>CM054115.1:185744265-186057613 GCA_028673005.1 Tanypteryx hageni | reverse complement strand
ATTCAGATATAAAAATCAAATGACGAAATAAATATGAAAAAAGACACGGGTTCGATTCCAGGGTGGCGATTTCCGTTTCACATAAAAATCGCCTTTTTAAAGTGCAGGCAAATTGGAAATTAAAATGAGAAACATTTACGTACCATCTTCAAATTTAAACTATGTTTTTGGAAAATTAATGAAAATTCTTATTCTATTCATCTCTTTCCGCCTACCGTTCGAAATCTCTCATATTAAACATTTAAATCACATATTTTGGGAAAAACCACTTCATTCTTAAACTTCGAGAATCCATTGTTGTCTCAATCCGCATACGTATAAAACATACGAGTGCATAGATTGCTATAAATTATCGTAGGAGTTTTCGTGAAAATACGTAATCCTAATGGGACTGGGATTTAGTTTGTATTCTTTTGCTTCCCAGTCCCAGTCCATGGAAAAACTGTCTGAAGGACCTATCGTTTGCCGTGTCCGTGAGTTTGTCCACTTTTCCGGCAGCAAAAGCAGTGCAATGTAGGGAACTTATGAGTTATCATAGTACTAGTAACAATTACGCCAAATGGATAAGAAAAACAGTTGGTTTAATGAGTTACATACGGTTCCTTAAAAAACTAAGACAAATATAATTAACATGTAGATTAAGAGAGAGGGGATTGTGGGGAGGGATATAGATGGATATAGAATGGAAGTTACATAGAGAGTAAGGGAGGTATAGAATTAGAAAAGGAAGAGAGGAAAGAGATAAATAGGGTGACGGAGAAAAAGAGGGCGAGCTATGGATTGTGACAGGAGGGAATGAGAGAGGAGAAGGTGGGAGAAAAGAGAGGCAGACAGAGAGAGGGAGAGTGGAAGGGAAGGAGACAGAGGGAGGGAGACAGGAAGGGAGGGAGAGAGAAAGGGAGGGAGAGTGGAAGGGAGGGAGAGAGGAAGGGAGGGAGAGAGGAAGGGAGAGAGAGAGGAAGGGAGAGAGAGAGAGAGAGGAAGGGAGGGCGAGAGGAAGGGAGGGAGAGAGGAAGACAGATGGAGGGAGACAGATGTAGGGAGACAGAAGGAGGGAGAGAGGGACTGCGAGAGGTAGGGAGGGCATATTATTATTTATCCGTCATATGACGGGCAATACACTATTTTGTTAATACAAAATACAGCCGTGAAACCTAAAACGTTGAAATTTAAGACAAAGAAATATTTAGAGTTGATTTTACTTGTATAATACTACAGATTATCTCGATAACTTGTAGTATAAACTCTTATGAAATCCGTCGAAGCATTCGCAACTTCCAATACGGCTCGCTATAACAAATGTTTTCCGACTCTTCATATACGTTTGGTGACTGAAGAGTCACCAAACTTTTGAATGAACCAAATTTGTATTTCATTTACAAATCTTCCAACCACGGTGGCAATTCGCTGCTTGTATTTGGTTCTAATTTAATTTTAAACTTAAGTGAAATTACGTATAAATCTTTGGCTATATATAATTATTTTAATATATTTTATTTTTAAATTAATTAAAAATATTCAATCACTAGTTATGAAATAATCCCCCCAAATCTAATGTTGGGTCAAAGTAATGGTTCTTCGTATTTCGTTGGAATCACTTTTACCTCAGGAAATCCGAGTTTCAGAGAAAATCTTTTATCGAAAAACGCAAAATTCAAATTTACTTGAATAGATTCATTTGACATTCTCAATCTTAATTAATTTTGGAGGGTCACACACGCAGCAAACATGAAACAGAAGTCATAAATTGGTTCAAAATTGACAGATATATGAAGACACCAGCAAAAAATACTCAAATTCCGAGCACTGTTCGTTTTAGATTGTCCCTTTGTGTCTAAACAGGACTTAGGAAAGGAATGAAAAACGATCCTTTGAGAAAAATCAGCAGAAAATATAAAGTTTCGAAACAAGGCAGTTAAAATCCCGATATAAAAAATAACAAATCCTTTTACGTCGCTTTTGATGGGATAGGCGCTAATTAAAATGGATCAAAAACACACGCGCCAAACTTATGATCTCTCATTACCTTTTCAAACACATCAAAAGATATCCGTTCGCCAAAAGAGCTTTTCATTTGTCCTTCATGAGTGCCTGTCTTTTTCCCTCGTCCGCAATGCCAGAGGCGATTTTTCAAAGCATCCGAGAGGGTCGCCCCATGAGCCGCCGCACTGTCTCTCGTCTCACAGGAGATCGCGCTGCATGTAGGGACAGCAGTGATGGACAGCGGCGTATATGAGGGAGCGGATACATTTTAGCGAAAGTTTATGCGTGAAATATAACTGAGGAATATCATCCAAAAATCCTATAGTGGTTGTCTACGAATTGAAGTTATTTTTAGAATCGATATAAAATATTTTCAACTGAAATATATTAGACGAATGAAATGGATCATATTTAGTTTTTAATTTTTACTTTCTCGCATGCGTAGTATAAAGAGATGGCATTGTAATCGCGAAAAACATTGATTTAGAGATTTTGATGGAAAAACGTGGTTTTCTCCATGTCGTCTGTCTGTCTGTATGCGGCCCTATAGCCAAAACGGTTAAACAAAATCGAATGATATTTCGCCATTCAGGCGTGCTATCATTCAGATTAGAGACAACGATGAGATTAACGATATACAGCAACAACGAATTGTATTTGATCATTGTCGATTTTCACAAATTCTCGATTATTATGATAAGCCATATTTCTCAAAAAATAACTGTAAACCGTCCCAAGTTTTCTCAGGAGTCTTCGTCCAGTAATAATAATACTGCAGTGCTTGTTTGGCTTCATCATTCCAAAAATACTTGATATTTATGTGTAGTTTAACTCTTTAACAAGGTCCACGGATTTGTTGTCTTTGTAGCAGTATGAGTTCCTTCCAGTCGGGAAAGAGTGTAAGGAGACCAAACGCACACGCATGTAAAAAAGTTTGTTTCATATTGCGCCAGCAAATGAAGCTCCCTTTTTCTAATTAATTATTGAATCATCTACTTTGTCATATAATTATATCACTAAGTTCATTAAGATTTTGGAGGTTGCAATTCTAATTAAACCTTAATAAATAAAACGCGCTTTTTCATTATGCCTCATCTAATGAAACTCTCATTTTTACTTTCTCCATACGTAGAATAGGGGCAAGTATTGTTTTCATGAAAAAATCGATTTCAACGGAAATACACGTTTGAGGTCTCCTGAACACGTTTTGACCATTTTCTCGATGTCTGTGTGTATGTGACAGCTTTATTTTGAGTGCTCTAACACAAAAACTATTAATCAGATCAACGCGAAATTTTATATTTAACATGTTTATAAAAACTCCAAAAACTGATTTGTTTATGGTAAAATTTGGTCAACCGGAAGTGGGTGTTTACTCTTGTCACTTATCCGTTATTTTGAGATATTTGCTTTAATATTTGATGCTTAAAAACATCCTAGAATAGAAGTTGTTGGACATTTAAGTTTCTAAAACCTTTGTTTGTAACATTTTCCCATATAATGCATTGTTTAAGAGATATCTTATATTTTTAGCTGCCGCCACCACACCACATACTGACTATTGTTAGTAATTGACACTTAGTAACGTCTTATTAAGTCTCCTTTTTATTTTATAAATTGTTGGATCTTTGTGGCTATATCCAATATCAGAATGCTATGGTTTTAGTTTATTTCTGTTCTTTGAAGTCTAAAATTTTCTCGCAGTTTCTTAAAATATTTATTTTTTGTAACCTATTTGGAATTTTTAGAAATATTACAGGTATGGAGAAAGTCACGTAGTGTCTTTTTTCGTTTGTTCTCATGTTTTTGAAGTGTAATTCTGAGATTTATTAAACCGTATCTTCGTCATGGAGTAATTTGTTCTGGAATGTCCTGCTTGTATTAAGTTTGTATGACAGTTAAGGAAGAAATTTTGAAGGTCCATAAATAGATATCAACTAAAAGTGATCTCGACATAGAGTCTTGTATGATATTTCACAGATTCTTTATTATGTAATAATTTGGTATACATAATCTATCGATCACTGAGGTATAATTGATTTTTCGAATTTTATGGAGATTAATTATAATGAACATTTTAGAATATGGCTATATTGCTTTATTCAGCTTCAATAGAGAAAATTCACTAGAAATCCTCGTGGCTTTGATTATTTACTATTTCAGGTAGCTTATACATTCTATCTCTTAATTTATACCCTAACAGTGTGATATTACCTAACCCTCAAAGGGCTATTTCCAGGGCGTTTTAAAAATTTACAAATTTTTTTAGTAGGAGTTCTCGTCTTTGGTGCTTTTGTTTGATAGAATATGTAAACAGAGTCCTAAAAGTATTTATCAGCAGGCATGTTGGCTTTTACTTCGACTAATATAATAATAAATTTCATATTAGATTCGCTTCACTGAAGTCTCTCTTGCAATTTAAGGGCAAACGAATTTTCAGGCAAATTATACATTTGCATTTTTAATTATAACGTTTCTTATAGGTATTAGTTCAATGAAAGTTAATCTATCTGAAGAGCTTTAATTATAATAAAAAGGAAAAAATCTTTTCGTATATAAAATTTTTGTATAGTTCTCTAATGCAAATGTGCAGGAGTGACTTTTACAACATCACTAATCGAGTGTGACTAGAAATAAAAACACCAAAGATAGGGTACAACGCTTGTGTAAATTTCCATTAAATGTTTTGTTCGGTTCTTGAATAAATTGTTTCCATGTTAATGGAAATCGCTTTAGTCAAACCAGGTTCTACAGTCTTAGCTTCTTCACATTCCCACCGAACCGTGCACTATAATTTATTATTCGATTTACAGAGTTATATCATAATATTTTTTGGCAATGATATCATACTTTTATAACTTGACAATGGTTTTAGCCCTGACGTGTGGATAATAATAAATACCTGTTTCACAAATTTTTAGTTACTTCTGAAAAATTATTCTGGGAATTAACGACACAGTTCAAAATTACTAATGTTAAACGTTTAATTCACATATTTTGGGGAAATCTTGTCATTTTAACGGGATGTTGCCATGCCTACCAATTACATTGTTAAACCTCGAAATCCTATTGTTATTTCAACTCTTATAGGTTTAAGCGCGTATTGAAGGCATTTAATACGAGTAGAGAAAGAAGGAAGGAGAGGGAAATAATTTTCTGCAAACCACATTCGTTGCGTTATTTACGAGAAGGAATACCGCAAGAGCTGAAATGCTATCTGAAATTTGGCAGAAATTTATATAATGAGCTAATCAGAATTAGTGTATTTAGAGTTGACATGGCAATTTAAGAAATAACTGTCCCTTTGTGACGTTATTTTGAGGGGGGGGGATATATTGCACTTCGTTCGAATAAACTAATAAATTTTGATTTAATGAAACAATAGTTTTTCTGGACTGAAAATTTAAAAAATAATGTTCCAGAGAGTTGAATTCTATTCTTGGCCTCATATTAATGCTTAATAAATACATCATTTTAGTGCCTTAATACGGATCAGACTTGTATACAATGGTACAACACATGTACTTAATCTATTAAGTAGTTAGATGGTGGAAGGAAAAGTGAATAAAAATGGTCAGAAATTGAGAAAAAGGAATTGTAATTGTATTGTAAACTCAGAAGATATATCTGAGATAAAGAATTACAGAAGGACGGGAGGAAAGAGATAACGAACAAGACGGAGAAAAAAAGGGAGAGCTCTGGATTGTGACAAAAGGAAATGAGAGAGGAGGAGGTGGGAGAAAACAGAGGTAGAAAGAGAGGGAGAAAACAGAGGTAGAAAGAGAGGGAGAGAGAGGGAGGAAGAGAGAGTGGCAGGGAGAGAGAGAGGGAGAGAGAGAGAGGGAGAGAAAGAAGGAGGGTGAGAGAGAGGGAGGGAGGGATTCAGAGAGAGAGGGAGAGAGAGAGGGAGGAAGAGAGAGAGGGAGGGAGAGAGAGGGAGGGAGATAGTGGGAGGTAGAGAGAGGAGGGATAGAGACGGAGAGAGAAAGGGAGGGAGTGAGGGAGGGAGAGAAAGAGGGAGGGAGAGAGACAGGCAGGGAAAGAGAGGGGGAGGGTGAGAGAGAGGGAGGGAGAGAGAGGGAGGGAGAGAGAGGGAGGGAGATAGAGGGAGGGAGAGAGAGGGGGGATAGAGAGGGAGAGAAAGGGCAGGAGTGAGGGAGGGAGAGAGAGAGAGAGAGGGAGGGGGAGAGAGAGGGAGGGAGAGAGAGGGAGGGAGATAGAGGGAGGTAGAGAGAGGAGGGATAGAGACCGAGAGAGAGAGGGAGGGAGTGAGGGAGGAAGAGATAGAGGGAGGGAGTGAGGGAGGAAGAGATAGAGGGAGGGAGAGAGACAGAGGCAGGGAAAGAGAGGGGGAGTGTGAGAGAGAGGGGGAGTGTGAGAGAGAGGGAGGCAGAGAGAGAGGGAGAGAGAGGGAGGGGGGAGAGAGAGGGAGGGAGAGAGGAAGGGAGAGAGATGGAGGGAGAGAGAGGGGGCTAGAGAGGGAGAAAGAGAGGGAGGGGGAGAGAGAGGGAGGGAGAGAGAGAGGAAGGGAGAGAGATAGAGGGAGAGAGAGGGGGGATAGAGAGGGAGAAAGAGTGGGAGGGAGTGAGGGAGGGAGAGAAAGAGGGAGGAAGAGAGACAGACAGGAAAGAGAGGGGGAGGGTGAGAGAGAGGGAGGGAGAGAGAGAGGGAGGGAGAGAGAGAGGGAGGGAGAGAGAGAGAGGGAGGGGGGGAGAGAGGGAGGGAGAGAGAGAGGGAGGGAGAGAGAGAGATAGATAGATAGATAGATAGATAATCGTCTTTATTCGGGCGAAATTTAGACCAGAAGGTCCATTCTTACATTTAACCCTTCGTCAATATAATAAACACAAGAAAATGAATAAAATAAGGTATAACAAAATACATTATATAAACATTATGTACCTAAATCATACTAATTAAAAAGATAAAATTGAATACAGATTTGTGTTTGTGGGGAAAATCTAGGTAAAAACAGACATGTCCTCCCTAGCAAAACCCACGCAGGAAAACACCCACTAAGAAGGGGGGTGTGAAAAACCTGCGAAAACCCTAGATAGTGTACATATGTTAATACAAAACTACAACATTAAATAGGAAGGAGTATGTACAGTGGGAGAGTTCGTATATACAGCGTAATTATATACCGCCATAAAAAAGTACACGTAAAGGTAATAGCGTAATGTAAACAAGAAATATACAAGTATGCAGAATGAGATGAAATATACATGAAATATATACAATGAATGAATATAAAGAATGTTGTTGGGACATGCATATTATAAGAAAGCAGGAAAAGATATAAAATACATAAATAATATAATACAATATAAAATAATATAAAACAATAGCAAAAAAAATAAAAACAACACAAAAAAATACAAACAATAGAAGAAAGAATATATATATATACACATACATATACATACATATATATATATATATATATATATATATATATATATATTCATACACACACACACACATACATACATATGTATACATATAAACAATACACAAAATATATAAAAACAATACAAAAATATATTAAGAAATAGAAAATAATATAAGACAATACAAAAAAAAACATGAGTAAGGATAATTTATGGGGAGTGTAAAGAGATGATTAAGGATTACTTTGTTGTTTAAGAAAGTGAGTGACACAGGTGCGTTTGAATGAGTTTAAAGAGGGAGATGTTTTAAAATTCTCATCTAAGTTATTCCAGAGTCGGCAACCGGAGACTTGAAAGGATTTATTGTAGATATTCGTCCTGTGATGAGGAATAAGGAGGTTATTCTTGCCTCTAGTATCCCGCTTGTGTACTGTGTTGATTTCATTGAAGAGGGAAGAGAGGTAGTCAGGTTTGTTATAAGTAAGGATTTTGTACATTTGCATCAGGGTATGTAAGTTCCTTCGAGCGTCAAGTTTGAGCCATGAAAGATTATTGTAATGTTCGCTAATGTGGTCGCTCTTTTTAAGGTCACCGATGAATCTCATGCAGGAGTTTTGTGTGCGTTGAAGTTTTAATGCCAATTCACAGGAGAGATCATTATAAACAACATCACAATAGTCAAAGTGAGGAAATAGGAGTGTGGTCACTAAGAGTTTACGTAAGGAATTAGGTAATAAGTTTTTGAGTTTTTTGAGAGAGTGCAAGGAGGAGTTGATGGTACTACAGATTTTATTGGTATTAGGAGCCCAAGATAGAGTTTCATCTACTATGACACCGAGGTTGACTACTGATTTTTTAAAATGCAATGTGGACCCCTCAAGCGATAGAAGAGGAGATTCGCTATGATCTATGGAAGCCAATAGTTTGGGGTAACCGATAATAATAGATTGACTTTTTGCGGGGTTGATCTTCAGAAAGTTATTTGAGCTCCAAAGAGAGAGAGAAGCTAGATCAGAGTTGATTTTAGCGACAGCATCGGGAAATTCAGGTACGCGAGAGTGATAGTAGATTTGGAGATCGTCAGCATATAGGTGATAATTACAGTGAGTGAGGGCATTTGAGATATCATTAATGTACAGAGAGAATAGCAGGGGGCCAAGAATAGAACCTTGCGGAACGCCTCTATTTACATTTAAGGGACGAGATGATAAATCATGAGTAATAACCTTTTGAGAGCGGCCATTTAGATATGAGCGAAACCAGTTTCGAGAAGCGAGTGAGAAGTGCAAAAGTTCAAGTTTGCATAGTAGGATGTCTTTGTCGATGGAGTCGAAGGCTTTACTGAAATCCAATAGTGTTAGAATGGTGATTTTTCTCTGATCCATTGCTTTGCGGACGTCGTCCGTTACTTTCAATAGTGCGGTAGCTGTGCTATGCGATTTACGAAAACCAGATTGGAACGGGTCAATGAGATTATTTTTTGAAAGGAAATGAGTTATTTGCTCATGTGCAAGTCTTTCAAACGCCTTGGAGAGAACAGGCAAGAGACTAATTGGTCTGAAATCAGCGTTTTCGTGAGAATTGTTTTTCTTGGGGATAGGACGGACAAGAGCTGATTTCCATGAAGTAGGGTATTTAGATTGAAGAATAGACCAGTTAAAGATATGAGTGATAATGGGGAGAATGATAATAATTAATTTATTTATTAGTAATATAGATACGCCGTCATCTCCTATTGCAGTTGACTTAATTGCACGAAGTGATTTAGCTACCTGTGGTTGTGTGAGTGGTGTAAATTCAAAGATTGTATTTGAGGTGTGATTGGGTTTGAGGCTACGGATACGTTCAATAGTTTCAGATTTTAAGCCTACATCTATGGTCGTGGGAGGTTTAGTGAAATGAGCGTTAAGCTCGTCAAGGGACAGGTTTGGTGGAAGTTGCATATCTTTATTTTTACCAACACCCAAGTTCCGTAATTTTTTCCATATCGAGGACTGTGTTCGTGCAGAGTTGGTTGAATCGTGTACATATTTAATTTTAGCGTTGCGTATAAGTTGTTTTGTTTTATTTCGCAATGATTTATACCGCGATAGTAAATCAGGATCCTTAGATTTCTTAAAATCACGATAAATGCTGTCACGGCGGGACATAATCGATTTTATTTCTGGAGTTAGCCATGCAGCATGTGGCTTTGAGACCCGAATGATTCTGGGAGGGGCAAACTTTTCAAGTAGCTGAGACATATATAGAGGGGGAGGGAGAGAGAGGGAGGGAGAGAGAGAGGGAGGGAGAGAGAGAGGGAGGGAGAGAGAGAGGGAGGGAGGGGGGAGAGAGGGAGGGAGAGAGAGAGGGAGGGAGGGAGAGAGAGGGAGGGAGAGAGGGGGAGGGTGAGAGAGAGGGAGGGAGAGAGAGAGGGAGAGAGAGAGGGAGGGGGAGGGGGGAAGAGAGAGAGAGGGAGGGAGCGTAAGAGAGATGTAATCATTTGCATCTCTAACTATTGTTATCAGCAAATCAAGAGGTTTATAATTGTGTGAATAATGAAATTTATCATACTGAGGAATAATGTACTAGCGCGCAGATACTCTGCGCGGGTAAAGCTAATTTGTAACATTTAGGTCTACATTCTTTTCTTTACCGTAAATAATTTCTTGTCGCTTACAATATGCTACGTGCACACATAAGGAAGTTAAACGTATTTTCATAATTATAGCTGATGTTATTTACTTAGCATAGATTGTTTTTGTAGACAACGATTGATTGACCATGAATATTTCTCTTCAAAATGAATGACGACATTCTTGTTCGATCTTCTTGGCAACGGCTACTCCTAAGATAATAATTTATTTTGCGACAAATATATTAATTGATTAGGTCTACAAATTTAATTTGAAGACTTAATCAGTATGACTAATATTTTTCGCAGTTCGTTTTTTGTTGCCGGTTAAGTGGCATCTCTGTTTGTGTGTGTTATTGCATCTTCCCATAAATCCTAAATATCAAGTGGGCTCTCACGTTGGAAACAAAACGCGCCAAATTATCATCCATGAGTATTATCACGTATTGGAAATTTTTATTAGGTTTATTTAAAAATAAATAGCTGTCAATTTATTTACCATCACTGAAATATATTTTTCGGAGCAGAGAAAATAATTTTTATTTTAGCTAATAGATAGGTAGCAAATTGCTTTGAATCCTAATGTCGCAATTATTGGCGAATTGTTTAATTTGGGCTACATGTTGAAACAAACGAGGCAGATGCAATGAAGCGCATAATCCGGATCAAATTGTTTTAGTAAAGAAATAATTGATGATATTTACTAATACCTATGTAACACTTCGTTCGTTGTCGACATAAATGTTTCGCATCATATCATTTAATTACTAAGTTGGCACAAATTAAATATGCACCATAAATGGCAAAAACTTGCAAAAAGCAATAAAAAATGGCAATATCACCATTTGTTATTGGGCTGTACGCGTCATTGCACTAACGCCTTTGTGAACGAACAGAGTGGAAAGGAACTTTCATAGCTCCTACTGTATATTCTAGCCTTTCAAATTGGGTCGCGGAAAAATCCCCTCTCCTCCTCCCGCCCCTTTATTGTTTTCAATTTTAGTAGCGAGGCAAACGCGCAAACTCTTCTCCTCGTCCGTGCATCCAACGGAGCGGATGAAGCCTTTGGGAAGGCCCATTAGACTGACCCAACCCATTTAACCCTGCCCTCCGACCCAGAACTGCAATCCTACTTGCTCCTCTTTAACTCTCTTACTCTATATCCCTCTCTTCTTTTATTCCCATAGTTTCCGCTTCGGCCGGCGGGTGTCCTATTGCCGCCAAAATCAAATTAGCGCGGTCGTCCATTTGCCTCCCATTCCTTTCTCCCCTTTCTCCTCGAGCGATAGCGCAGGGTTTTTAACAGGACTGATTAGCCTCCGACGGTCCATTTCTGCGTCGGTTTCAACTTCGCTCTTTTTAGGAGAATACCTTCAACCGAGAAGAACTTGCCTCTTTTTTTCGTTAATCTTCTGTCGTAAGGAAATCGGCTCTGTAGACATAAAAAACACGTTTCTTTTGGGAGTGTTAATCCTCAGATATAATATCGATTTCTCGCTTGAATTGTGGAAAAGGGGAAATAATTTCAAAATAAAAATAATATGATACGTTATCATTTACTGCGAAGAATGCTATTCAAGTATGTTTGAATTTTATCATTCAAACCGCAAAAGCAATTACATATATACCGTTTTTGTTAATTTTTCATGCGATAAAATTATATCCAACTAAAATAAAAATTATATAACCGTGGTGATAATATGTTGTTATTTTTATTATCAAGTTTATGATTGGTACTTTTAGATAAATAAGAAAAGCACAGAGTTTTAAAATTCATAAGGAACGCATTAATTGCACTTGACTCATCTACATATGATTGATAGGATATGGACTCGATGAAAAATACAAAATCAACTATCGAATTACAATCGACCGCATTCAGTATACCTATTCATTAGAGCATTTATATGACATATATGTACTTGCATTAACAGAAGTAAAGAAAATCGGTATAATATACATTACGCAAACTTTCTCATATACACTACATATGCATCCGGGCTCACTGCACTCTTTCTTTAAAGGAAGGGACTTATACTGCTACAAAAACAACAAAAGGGTAGAAAGTGCCTTCTGTGCGTAAATGGCATTATTATATTAATGCTTGTGAGAATCAAACGCCGTAAATTGTTATATCACACGTTAATATCAGCATTATTTGGATTGGCAATGCCAAACAGGCGCTGAGGACGAAGACTTTTGTGAGAACTTGGGAGAGATGGGCGGTATCTAGTCGTAAAAATCAGTACATCATAATAGCGCTGGATGCCATACAGGAATTATTTGATAAATATTGCTTATGAAACATTATTTATGTTTATCAAAATCGTCAGTGCCATTTTTGAAAAAATAACAAATTTGTGAAGATGGACATTCGTTGTTGCTCTCGTTGCTGCCTCTATTCTGTATAATAGCATGCCTATATTTCGAAATATCATTCGATTTTGTTTATAAAACAGACGGCATGGAGAAAGCAACCCATTTGAATCCAGAAACACCTAAAACGGGTGTTTCCGTCAAAATCTCTAAGTCGATTTCTTTTCGCGAATGCAATACCTTCTCTATATATGTACTACGTGTGCGAGAAAGTGAAAAAGTGTTAAACCGTTGGAAAAATTTTGTCGTGGAATGCATCTTCCGCGGCGTAATACCACTTAAATACCTCAACAATATTAAAAGCAATGCTACCGCTTTTAAAGCTTTCGCTCTAAACGTAAAAATCGGTTATTTATAATGTGCTACTATAAGGAATCGATGGGTAATTTTCTCCATCGATAGATTATTTTCTGAAACGTATATCACGCAAATTACGCATAATCTAAGAGGAATTCATAATTTCATAATTTCGTCCCCTAGTTTCATGCGGTCGAGAGGCGCGCTACATGGACAATTTCAAATCGTTATTCTTTATTTGCAACGAAGAGAGAATCCGGTTCAATAAGGTACCTTGGATGGAGAAAAAAGGCAAGAGGCATAGGAAAGGGAGTTGTAGTAAAAAAGAGAGAGAGAGATAAAAAAAATGTACGAGTTTTGAGACCTAAGGGAGTTCGTTTAAAGCAGTAATCCTCTTCCCGCTCTTTCAGTTTTTTTCATCCTCTGCAGTTGAGACAGTTTTTTCCCTTTGAGTTCTATCTTCTCCATCTCTATTCTCTCTCTCTCTCTCTCTCTCTCTCTCTCTCTCTATATATATATATATATATATATATATATATATATATATATATATATATATATATATATATATAAGAGCAAAAGAGCTTATATCCGTGCCTCGCGAACTGAGCGTTTGCGCTATGAGACATATGATGGT
Organism: Tanypteryx hageni; assembly: GCA_028673005.1. Classification (NCBI taxonomy): domain Eukaryota; kingdom Metazoa; phylum Arthropoda; class Insecta; order Odonata; family Petaluridae; genus Tanypteryx; species Tanypteryx hageni. The sequence continues at coordinate 186,044,316 of CM054115.1, read as the reverse complement.
TTGGAATATATAGTTTTGTGAAAAAACCTACGTGGATAAATAAAAAATACGAATAGTTCCTATCATGCTCGTTATTTTTGCGCGAACCATGATTTTAAAGAAAAAATAATCCTGTTATTTTCTCTGGTGCCATTTTCTTTAATCCGATGGGATAAACTGAAAACGTTTCTATCACTTTTCACCGGGTGAAGGAGACGAATATATGCCCTCGGAATTCTTTAATTAGGACACTAATAATTTTTCGTACGTTTACAAAAACCAGTCGTTTATATCCGATCTTTTGGGTGCATTTCTCAACTCTTTGAAAATCATTTCGCGTTTTATTTTATCGATGGAGCTGAAAAGATGGAGAAAATTGAGAGAATGATTCGTTGGAGGGATAAAAAACCCGAATCTTTTGAGCTAAATATTACTATCAAAATTCTATACAAGATTCGAAATGGGCTTGTTAAAAAGGCTCGATCAGTATATAATGAAGTTTTACGGAAACAAGTAGTTCTGGAAAGAACTAATCCGCCTGCTTTCCTTTAAATACAATTTTTATATATCACAAGTATACAGGATTCCCGTGTTACAGAAGTGCTTTTCGTCAAATTCGCCGTAGTATAATCGTATAGTAATGCATTTGCTTTGAAACAGAATATTATTATTCCTATATTGTGGTATCCATGTTTTTTTGATCCGTTCTAAACATGTTCCTCTCGTTTTGCCATTCTATACTCGCCCTACAAGCGAAATTTCTTTGAAATCCGTTAAGCAAATACCCTCCAAATTCATAGTTACAGAAAAATTCTAACCTTGATATTACGGTAGCTCTGTTTAGTCGACCCGGTTGATGTATGCTATTTTGGTTATTTATTTATGTGAATATTAAATATACTATATTTGGTTAAAATCCATTGGGTCACTTCTCTAGAAATGCGTGTAAAAATATTATTTAACTTTTTATTGTGGTAGTCCTGCTCTTTAGCTCCAATTTTAACATATTGATTTTATTACGGTATGTTCTACAAATGTTACATAAAAATTTAATTGAAATCCTTTCGGTCAATTCCTTCAAAATATTAAATTACTGAAAGAGTTTTATTTGTAATTGTGGCACCTCTGTATGGCTGATAATCTGAACTAATTAATGCAAGGGCGTGTTCAGATTGTCGAGGTGTTCGGATTACTAGATTCATGTAAAATAACGAGGAAAATATCTATTATGTATTTAATATCTGTAAATAAAACAGCAATTAATATACTTACAGATCACTAAAATGACTGTGAGATATCCGCATTGATGGGCGGGGAAATTGTACTCTAAACTGGGCCGCGGCAGTAGGAACTAGCGATATCGGCACGGCCGGCCGTGCCGATATATCGCTCATTCCTTTTAAAACAATGTTTCAAAGGATCACCTATTCAGCAGCAAGAGGCGTTATTAGTGGACATATGTGTCCGACTTTGATACAAAATAAAAGCTTCAAATTTCTCTATCCGACGCTTGCCTCGCTTAACCGACACTTTACACCTGATGTTGAGAAACAGTTCGGATTTCTGGGAGTTCAGATTAATGTGGGTTCGGATTATAAAGGTGTACTTCCTCTTTTACCTCCCCTCACTCACCATCTCATCTGAAAAGCACTATAAACATCCTGATTTTGTTATTTTATGTTGCATGCCTGCTTCATACAAAATTTCGTTGAAATCTGTTATGCCAATTCCTTTCGAATTCATAATTACCGAAAAGTTTACCTTTGCAATTGTGGTAACTCTGCTGTGTCGATTCGGTCCAAATATGTCAATTTGGTCATTAATTTATATGCATATTCTATATACTAAATTTAGTTGACATCGGTTTATTCATGAAGAAGATGTTAGGGACACATGCACGGACATACATAGACACACGGACACGGACACACAGCCACACACGGACACACACATGGACACACACACGGACACCGAGGTGATCTTGCAAGACTGCTTTCCATTTTTGTAAAGTAGGCTAAAATATTAATTCGTTTGGTTTCTTAGTTGGATCAAAATAGCTGAAAAGAGAGAAAGGCATTTTATCATACGTGTGAAATCATATTGTATTCCATCGCAAAGGGAGCTTTCCATACAAATCCACTACGATCCCCGAGTATCCTTAAATATGCGACCGATTAGTTACCTATGTGTTTTCATATTCATAACGATTGAATGATCTGTTATCCCCTGAACTGTTTGGCCTCCTTGTTACAGATAGATTAATAATAATAATAACTGCCTTTTTAAGCTTTGGTGGAAATTTGGATGAATTTGGAAATTAGAAAGGAAAAGATTAAAATTACCTTAGTTTTTACAGGTGAAATTCATTAATTGAGAAATAAAATTTACCGAGAAGTGTTACATAACCATAATAATTATAGCTCTCCATCTTTTTATCATTACTTCGTTACGTGGCATAAAATGCGATTTTTATTCTCTTTTGCTCTATTTATCTCTCCCTTTCTCTTGCTTTCTTTACTTCAATTTCCCATTTTTAAAAATTACATAATTTAAAAGCATTGGATTTGTTTCCATAGTAACAGAAATCTTTAAAATTTCTGTGTTTTCTGGCATCAAATTGTTTTTTAATAGGTTCGTATTCTATCTTCGATAGCTGTAGTGGAGAGTATACGGTGGTGTTACGCCGTATACCCTCTGCTTTTTTAGAATGAATAAGGTATATCCTCTGCTTTTAAAAAAACTTGGTAAGACACTCCTTCAAAGTTTTATTTCCGTATACGGTATACCCTCTGATTTTTTGCGACTACAGCACTGAATAATTCTTTTAGCTGAAAAACTATCCTACTCAAGTTCGTATATAATTATTCTAACTAATTTAACAAAATAATGTAATGAATACAGATGGCCAAGCAATATATCCCTAATGGGAATATTTACGTTTGAAAAATTAATTTTTTATAACGACTCCAAATTTCCAGGTTTCAGATTTTTACTTTCTTCATATACGAAGTATAGAGAAGTATTGCTTTCATGAAAAAATCGAATTCGATATTTCACGGAAATACATGTTTTAATGTCCCCTTCACACGTTTTGACTATTTTCTCGATGATGTCTGTGGGTTTGTGTGTTTGTTTGTCTGTGACCGGGATTTTGTGGGTGCTTTTACTCAAAAACTATTAATCAGATTAACACGGAAGTTTATATTTGACATTTATGTTAAAGGAGAAAGTGTTGATTAGTTTTGAGTAAACATTGTTCAACCGAAAGTGGGTGTTTACTCTTAGCACTTATCAGTTTTTATTAATATTTGCTTTAATATTTGATAAATGTAAAAACATACTGGAATAAAAGTTATAGAAAATGTAATTTTCTGCAATGTTTGTTCGAAATATTTTCCCATATAATACATTGTTGAAGAAATATTTTTAAAACTAAATTATTTGGCTGCCACCGCCATATCACTTACCAACGACTATTCTAAACACTTTACGCTACTTTTTATTTCCTTAATTATTGGAGCTTCGGGGCTATATTCAATATCAGAAGGCTACAGTCTGAGTTAATTTCTGTTCTTTGTATAGTTTATATTTTTCTCGCAGTTCCTTAAAATATTTATCATTTAACCTATTTGGAATTTTTATAAATATTACAGCTATGGAGAAAGGCCACAAGATTTTTCCTGATGTTTTCACATATACGGTCAGCGAGTGACTAGGCATTTTGTGACATTAAGAGCATCATTCTCCCGCCGAATGACGAGGCATTTACCAGCCTTGATAGTATCATTTTCCCGCTTCAGCGTTGCATCTAATTAGGAAGAAACGGTGAAAAGGAATAGGAAAATGTACTAACTAACATTAATTTTTACAAGTCATAAATTCACACCATGGTTTTTAGGAGGCAAATAATTTCGTGTGAATATGTAAACTCAGGTGTATTCTATATCATTTATATGATGCATATACCTCTTCCTAAATAAAAAATACATTCTACAACTTAAATAGAAATGTTTACCATTCTATATATGTTGTATTATATAAAATAATAGTGTATCTTCATGGTCTTGAGCTGAATGAGCTATTATTTTAGCATGTTATTTATCTTCATGCATTAAGCTTAGTAAAAACTTTATAATATATATAATTACGCAAATTTCGAAAATAAATTTACCAAAATCGTTGATAATTACATATTTATGCACTTAGTACATTTTGAATTTGTAATTCTGGAAATTGGTCTTTTAACAAATTTTTGAAGAAAAACCAAACATTCGAATACATTTTTGATTTGAGCGTACTGCGCAATCATCTCTCCTGCAAATGTGAGTTTTGTGCAATGATTAGATTTATCAAATATTTAGCGTTTATAAAAAACTTCCGATAGAAACAAAAATGCGCAAAGTTAATTTCAATATATTAAAGATACGAATATCCGGGTAGTTCTTTGTTTACCAATCACAAATATCAACATACCCTCATATTTTTACATCCAAATATTTGACATGATAACAAGACCTTAAAAATGAAAAAAAAAATCGAGATTAATTGAAACAAAATTGAGGTGGATAAAATTGACAATTTTAGTCTCAACTAAAACATTTACAAGTTATTGATTCCAATCCTATGTTTTTCCTAAAAAACTCTTTGAAACGAGTAGATATACTTCGTTAAAAAAACCTACGGTTTACAAAAACATTTTTTTAGCAGATAGAAACAAGAATAACAATATCGGCGTTGTGTGAGGGAAAAAAGGAACATACTTAATTTATTACTCAAGATTCACGCCATCGTGGCAAAGATTTATGGAAAAAATAGAACTTAAATTTCCATGGAATGATTTATTCGATAATATCCTTCTCTGTTGTTGAAATAATCTCGTTATTGAGACCTATTGAACGAAGAAGAAACGGGAAGAAAGAACAATTCCTTCCGAGTATAAACATTTACGTAGCAGATGAAACGAAGAAATATTATCTCAGTGGAAACTGAAGGAGAGACGATTTCCGTACTTTTCTTTATTGAAAAAACAAGCAGAAAATATGAAGGAGAGGGATTCCAGTTCATTCGGTCGCCTACAAAAACGATTTTGTCGAAATTGGTTGATTATGATGTTGTGTATGATTCTTTCAGTAAGCAAAAGTGTTGGGTTATCATTATTTATTCTTTTGATGATGAAATAGGTATAAAGTATTGTTTATCACGCAATTGAGCTTCAAGTTAATATATAGCGGATATATAGGCTGGGATTTTTGGAGACATGTCTGTGAAATAACATCAGTTTCATTCGTTTGCTTTTGTCTTTTATTATAGGTTGTCGCAATAATTTTGGAAAATTTCATTGCTGCTGTCTTACTGGCCTTACCGAATATTAGAACAAAATTTTAAAACACTAAATAGATACCTTATTAAATAAAAGTAAAAGCTATTCTGTGGCTAAACACATTAACCCAGAGTTAACCGATCCTGCTGAAAGTCACTTATTATCTCAATGCACCATTTTAATTCCTCCGAAGATACAAATATTATTCATTCAAAAGCCTTTATAAAATCCGAGCCTGCTGCGCCATTTCGGTCCTAATGGTGTAAAAACACGCTCTCCTCCGCACAAAACGACGAATATCTTTCTGAAAAAAACCTTACATTCCCGGCGTACGCGGAAAGGCAACCGAGACGGAGGAAAAAATTCTCTATTTTTACCCTTTCATAAAACCTATCGAGACGCATTCAATCAAATTATTTCGGATACGCGTTGAAATAAAACACGCGAAACTCAATTCTTTTCCCCAAAATCTCTTCCCGTAACGTTTCAAACTTCTCCGGTGATGATGATGATAACAAATAAATCTCAAATGAAGATCTCCATCTCTAATTAAATTCGGATAACGAACTCGCGGAACAGAGCCAGATCCCGTCGCCGGCGGTGGGAATCCGACTCGTTTTTCGCCCGTTTTCCATGTTCTCTCTCCTCTCCCTCCCTTCTTTCTCTCCTCCCCTTCCCTTTCTCTCCTCCCCTCCCCTCTTTCTATCTTCCCCTCCGCTCCCCCTACTCCTCTTCTCCTCCTTTCTTCGATCTCTTTTGAAATTTACTTTTTGATCCGTGGATTAAAAAAAATATATTTCACACCCCGATGTATGGTTAACCAAAACTCCACCGTCCCTCGATGATGTTTCAAAAGATCCCGACGCCTGACGAAACAACGGATTCGTCTGCGATGCGTATGAATAAAAGGGACGAATGGAACGAAGAGAAAGGGATTCGAAAGAGCTTCGCCTCAGAATCGCGCGCCGCCGTTTCGCATTGTCCCGAGATATGAGAATGGAGGATACGGGGGCTTTCTGTCTCGATGCGTCCCGCACTCTTCCCATCGGATTTCGCTCTCCCCAAAGCCCTCGGAAAATCTGCGCTACTCGACAGCCAGCCACAGATGCACGCGAGGGCATAAATGGCGATTTCAAATTCGATGTAGCCATTCTGGTTCGAGTTCTTATGTTCGTTACTTACGTCGTTTACTTTTTGCGCCTTTACTTGTGTATGTGACGCATTTCCGTGAAAGAATATAAACTATCTGGTGACTTATCGGATTTCCGAATCTAGTATACTTATTACAATGACGGGAGAGAAGTGTATTCTATGAGGTAAATGGAAGACTGTAGTGAGTGGAAATGACTTATTTTCTATAATAATTATCCATCTTAGAAAAAATATTCGATAAAACGGTGATGTATGACTTTTATTCTTTGTAAAAATCAATATTCAGTCCAAAAAATTAATTCAAGGAGCCTAGCGGATCTCGCCATCCTTAAAATCTAATATAAAATAAAAAAGAATAATACCAGTGGAAAAAACTGATGCATCGGAAATTTTTTTTATACTTTAAAACTAAAATTTTCCAAGAAGCCCTAAAAATGGAGAATTTTTTAGAACATGCGAAAACAAAATAGGGGAAAACTGCCAAAACGGTCATAAAGAAAGTATAATAGCATAAGCAAAATATCACTTTTAAGAAAACTTAGAGAAAATTGGAAATTGGCCGTGAAAATTTATTTGGATAAGGACAAAATCTATGCGGATACGAACGATACAAGATTACTATAAAAAGTTGAGGCTAATATATCAGAATAGGAATATTGTTATATATGTTAGGAAATTTTTCTGAATTATATGGAGCAGGTTGAGACACTGGTGTATTCAACTATGTAATACACGATGGTGGAGATACTGTATGCATAATGTACACCGTAAAGCAGGGGTGGGCACTCTACGGCCCGCGGGCCACATGTGGCCCGCGAGAGCATTTTAGATGGCCCGCGATGCTATCATGAACGCGAACAGTAATATAAAATACAGTTAATTTCAAATTTGTAACTTAAAATTATTGCCGGAAAAACCTTTTCCAGTGATGTTATGGGAATATTATTTATTATTGATTTTCATTAACAGGATACCTCGAATAATCTCAAATAACGTCCGTTGTGAACCTTAACGTGGCCCGCCGACGCATTTCCATCTGTTAATGCGGCCCGCCTAAGAAGAGATAACTGTTAATGTGACCCGCCACGTAAAAAGTTTGCCCACCCCTGCCGTAAAGAGAGTTTGAGTTTTAAAAGGAAATTTATTTGTAAAAATTATAAAGCATAGATCCTGGCAAAATCATGCTGAGACCGTTGAATAATTTGTTCTTATGAAGCGCAACAAACATAAAAATATTGAAATATGCACAGCGTTTCCTTTCATGGGGTACGTCATTACTGCTTTGCTGAATTCGAAACTCGATCAGGGCAATTGTATTCTCCAAACCTGAATTGATCTACTGTAAACATACGTACGTCCACATCATAGTAACAGCAAAATTATCAGGATTTTCGTTTATGCCGTGTATCTTCGGAGGAGATGCACGCTAGAAAATTATTTATAATTATCTTATGTATCTAATGAAAAACTTTTTCTGCTTTTTTTGACTCTAAAAATTCGAATCGAGTTTCGTCGTTCTTCTCTCCCCCTTACCCTATCTCACTAAGGATTCTTTTTCTGGTTTGTATGTTTCGGACGACGATTTTCGCTCCCTTGGCAACCCGAGAATGAGTAAGAGTACTCTCAAGGGAGATTATACAAAAGCATAAAAAAAGAATCGGTCAGGCCCTATCTTTACCAGTGTCAAAGGGGAAAGTAACGGAATTTTGGCGAAAATTCTCTTTTTTTGGCCTCCCGTTCTCTCTCTCTCTCTCTTTCTCCCTCTTTTTTATCTCTTCCTGGCGTTTGATTTTTGGAGTGCGGCTGGTGGGTGGCGCTCATTTGTCACCGCGTACAATTGCGCCTCTACCGCCCACTCTGGGGACTAACCGATAAAAGGTCTCCCCCTCTATTCATTTTCCCTTCTCTTCACCGACGCTCCGGTTGAGAGGTGAAACAATGGCAGAGCGAAACAACTCGCGGAGACGTCGGGTTCAAAAAATGAAAAATAAAATCAGAGATTTTTTCCTTTTTCAAAAAAGTGAATCTGCGGAGGGAAAGTGCTCGAGAGTTACCAGGTTGTTCACTTCTTTATATTTCTCGAAAAACACTATATTTTTCCTTTTGTTGCGCGCCGGCGATAATTCTGCGTGTTATCGATAAAAGTCGTATTTATAGTTGGTGAGATAATTTTTCTTCGGCTTACTCGTGTCTCGTAGTTAAAAATGTATTTTAAATCTCGAAATACACAACTTATTCCTCGCAATGAGGCAAACAACTATAGTATAAATATGTGTACTTGAAATGTGAATGATTTTAAATCATTTTGAATACTTGTTTAGTAATTATAATACATTAAATTAACCTAAAACGGCATTAAGTAGAGAAATATTAACCACATCTTTGGATAATATCAATTTTTCACAATATGTCTCAGATAGCTATATAGTGATTAGGAAACTAGATTTACATTCCGTTAAAATGCGGCCGTCATTAGTAATGATTTAGTAGTAGATTTCTTTTTCAATGGCTATTGGAAGGACACATTGTGTCGATTTCGATTACGCTCGGGCCATTCGAAATACTACTCAGATATGGTACATTTTTTATTAGACAATCCCCTAAGGGGAAACAACGAAGTTGATTTTTTACATTTCAAGGCAAAGTTATTAAACGATGAAAAGTAGTGTGGTTAAGAAGAAGTTAATTAAACTGTCGAAGGTACTCGATGAAAAGACAGAATGATGCTACCTTAAACCAACGGGTGTAAAATATGTTATCAGGCGCTTAAAAGCAAAGAAAAGTTTCCTAGAGTTTTCGCTATTTGAATCTTTTCCAAAGCGCTATCTATTGGTGATTATCAATTGTATTATGACTGCACCTTAGCGATAACAAAATTACATACAAATTTTACAAGCGAGGGATCTATTGGCCATGAGCTGACTCTATCATTAACAATTGGATTAAAATACAGTAGATCCTCGCTAATCCGAACTCGGGTATGTTCGGATTAGTGAATTTTCGGATTAATTCGGTTTTACAAAATACACGGCGGGGGGAGGGGGCGGGGTGTCGGAGATTCCTGCGCTCTCTAGTGAAGGCCACAGCAAACCACTGTATTCATTGCTCAGTGCTGTTTCTACCGTCTTAGCGTACAGCTGTGTAACGAAGTGCAGGGCTTTTCCCAGTGTTTTAAATTACTGTCGCCATTTTGTCCATCTTGTAGAAATGTCCAAAAAGCACAGTTTGTGTTTGTTAAAAGATAAGTTGGAATTGCTCAAACGCATTGACAAAGGCGAAAGTGCGACCAAACAAGCCTTCGAGTTTGGTGTCGGAAAAGCAACCATCAGTGACTGGAATCGTACTAAAATTGAACAGTTTTGTGCCATTATTAGTGTTGAATCTCTCAGAAATTGTATTGCCGGAGAAAAGTGGTCAAGATGACTCGAATGAAAATGATTTAGACGAAGCTACTACGGAAGTAATCTCACACACTGATGGATTGGAAGCGTTGGAACACGCTCTGCTGTACGTAGAACAGCACTGTAAAGCCACTCCTAATGATGTAATTTTATGACATTCCAGCCTCTTTTCGTCGTTCAACACATTATCAGAAGAAAATAACACATTTTGTAAAAAAGGAGTAATTTATAAATGTTTGAGTTAGAGTATTCTGCCAATTTTCGTCTAAATAAGAAAACCTTTTTCTTAATACTATTTCTTTTATATCCTGTTCGGATTAACCAAAATTTCGGATTACCGATTAACGGGTCTTACTGTATTAACCGTTTGTGGGGTAATAAATTGCACAAAACCGTATCAATATTGTAAGAATAATTCTCACAATTATTACAGAAGTTACGGAAATAACGATAGTATATTAGAAGTACTTCTGTAGTTAAAGAAGTACCGAGATAAAAAAACGATATTTGATGCATCAACTATTGCATCGAAATGTCATCTTTATTAATATTAACTTTTACGGAACTGATCGATGGTTTCTACTTGCCGTGAATTTAGTTAATTATTATCTATAACCGATTTTAAGTAAAAATGAAACCGGCATCTGTGTTATAGTTACTGAGAGAATATAATGAAAATCATCCGAAAAAATTTGAGAATGCGCATTTGCCCACGAACGTATTTGCGCCAATGACGCAATCGGAACTGATATTTTTATGAGCCTGCTTTTGAGGCTCTCTTACTAAACTGTAAGCCGGTCAGTAGAAATCACACGAAAAAAGCAATTCATCCGTAGCCCTGCTTTTCCGTGCAATCAGAATGCGTTCTCTTTTTTTATGTCGTTCCAAATATCGTTGCGAATTTCAAACAAACAACTCCGCTTTTGCACCGCAAAATTCTCTTCGTTCCAGCGGAATTGTGCCCGGATTTCGCGAATCTCCCTTCTTTTGTTGTTTGTATTCCAGTGTTCTAGAAGCTTTTGTTCCGAGAATTTCCTCGTCTAATTGCGTTACCACCTTTTTTTAAACGCGACTAAGTCGATTCTTTCGCGAATTTTTCCTATTGCCACGCTTTGTTTGCGGTCGGGAAATTCAACGCCACACCCGACTAGAAATTTAAATAGTTGGATTTGTATGGGTGGGAGTCACTTTTATAAAGCTCGCAAATGGATTTGTGTGTCAAGTTGGATTTATTTTTTGTGCGATTGTTTAACTGAATTCAGCATATTTTATATAGGGCTGGTATTCGAATAGAATATATGGATATACATGCACACACACACACACATGTATATGTATATATATACACACACATACACACACATATATATATATGTATATATATATATATATATATATATATATATATATATATATATATTCTAATCGAACACTAACCTTGGATAAAATATGCTGAATTCAGTTAAATAATCGCACAAAAAATAAATCCAACTTGACACACAAATCCATTTGCGTGTAATAACAATACACAATGTCAGAATACGATCTAAGGTCAACATACTTGCTATGTAGTCAAACAAGTCTAAACGTGTCTTCCTAGTTGCCAGTGTTCATTGTGTCTCGTACAGTTCATTTACATCTACATGATACCCTGTAATTCCCCTTTTTGGGCGATGGCAGGGGGTTCTGTGCACCAAAGGTTCCTAGTTTTTCTACGTTATCTTTTCCTAAGGAAAATAATCCTCTATATCGCTCCGTTCTACAATCGATCTCTCGAATCTTATCCTGGCTGTCCTGCCTTTCGACATACGTCGGGCTTCTGGTAAGACCTCCTACCTCATTCGCTAGTCCCTCCGACATAAATTTTTCAGCAGTTTAAATCTAGCTTGCAGCCTACGTTTCTCTAACGAAGTCCATTTCAGACTTTCTATTAATGATGTTACGCTTTGTTTACTATCGTAATTTCTCTTTACAAATCTAGATGCCCTGCGCTGAACCTATCTATCTCGTTAGTGAGTCTCTTTTCGTAGGGATTCCTCACAGCTGATGCATAGTCGACCTGCTGTCGATAAATAAAATAATTCTTTCACTTTTTCGGAACTACTTGGATCTATTCTCCCTATAAATTCCAGCTTTTTGTTAGCGGCACCTAACAATTGGCGAATATGGGTGTCCCACGTGAGGTCATTATGGATCGTGACTGTTAGATATTTAACCGTGTCTGAAACTGGAATCTCTACTCCGTCCAACGAATAATTAACATCCAACGTGATATTCTTGGTTCTCCAAAAATTGACGCAGCCTTTCTTTTGGTTGATCTCTAACTGCCATTCCTTACACCATACAGAAATAGCTTATAGATAATTTTGGAGATACTGATGGTCTTCCAGATTGGTTATTTTTCTATAAATGAAAGAGTCGTCCGCGAAAAGCCTAATTTTACTTCTGACTACTGAACTGGTATCGTTTATATAAAGTAGAAATAATAATGGACCAATGACACTGCCCTGTGGAACGCCAGAGAAAACCTCCACTAAGTTCGAGGATTTTCCATCACCTTCTGCTTCCTATTATTTAAAAATTCACGGATCCAAATATCAATTTTGGAAGTAACTCCTAAGGTTTCTAATCTTGTTATTAACTTCCTGTGAGGTAACTTATCAAAGGATTTCCTAAAATCTAAGAAGATGGCATCGACATGTCTATAATTTTCTGTTGAGGGGTAAACATGGCAACTCCGCTTTCCGATTGCACCATTAGTGAACAATGTGCTCTCAGGAGATTTCTGTTTTCAGAAGGGATCAAACCCTCTAAGACTAAGAGGAGAATGTTAGCACAGTTTGATAAAAAGTGTATAAGTCAAAGAATTCATGCTGTCTTTAAAATAAGTTTTTTCAGTTCGCGGACGAAACCCCGTAATTCCTAATATATATATATATATATATATATATATATATATATATATATATATATATATATATATATATTACCCTTACATATCCATATAGATTAAACTTGAACTACGCATGTAGATTTATCTCTAATAAATTCATGGGAAAATCATGGAAAGTGAAATCTTTAATACTTATAACGATCGGATACTGTCTTGTTACCCGTTTTTGTCCGCTTGTATGGGTTAAATATTGAACACATTTTTGAGAACTTTTAAACTCCCAAAAGAAATCTAAAACCAGCCTGGTACTAACGGAATTGCTTTATTCAAGAGGTAATTTTATTTGTTTTTGCACTCACATGCAAAAATAAAGTTCTTTATTTAACCCCATTTCTAGCGCTTGGAACTCCGCTAACCTTCTCTATAATAAAACATCCGGTCAGATAACGCAAACATTTTAAAGCTATTTTGATTTTAAGCCCAGAAAAGTTTTAAGAGCAATATTTCTGAAAAAATAGAGACACGCATGAATAGAAACAAGAAAAGCTCTTTAGAGAGACAGATTTTTAATTAAACAACCCTCATGAATTTTTGCGCCTTGCGAAATACTTAAAAAAAATTCTAGGCGAGATTTTTTTGCATGGGGCATATTTCTGGCAGCGAGTTGTGCGTGAAAGGAATAGTCGGGGCCAAGAGAAGATGGCCCGGAAGAAAGAGTGGTATGGAGGAAGGGGGCACCGGGGGAGGGACGAATATCGCGCAGACTTGGGAAATAAAAGAGACGTGTAACAGTTCGCGAGTGTTTTGTTTAGGTCGAGGGGAAGAGGGATCTTGGAGTGGGACACGGTTCTCCAGGAAGTTGACTCGTATATACATAGGGCAGCGGCGGGGGGGTTGGTATCGCAGGCCGGGAAGGGTTCAGTTTAGGGTGTTGAAACATTGTTCCATGCTTGGGCACCGAGCATAACGGAGAGCCATAATTCTCTCGCTATGGCCGCTCTGCAGTGGGTCCGCATCGGAAGTCGGAGAGTTGAAAAGGAAAAAAAAGGTTTTGAAGAGCCTTTTTCTTGCGTCTTGGAGGACGGAGACTGGTTTTTCGAGGATTGCTTTATTTTTTTATATTTTGGATGTGTTTCAAACATCCAGACTTGGGAATTCTTTGAATACATATCGCGAGATTTACTATTATACATATGTTAGGTGGCGCAGGACTCATAACAGGCATCTCTATTTGTTATATTTCCAAGAATTGGATATGAAACGAACTTAATTTTATATCTTCTTAGGATGTGTTATTTTTAAAAAGAAATTTGAAATTTTGGGAAGGAAATTTACGGAAAAACCACTATTTTCTGTTATCTTTGCCTATGTGACGTCAGTTAAGAAAGGATTACAATTTAAAAATGCCAGTAACTTTCTAATTTGGAGGTCATACGTTTTATAATAAAATGATCACATAGAGTAATACTTTCCTACCCATTTAATTTATGCACGACGTCTGTAAAATAAGGTTTACGATTTTTCCTTTCTGAAAACTAAACGTGTAATTATAAATTAAATACTATTTTTTCTGAAAAATTCCAAAGGTAGAATCTTAAAATAATAGGAAAGATATGAGCATAACATTTATTGACGTGGGTTGATGCATTTAAAATAATAAGTGTTAAAAAATCTTTTTCTCAAGAAAAACGAAAGTGAATCAGCTCCGACATTACCATTAAAATTTTTTGGAAACAACTAAATATTATTTTATAAGTTAAAAACTAAAATGAAAGCACGGAGTTGAGGATTAGAAAAGGAATAGCAATGAATTATGCCGTTACCCTCACTATGAGGAGCAGTAATGTATTTTTACATACACAAAACGCGCGTAAAATCAATTCAAACGGCCTTGAAAATGATGCTTAAATCCCTTCTGAAATGCATGCTAAGGAAGTAACCCCGGCACATTTCGAAAGCGCGTGTAACGAGTTAGAACAGTTGCCGGGCGATGTTTGCAAGAAAACGACACCATTCCGCCGCTACTGTTAACAACTGACTCGAATCTTGAACCTTTCTCCCTTACCCGAGAATTACCGTTGCCTCGGAGAGAAAGAGTGCGAGAGAGAGAGAAATGGAGTGTTTTGGAGGGTGGAGATGGTGGTGGGTGGGGGAGGCGATGTTGCCAGATTTTGTGCCCCGAGCGAGGAAATCCAGAGGAGGCATTAGCCTCCAAAACGGGACTTGCATATTCACGGGGCGAACAAGATGGTGGTGCAAATTTGAAGTACGGCGTAATCGTGATTTTGGGAGAAGAATGGTGGTGGTAATAACCGTTGGCATGGCTTCGAGATCCAAACCGTGGATTACACTATCGCGATATCCTAACTGCGAATGTTTTTGGTTGCTCATCCGAGACACGAAAAGTACTCTTTGTTTTGAAAATTTCCAGGTCGATTCAAAGGGGGAAATATGTCCTAATTCATGTACTCTTGAACTTTTTCGCGTTTACGAATCACCCATCAGATCAGAATTCAGTCACGGACAGCCATCGATCATATCGTTGTAATTGCGCTCGATTATCGCTTTCCAGGAATTAATTTTTTAGGCCTCGTCTATCAAAATCGCTTCTGTCTTTTAATATCGCTATTAGGCGCATTTATTTTTCTAAAGAAAAAAGCGTCTATAGTGTTCCATTTGTACATCAGTATGTCTGTACTAATAGTACAGGAGTTATATCGATTGATGAATTTAGATGAAATTTAGCATTTGAGATTCATATGAAAAAAGAAAATTAAAATGGTGAAAGTTACCCAATTAAAGCCTCCACTGCTGGAAACAAAATATGAACCTTTTTGCTATGTGGAATAGTGAATAAATAAATTGATTTTTAGGTAAATATTTCCCATAATAAAAACATTGCGTCGCTGTTTATATCCGTAACATTGATTTTTTAGCTTTTTAAAAATAAATCTCTTATGCATTCGGTTTTTCTGTACGTCTGTCCGTCTCCTCGAGTAACATCTCTGAAATCCTGCAACTTGGAGAGAACAACTTTTCAGGGTAGAGTGGTCTGCATGAGGGCAACGCGTGATACAAATTTGGTGGATTTATAATGATCTGCTGAGTAACATATGTCTTTTTTTAAAACTTTATTTCAATTATCCTCCATAAAAAAGCATGATATTAGCACAGGGCATTAAAAATTGGCATTTTTAAATTAGTTAAAATCAAGATAGGGGCTTTGGACATAAACAGTTCTGTAGTTGAAGGTTGAGGTTTATATGCTTTGAAAACATATGTGAAGTCCGCGTCAAATGAGAGCAAACAAATGTTTTTAATGCAAAAAAGAGAGGAAATATTCCGATTTTTAACAATGGGAAACAAAACTGCCAAACCTACTAGTCCACTGCTTTTAAATGGGAAACATATTATTGCATCGCATTGATATAATGCTTTAAAGGAAATTTATAGTTTACTATATTATGAGGCCGTAGATCTTAATCAAAGTTGTAGCTTTATGATGACGTCATAATCTCAAAACAAGAAAAAAGTGCTTTATGTAATTTGCTATGCAATTTTTCTAACTTATTTATATTAGTTAAAAAGTAAGGTACAAACCTGAAACATTTATATAAGGGCAACCAAAAGGACGAAATGTAGTTTTCTCGAAGAGTCGAAATTAGGTTTCATACTAGAAAAAACGAAATTTTTTCAAGATTTTACAATGAGATATTCTGATACTATGGAAACAAGCCCGATGCTTTTATCCTTTTGAGGGATCGCACAGCATTTTGTAACATAAGAGGTTGCGCGCCGTCATTCTAACCGCGTTGGAAAATAAGGACAAATATCCATATTAGAAATTAAATTTGATTTTTAAACAAATTTCGTTGATGCCATAATTTTTTATTAAGATAGCTACATTAATCTGTGAGTAAATGGAAGCAACACTTTAAAAGGAACAGAATGCTGCGTTATATGTCAAATGAAAATAAACTAAAATAATAAAAATCGAATATCAAATATAAATATTTAGTAAAAATATATATTAAACTTTATCGGGCTTAGTGTTCATCATATTCCACTTTCTTATCTGAGATTTAGGAATAGCTGAAGCATGAAGTAGCCATAGGCTCTCTGCAAATGTTTTTTGAGCAAAATAAACAACGGGTTATGATCTTCCTGTTCTTTTCGGAAACAAATAGCGCATCTTTCCTGCCCATCATTCCTCTGAGCTAGTTTTTCTTCCTCAGAAATTTTTATTTATCGCCTAATTAAACGACCGCACTTGAAAAGGACAGCGTTATAGCAAAGGTCTTTTCTCAACCAGGCACGCAGGCCGACTTTCACTCGGGCAAGAAACGCAGCCGATTATTTCTTTGAGGAATGTCACAGTTTCAAGTGAAGGTGTGATATGTAATCACTTATCCACAAATTTAGTAGCAGGAATAACAGTTGGCGTCATAGCAAAGGGTAAGCAAAAGCATTCGGAAATTTATATTGTGCGCAGCCGGCGGAATGAAAGCCATGCGGAGTAAGAAAAACCCTTATAAAAACAATAAATATTAACAAAAGTGGAATACTCCTTTAGCTAAAGGAGTATTCCACTTTTGTTAGTTTTGGCCAAAGTTATTGAGCTACTATCAATTAATAAATATTAACACAAACAGTGCCGCAGACCTTGAAGTAAATAGAGAACTAGAGGAATGGTGCTGAAAATATCTGGGATGAAAGTTAAATATGATGTTATAAAATTAAGAAAGCGATGTGTGCTCTCTAAATTGCTATGGTGAAAATGGGTGGGTGAGGGATATAAAGAAAGAGAGAGAATGCAAAATCGTATTCTATTCCGTGATATGAAGGGACGATGAGAAATATGGAATGCCATTCCGATTTTCTAACATGATCCGATTATTTCAATTAAAAAAGTAAAATAAGGGTCACTGGTGACTCCATGCAAGTGCTTCACATGAACGGAACCATTTGGGCTAAAACTTTTATTTTTGCGTTTTTCAATTGAAGAATGCTCTTATTATTGCTAACTGAGCAATAATTTTATACTTTAAATATATTTATCATAAAAATGGTACGCATAGAAGAGTATTTTGTTTACAAAATACTGCGAACATATATTAATCACTACTACTCGATTAAATCCAATATATCTTACTAGTTATTCTTTATATTTCCAAGCGTCGCAGAAATTATGTATATGAATATCGCACATTTAACTACCGCATAATAATTATTGCTGGTAAAAATTATTTTATGGTCATTTACCTTTTACCGTTACATCCAAATGCAATCGGCCATACCTGTGTAATTACTTGTATTGCATATCAGAGATCTCTTTCCCATCAAAATATACTGGGTCATATAAAAAGCCCTCGCTGGCTGATTTTGGCCCGACGACCATTATGATTCCTTGTCCTATTTAAATCCTACGCATGTCATGGCAGACGGACGGGCCCTTCAATCAATAGGATTCATGCCTGTCACCAGTTAAAACTATCCTGGGAATCTTAGCTTTCCAGATATTCTTGTTGCTTCAGAGTAAAAAACAAGCGATTTAAAAAAGCTCTAAAAACGGCTCCGCAGTATTTGATATTCTTTTATCCTGATTATTCGTTAAGTAGTTCTTGTGATCTTTAGACCCTAAGTGAACACCTTATACCGGTTTTTAATACGAATCACCACCAACCTTCCATTTCCATTTATCAACGCTGGTCGAGTGAATAGGCTTGTTTTTCCTATTAGTGTATATGTAGTGAAAATATTTGAAAATAATGAAATAAAAATGCTGCATACCAATTAGAGACGAACGAGGCCTATCGAAATCGGGACACAAAAAGTTAATCCTATTAGAAATTAAAAGAATTTGATTGCATAGGTTCATGCCCAATAGATCAAATCATGCAAGTGACGATTAGAAACAAGGAGAAACATAGCGATGCCGGGCTCCCAGGTAGCATCATCGAGTTGACAGAAGTTGAAGGTATTTCGTGGCAAATAATACAATGCCACCCACGGTGAGCATTACCTTTATGCAAAAGTCTCGAAGGACACGCGGATAATTCTTTTCCAATAAAAGTAAAACGTTTGAGTTTAGATTAAACATAAACGTTCCATAGGTTATTACGCAATGCAGTGACTAATGGATTTCAACGAGAGACTTGGAACTGCAGCGCTAGATTGTTCGATCTGTTTTTCCGTCCCCGAAGCGGACACAATTAGGTAAATAAAGTTCAAATGAAAGCCAATATTCAATTACCGCAGCAGAAGGCTATCGCAAACATCGCTGTTTGAGTTGGAAATGACGTATTTGGACATGGAATACAATCGAATTGGATAATACCACTGATAATATAATACTAAATCTCCTTTTTGTCTTCTGTGATGCAAATTTTATAGTAGCTTGCACTATTTAATTTTCTCTAATGAAACAGCTTATTAATAATTTGTCGAATAGCAAACATGTGTATGAAACTGCTGTTAAATGTTATCGTTTTTTGTTGCTCAAACAAAGTTTTCGAAGATATTTTTATTGTGTAACCAATAGAGGTTTCAAGAAAATAGTACTGATGAATACGATAAATATAATCTCTTAGTATTATTTAGTGCTGGAAGACGTTACGCTAACGTAACGAAATAACGGAATTATTTTGGATCAACGTAAGGAAAAACGATAGCGAAATTTTTCAAATGGCTGTAACGGTAAACGTAACGAAAACAAAAAAATAAATTTCGTTATTTCGTTAACAGACGATAAAAAGTTATGTTCTATTGGTATTCGTCCCAGGCGGCGTGTCTTGAACACGTGGCCTAAACTCTCTTTCCCCGGCCTTGCTTGTCCCCCGCTGGGCCAGTTTTGCCGCCTTGCCGCGAAAGAAACGCTATCCTGACCACTACCGATTGTTCTTTGGGGTTTCCTTCCATTTGTGAAAGGAATGGTGTTAATCCTTCTACAGGAAGCACGAGATAAGGAGCGTGGAGGTTGAGGAAGGAAGCTTCAATAAATGTGCCGCTTGTAGTTAAGGACCTCTACCATTCCCTATCCTCCCCCACAGTGCATTGTACTTCGAAAACATTCTTTTAGATATTACACCGGAGTGTGGTTTTCCTCTTTTAAAGGTCGATGCAAGTTCCAATCCCATCATCCTCTCCAATCTCGAATTTTATCCACTGTTCGTCAGCTTAACTTAACAAGGTATTTGAGAAAGGTCGAAGTGAATCTACAATTCGAACGTATTTTCATCGATCGTTAGATGTCAGTACTGCTTTATATCTATTATTATGAGACGTTTATAGTAATGGTGAATAGTTATTGTTCCCATATTTATTATTATGAGACATTTATAGTAATAGTGAATAGTTATTGTTTCCTGTAAATGGAAACTAATCAGAGCTTAATACAATTTCAGTTTATTTCAAATTACCGAAGACGGTCACAGGGAGACCTTTTGACAGCCGTGAGAGACACGTAGTTCATTCAGTGTTGAAGAAATAAGTCCCATTTTCATACATATTTCAAGTTTATATTTTGTTTAGTATCAATTAAAGTCGAGCAATTTAGTGTAGCGGCTTTCTTCGTAATTATATTAAAAAATGCCATTTTATATACCATTGGGTACTGGGTTCGATTCTAAAGACAGAAATGTCCACCACCTGCATAGAAAAGGAGTATCTGATTTTATAATGAATTTGGATAAACTCAGAAGCACCTAATGGAATGTTATTTAATTTTCTTATCCCTTATTTGCAAACTAGTGGCCATAAATTTTAATACATTTTTAATTTAATTATATTTTATGAAACCTCATAAATGTCTAACTTTTACGCTAATGCTCGTTTTTCATTTCTATCTAACACACACGTCTTCCTCCTGCAGTCTTACTCCTCCCTCAGTTTACATCGCACTTGTCTGCTTCCCTCCCCATGCTCTCCCTTCTCCCCTCTCTGTTCCCACTCTACCCTTCTTTCTTCCAATTCCTCCATCCCCTGTTTTTTATTTCAAACATTTTCATATTTCTTGATCTTGCTGTAAATAAGGACAATTTTGGTCATTATAATTTTCAAAGCATTACCATACTTTCCAGAATGAAAAATAGGCTTATTGTTTCGTCGTTCAGTCTTTCTGTCCCCGTATTAACTTTTGAACCGATTGATCGATTTACATGGTATTTGGTGGAATTTTTTATATTTGAAGGCGCGAGTTCGATCCCAGAAAAATTTCTCTCATTGAGTTTACATAATAAATGCGAAATGCCTTTTTCTTTAAGTGTTAAAAGAAGGGAATCGTACTGTTGGTGCGGGATTTGTACTATTTTCTGCGAAAAGAAATAAAGTTTTCAATTTTTATCATAGAATTATGCTTATCGAACTTATTCATCCAAATTCCGCCTAAGCAAGCGCAAGTAAAAGAAAGAAACTGTTTCAATTTTAACATGTATTTATATTCAAATACAAAATAAAAGAATTATTAAAAACTAATATATATAGTATATTACACGTGACGTTGAGATATGGCGTTCGCGACATAATATTAAGCATCTTTTAGTTATAGCGCGAGCGAGAGACAGTTCCGTTGCTTAAACGCGGTGAGTGATCAAGAGATCACTCGCTGGTGAAAGCGAAGAGAGATCGCGTTGGGATTCGCAATTTACGGCGAGGTTGCGGCGGTACGCGACAATATCCTTTATCCTCATTTTATTAAATATTATATATTTTCCGATCCTAAAAATTTTTATTCATAGCTATCGAGCATAAGTCTCATCAAAATGACAAATCCTCGAATTAATTGAAATTAAATAATTTTTTTAACTGATTCTTCATTTTTATCAACTGCGTTGGAAATAGACTACAAACTAAAATAAACTGATGTGGGCAACACATGACTTTCTCCATATTTATTTGGAAAATTACATGTTGTTAGCTCTGGGATCGTTGTCAATATTTACTTCCGGTTGACAATTGAGAAAAGAAAAAGGAGCGTTACTAAAACGTAACTAAGCGTCAATTGTTAACAATAGTCTTCGGTAGGTGGTGGTGGCAGCTAAAAATATAAGATATCTCTTAAACAATGTATTATATGGAAAAATGTATCGAACAAAGGTTGTAGAAAATAAAATTTCCTACGACTTATATTCCAATACATTTTTACATTTATCAAATATTAAAGCAAATATTTCAAAATAACTATTAAGTGACAAGAGTAAACACCCACTTTCGGTTGACAGATTTTTACCAAAAACTAATCAGATCTTTTAATATTTATAAAAATGTTAAATATAAAATTTTGCGTTGACCTGATTAATATTTTTTTAGTTAGAGCGCCCACAAAAATCCATCACATAAAGACTGACAGACAGACGGACACACAGACATCATCGAGAAAATAGTCAAAACGTGTTCATGGGACCTTAAAACATGTATTGTCGTTGATATCTCGAATTCGATTTTTTTCATGAAAACAATACTTTCCCTATACTTCGTATAAGGAGAAAGTAAAAATCATATGAACGTAGTTAGATTTCACCTATAGCATTAATTTAAAGATTTCACAATACTTTTGCTATTAATTAATAGTATTAATTTAATAGTAATAGTTTAATATTAATAGTATTCTTTTGCTCACGACAGCAAATGAATACCCGCATTTTAAAAGATTCCAAATTTTTCTATTTTCTCCAAAAAATTACCATCATTCATAGTAATTTTGAGTGGTTTCAAATTTGGTCTTACAAATAATTTACTTTATTCTTTCATATACTCAAATCTAACTAATTTTGAAATGTAATATTGTAAAATCATGCATGATTTCCTAGTATTTCTTATGGAGGATATGTAAAGAAAGAAAATAAAAAATGAGCCTTAAAGAGGATAAATATTGGAATTTGAATAATTTTCTTTAGTTTTATCTGATGCCCGATCATTCTGCCCAATTTTAGGTCTGTAGAAGGATCACTTTCTCAGAGTTACAATCGGTGCAACCGATCGACGGGTTCCTTTTTAGTGCTCTTCGTCATCGCTGAAAAACACTATTATCTTCGTGATGTCCGTCCGTACGCATATATCAGGGAAAAATTGGCTCAACCGATTTCAACCAAATTTGGTACATATAATATTCACATAAATTAATGACCAAGATGGCATATTTTGACCGGATCCATTCAGCAGGGGTGCCACAATTGCAAAGTTTAACTTTTCGGTAACTGAATTTGGAAGAAATTGGTAACACCGATTTCAACGAAATTTTGTATGGAGGAGGTGTGCAACATATAAAAACAAAATCAATATGTTTAGTGTAGATATGAAAATCAGTGCTTCCACAATAAAAGTAATAAAAAAGTTTTTTTTACATCTGTTTGTGGTGAATTGTCCGGATTAATTTTAACGAAATTTAATATATATAATGAAAACATATATACAAAACCAAAATAGCATATTTTGACCGTATGAGCAAAACTGTGGTGCCACAATTATAAATTAAACTATTTCAGTAATAATGGATTTGGAGACAATTGACTGGACGGATTTCCTCTAAATTTTGCATATACGGTTTGTACATAATGAAATCAAGATGTTTAAAGCGGAGTTAAAGAGCAGGGCTACCACACTAAAAAGTGAAATAATATTTTTAATCGTATTTCTAGAGAACTGATCTCATGGATTTTAACCAACGATAGACTATATAATCATCACATAAATATATAACCAAAATATTAATTATCAACCGCGTCGGCTAAAGCTACCACAATATCAAGGTTAGTATTTTCTTTAACTATGAATTTGGAAGATATTGGTTGAACGAATTTTTAAGAAATTTTGTTTGTAGGAAGAGTATAGAATGTAAAAACGAAATGAACATGTTTAAAAAGAATCTAAAAATCAGGGCTACCACAATATAAGGTAAATTAATCTTCTGATTTCAAAGCAAATACATTAGTATTGTACGATTACACTACGGCGAATTTAACGAAAAGCACTTCTATACCACGGGAAACCCGTGTGCACCCCTACTTGTTAGTGCCTTTCGTCATTTCTGAAAAGCACTATATTCTTCGTGATGTCCGTCCGTACGCATGTATCAGGGAAGAATTTGCTGAACCGATATCAACCAAAATTGGTACATAGAATCTTCACATAAATATAGGAAAAAGCATATTTCGACCAGATCGACTCTGCAGTGGTGCCACAATTGCTAAATAAAACTTTTCGGTTATAATTAATTTGGAAGGAATTGGTTTGACCGATTTCAACTAAATATAGTATGAAGAAGGTGTGCAACATTAAAAAACAAAATCA
Source organism: Tanypteryx hageni (assembly GCA_028673005.1). Lineage (NCBI taxonomy): Eukaryota > Metazoa > Arthropoda > Insecta > Odonata > Petaluridae > Tanypteryx > Tanypteryx hageni. The sequence continues at coordinate 186,020,285 of CM054115.1, read as the reverse complement.
ATATTTTAAATGTAGATATGAAAATCAGGGCTGCGACAATACAAGTAATAAAAAAAATTCTTTTTACAGGTATTTGTGTTGAACTGTTCAGGTCAATTTGAACCAAATTTAAAATGTGCACACATAAATACCATAATAGTATATTTAGACCGGATCAAACAAACAGCGGTGCCACACTTACAAATTAAATTCTTTCGGTAATTACGGATTTGGAAGGAATTGCCTGAACGGATTTCAACTAAATTCTGTATATAAGATTTGTATAACATACCATAATGAAATCAAGATGTTTAAAGCAGAACTACCACAATAAAAAGTAAAATTATATTTTTACTCGTATTTATAGAGAATAGGCAGCATGAATTTTAATCCAATAGTGTAGATATAATTTTCATATAAATAAATAACGCAAAACAGCATATTTAAAACGGGTCGACTAAACAGGGCTACCACAATATCAAGGTTAGAATTTTTCTGTAACTATGAGTTGGGAAGTTTTTAGCTGAACCGGTTTCAAAAAGAAATTTCACTTTTAGGGCGAGTATAGAATGGCAAAATGAGCGTATCTATAAAGCAGGGCTACCACAATATAAGGCAAAATAATTTTATGATTTCAAAGCAAATACATTACTACACGATTATATTACGGCGAATTTGACGAAAAGCACTTATGGACCACGGGAAACCCGCGCACATCTCTACTTGTATTATCGTTAACACTAGAACGTTCGGACTATCCCCATAGAAACCTCGCGGCCGTCAATTTGACGGCTATGTGACCTTTCCTTACAGTTGGCCTGTAAGAACAAAAATGAAGTGCAGACATGTTATTTTTCTATATGTTAACTATATCGGAACTTATTTTAAATATCCATAATATATTCAGGTACAATAAACAAAAAATTATTAAAAAAACAGAATTGGTGTAAAAGTTGTATCATTACAAAATGATACTGTCTCAGGAGTTTTCGTTGTTGCCAATGCTGACACTTGAGTGGAGGAAACTGAGCGGCAATACGTTCTTATTGGCCTTGCCCTGATAAATTGTGTGATGTCACCATTTTTCAGAATTTTCGAAGTGTTTAGGCTCGAATTTTTTCACGGTGGCAGGTATTCCCTCCTGGCCCTGTTCACCAGACCCACTATGCTTGTATCATTTGTTTTGAGCTTTTTGGATAGTTCAAGAGATGTAAAGAAATGGTCCGCGGTGACATTTCTTCCCTTGTTTATGAATGGTTCCAGGAGACGCAGGACTATGAACTCGGATAGACGCTGGTCGTCCTTATCAAGATAAGGGATAGCATTCAATAGATACGTACTTTGCTTCCACGTCTACAGCTAAGAAAAATTTCTGACCAAATTTTTCTGGTTTTTGCTCTAAGTTAGCACGAGAAAAATTTATTCCAGTGTGTAGACCAACCTAATTGGTTTAGGAAGCTGAAATTTTGCAAGATTATAGAACGTTGCTCATAACCAACTAAAAAATCGAAAATTACAAAATTAATTAATTTTTAAAGGTTGTTTTAACCCAATTTGTACATTAAAGTTTAGTAATTCTTATCTTGGAAACTATAAGTTGTAGGTTCGGGTTTTTGAAAATATATTGTAGAAAATTATGCATTGAAAAAAGGAAATTTTGAAAAAGTTCAAAAATGCGATCGCTAGCAATTCGAATCATATTTTTAAGATTTATTTATTCCCGAATGTTCTACGAAGCTGAAATGTTTTTTACCGGTAGACTTTGTAAGAAAACGAAATAAAGATAATAGAAATTTTGACATTTTCATTTGTTTGGCAGTTAACATTTTTTAAAGTTTAAAAAATAGATAAATGTTTAGGTACTTTGGGGCAAGCTAGGAAGCTGAAATTTTAAAGTTATGTAGAACGTAGTGTATTGAAACTAACAAATGTTTGAATATCTCCAACCACGTGTTATTGCGGCCGTATTAAAATTTTAAATAATTTAATAAATATTATTCCACTTCTGAATATGCAACAACATCACAATTTGACAAAAATGTGTGGAATTAGTACCTTACATTGTATAAAGTATAATATTCTTAAAATTTAAAATTGAAGGCATTGTTTTAATCAAATATTTTTCAATAAGGAAAGATAGACATTGGGTGCAGAGGTGAAATCTTTTGAATTAAAAAAATATTTCTAATAATGTTATATCTCTCTGGAAAATTAATGTTTATCAGAATGTAAGTACCAAATACTTGTGTATGTATATACAGATATATATATATATATATATCATTATATAGAGACGTTCCTTACAGAGGGAGAGTAACATATAATATATATGAGAAGGAAGCTAATATTTAGGCACTTCCAGAAGAGCGACAGACTCGAAAAAATTTTTATTAGTAAAACTATGCGCAAAACCGATTATAAAAAAACGAAAATCTTGAAAAAGTTCTACAATACCGCCGCTAAAAATTCGAAATTGTTTTAATAAAATTTCAAGGTTTATGTATTTTCGAATGTGCTACGGAGCTGAAATTTTTTTAGAGGTAGGATTTATAAAAAACTAAATAGGGATTATACAAATTTCGATAATTAAATTTTTTTGTCAGTTAAAAATTTTTAAAGTTTAAACAATTAGATAACTGTTTAGGTACTACGGGACGAGTTAGGGAGCTGAAAATGTCAAGTTATATAGAGTTTAGACTTTATAAACAAATAAACATTTCAGTGTATTTAAAAAATTCTTATTGCGACCGATAAAAATTATTTAAATTGAAATAATTAGATAATTGTTATTGCAATTCTAATTGTGCTACAAATTTAAAATTTGGCATAAATGTGTGGCATTAGTAACCCAATATAGAAAACGTATAATATTCATAAAATTACATTAATTATCAATTGTTTTACTCCATTATTCTTCCATAAGGAAAAAAAGAAATTTGGGCCCTAGGAGAAATCTTTTTAATCAAAGAAATATTTCCCATGATGAAATATCTCTCTAAAAATTAATGTTTTTTCAAGGTGTGATGAAATGCTTGCAGTATGCAAGCACCTTCTACTAATATATATATATATATATATATATATATATATATATATATATATATATATATATATATATATAAATGATATCATATATATTAGATAAAAGAGGATACAAATGTACAGCCCAAACTACAGGAGCTGGAGTGCTTAACCTTTTTATTGTTTCTAGATATGATGAAGTAATCTACAGATAAAATTAGAGTTCTCACCTAAGTAACATGGGTTCGACTCCAGAAGTTCCAAAATTTGCGTTTTTTTCTCATAAGAAAAGCATTGCGCCATTTGTGTAAATTAATTTTGTGCCCTTGCCGATAAGCTGGAAAAATACAATTTTGAGCGTTTCTAAGTGGCCGCAATATCTATTAGGCATTAGTATTATTTTTTCATAGAGTGTCCTGGGTTCCTTCAGATTCCCCGAAAAATCTCCCATAAGTTAGCATGGGGAAAAATTATTCCAATGTGTCGACCAATCTAAGAGGAATAGGGAGCTGCTACTTTGCAAGATTATAGATTTTAGTCACAACCAACAAAAAAAATAAAAAAATTCAAAATATTTAATTTGTAGGGGTATTTTTATCCCATTTTTACATTAAAGTTAATAATTTTTCTCTCGAAAACTATAAGCCTTAGGTACGAGTTTTGCAGTCATTTTGTGGAAAATTCTATTCTCCGTATGGATAATTTTTTAATTTACACCATAAAGATCATATAAGAGCAAGGGAATAGAATTTTCAATAATGAAAGGATAACTTTGTAGTTTCCACAACTTTTAATATAAAATATACTGTTATTCAAACTTTATTGTAGAAAATGTTGTTCTCTACCCGAATACAATTTTTAATCTATAACTTACAGAACATATAAGTGCGATTTAGCCATTTAAACAAGCCAAGGTCGACAAATGCGGTGGTGAGGAGGCCTCGACCTATTGGGTATGTTCGCGCTCCTCTCCCCCTCTACCTCCCCTTTGTCCCTCCCAAGTCACTCTCACCATGTCGCCACGTCGGTTTTTCGCGTTGCATATTTCGGCGCAAAATTTGAGTGTGCTTCCGTTATCTAAAGGTGATTAGAAAAAGTGTGTTATTTGCCGTTGCGTTGTTATTTGTTGTTGCGTTATCAGTTGTCCTTGGTTCAGAGGAGCAAACTTTTGTATTAAAAATATATCTAATTCTTTTATATAAAAGCCAAGTGTCTGTTTGATTGACCGTTTCAACGCTCAACTGTGGCGCCTCTCTTAAAAAGCGGGAGAATCGAGAACTATTTATGTGATATGAGAGTAAATATGATGTAGCGTATTATTTATTTGCATTTTTAAATTACTTAGAATTGCGATATGAATACGGGACTTGATGAAGGAAAGGAAAAAGATGAAGGCAAGAAGAAAGATGCAGGGAGAGATATCCGTCATTTTTGACGGGCACTTATACTATATACGTAAATATTTTTTTCCTGTCATATTGACGGGCTTTTATACTAGTAATGAAATATCTGTCTGAAAAATTGATGTGTTTTCATGGTTAGATGAAAGATTTCTTGTAATAACATATATATATCAGGAAAATACTAATGTCCAGCACAAACTACAAGAACTATAGAGCTGAAAGCTTCAGCGTTTGTAGAGGCTATTTTATTAGAAACACTCTGGAAAAATGGGACCTCTAACCAAGGATGAAATGGGTTAGACTGCAGAAGTTCCGAATGTTGCGTTTTTACCCATAAAAAAGGTATTGCGCCATTTTTGTAAATTAATTTGTCTTAATGTTGTAAAATTTAGGGATTGTTTTACTACAATATTTTTCCTTAAGGAATGAGCAAAAGTCGATGCACCGGAGAAATCATAAGAATTAAGAAAATATTTCCAATGATAAAATATCTCTCTGAAAAATTAATGTTTTTCAAGGTGAGATGAAATGCTTGCATAATGCAAGCACCAACTGCTTGTATGTTAATAATGATGACATATACTAAGTAAGAAGCCTCAATATAGTATACATATATAGGAGGATACTAATGTTTAGGCACTTTTAGATGAACTACAGATTTTAAATTTGGCAGAATTATAGGTTTTTACTCACAACCAACCAGAAAAATCAAAAATTCCAAAAAAATTCATATTTACGGGCTTTTAAATCCCAATGTTCCATTTTTTCATCTCATAAGAAAAGCATGGAATCCAGTGCAAGGCTTTCTAAAAATGCATTTTTAAATTACTTAAAATTGGAATACGAATTCGGGAAAGAAACAGTTGCCTTTCTGAAAGAAGGGAGGTCTTAATTTTTGAATGCAGAATTCAAATACATACCGAATTAGCATAAATATTTGGTTTAATTGGAAAAGTGTGAATTTTTTCAACAATGGAAACTTTTAAATACTTTGGTAACGACCTCAATACTTTTAAAGGGATCTGATATTATAAGTAGAGATTGCTGTGATTTAAAACTTTTAATGCCGTCATAACGAATTACAGCGGAACTTCCATAACTCGAATCTTAAGGGAAAGTAAGAATTATATGAGTCTTAGAAAACTCACGTTATGGAAATGTATTTTTAAATATTTGTAAGCATATATACAGTTGAACTTCTATAACTCGAATCTCAAGGAAAAGTAAAAATTATCACTGGGACTTTATCATAGAGTTAGATGTAAAATTAAAATTGCCTGGCATTTACATTTGCTGAAACCTCTATGGTAACATTTAATAATCTTCGCATTTTATCGAATTTTCAGAGTTTTCTAACATGAATGCAGAAAGAATATCCAAGCGGTTGCATTGAGACGTTTTGCGAAGCATTTCGAATATTTTCATATGTTGAAGAATCATACGTGTATCGCCTCTAAGTCAGCGCAATTGAAAAATGGAACTGGAGCGGCGAAAATATGCCGAGGAGAGATGGAGGGGGGAGGGAGCGGGTGAGGGGAGTGTTAGAGGTTGGAAGAGTATGTGGCTACCCCTTTATAAGGAACAACAGGAGTTTATAAATTGAGAAAAGGGAGAAAGGGGATGAGGGACGGTTTTGGGTTTAAAAAATCGAATTTACAGAGAATGAACTGCTGAGAAGCAAGTTTATCGCCTCACACTGCGCATCTCAACCTCTCCCCTCTCCCTACCACCCACATCCTCCCTACCACTCCTTCTGTCCTGCCCCCTTTCACTCTCCCTCCCCCATCTCTCTCCCTAGTGAGCCTTTCACCTCCAACAGAGAGATAGAGAGACAGCTAGAGAAGGCGACAACAAGAGGCAAACGTGAGCAGCAAGAAGGATGAGTTCCGTTCCGTATGTAGACGTTGCACGTGGTATTGCTGGGTCCTTTAACTCTAGAATGCTTCTGCTTCTCCCTCCGTGCACCTTGAAAGGCAAAGGAACTCTTTCCACATTCGCCGTCCTCCTGAGATGAAGTGCTATGGTCCATATGTTCCGACCTTTTCTCATTCGATTCTTCACATAAGGTCCTATCTCGACGATTTTTCTTTTCGTGAACATTTCTTTTATTTTTCCCTCTGCCTTACGTTCTTTTCAAAGAGAGACAGTTGCCTTCATAAAAAAGAGTGGCTCTTGGAATTTCTTTTTTAATTTTTAAGACGTGAGGTATTCTTTTTTCTATCGCGTCTCCTGTCGATGCGATATTTTTTCCCCTCTACGTTTGTTTCTCTTTCGCTCACTCCATCTGTAGCCGCCTCTGTCCTTTTTTTAAGTTGTTTAAATGCCGTTTGCCTCCTCGCCAGCCCGTGTGTGTGTGTGTTTTACTGCCACGTGTTGTCAAGATTTCTGAATAATGTATCAGGAAAAGGTATTTCCAACGCGATTAATGATTTTTCTTACGATAAGATTGACGCTAAACGATTAAAGGTCAGCTTTTTTAATATAGAACTACTCGCTTTTGAGTGAAGAAGATGAACGGACTCACAAGTGGCCAAAATGAATGACAGCGAGAGCGATATATATTAGAATGATATGTCATTTGCGATTTGTCACGAGTAGGAAGAGGAAAGATAAAATTGAAGCTATCACGGGAATGCGAAAGCTGTCAAATATAATTAAATATTAAGAACTCGCCTGTAATATAATGTCATAGTAAATTGTTATATTAAAAATTGTAATCACATTTTGGATTAAGTTATTTCAAAGTTATAAAAGGACATAAATTCTTAAGGTTAATTAATTAATTACTAGATACTCATGCTATACAAATATTTAGCATTGGAATGATTTAAGTCAAATAGTTACAATAATATATGTCAAAATCCACATATACAAATTTAGTTCATTGATAGTCTGGACGATTGTCAAATTATACATCTCTAATCGTGCAAAAATAATACCAGAATTTCAATAATTACAAAGAATTCTTCTTTCACTATCCCTTTTTTATGGTTTACGATTGATTTATAAAAATATATTCGATTATTTCAATTCTTGTAAGTGTATTTAAATAATTATCGAATCGCCACATTCTTTGTGTTGGAGAATCTATTTTCAATAGCTTTGGTATCTTATAAAGTTAACAACTGTTTTATCATAAGTCAAAAATATCATCTTCTCTTTAGACACTTCGACTTTTAGAGAAATAGAATAAATATCTTTCCTCCTTCATCATACTTATTGCTTGGTGCCTTCTTATTGAAATTTATCAAGTAAACAAAACAACCACGATTTTAGAATGCCGATAATTTTCAACCGACACTCTTTTAAAGCCGTTTCCTGATTGGATCTGGCAAATTTTCCTCTTCCGCTGTTATTCAATTTCCTTTCCCTTTTTATCGTGTTTGGTTGCATGCGAAAAAGTTTCGGTTTGACAGGTATTGTGTATGTCAACGTCTTATTTTTCAAAAGATGTATTTATAAACTTTTATGTTAATCAGAACAAGAGACTGGAAAATCACTTTTCTGAAGAATGATAAGTCCAATCTCAAAATTCACGACAGGATAATTTGAATTCTGATCTGATAATAAACCTTCGGTGATTATCTCACCTCCGGAACATTGAGTCCCTACGAGGCGTTGCGACGATCGATGAGTGTGTGAGCCGGACGTCAGGTGTCAAAGGGTGGAGATTGTGTCATAGAACGCTTTGCCGATAAAGCTTCTTGTGAAATTTACTTGGAAATTGTCATGACTTGAAAATCAACGTGAAACAAAAACGATTAAAGATTTAATCTTTTGGAACTTACGTTGAGGCATCATGTTAATCAATTTTTATGAGGTAACTCTCATGATTATTTGTTAGGTCCAATTTTAATTTGGGTATTTTTCAATTTTAGTATTTATTATTAAATGAGTATATATATATATATATATATATATATATATATATATGAATTATAATTGACGAAAGCGTAACGAAAAACCATCTATATATTTAACATCCTCTATAGAAAATTTAATATACCAAAATATCAATTTTCAATATGTGCGATAATTTTTTCTCCTAGACAATCTATTAGATTGTGAAAATATAATAATGATATCATTATTATATAAGAGAATGCATAGTCTGTTAAATCTACATTTAAATCAATAAGGAAAAACTGAATATTATTAATTGCTTTGTGCATTGATCATGAAATGTTCATCCTAGAAGAAAAATTATTTCGTGTCAATTTAAGATGTTCACAATATATTAGGTAGAGTGATATCCAAAATATAAATTATATTTATTCCATTTTCGAATTCTTTTAAAAGTTTGTAATGATCTTTTTAGTATTTTTAATCCTTTTTCACAACAATATTTTTACAGGAGACAGCTGTGCATGAAAATTTTGCTTTCAAAAATGGAAATGCGAAAAGTCAGTAAAAGTGGCTCCAATGAATCTTAAATGGAGTGAAGAGCGTAACAATGTATATTTAATAGATAAAATGCTAAAAAGAAAACTGTAGAGAAATATGAAATATTTAGCCATTTTTATTTGTCGGTTTTCGATCCTTCGAGGCAATATGGTGCCAGTATTAGAAATGTATGCGTGACGCAGTTTCTATTTCGTTGCTACGCCACGTTTTTGTGAAAACTTTGCTGTGGATATGAGTGCTGAAGGGTCTTAATGTCACTTTTCCATAGTGATTCTATGTTTTGAATTCAAACCTCAATCCAACAATTCACATTAACTATGGTTATTCACTCGACAGTATTATTGTCATTTTGTCAGAATTTATGCGGTCCATCTTCTATTTCATGAGCTAGGTTCAGTATTTATTCTTCTCAGAAAATTTTAATGGCATTGGTGGGTATTATGCTTCTGGTAATTTCGGCATTAACAAGGATATGTAAAAACGTATACTAATTTGTACATGCATGTTATACATTTTTCATTAGCTTAAACATTTATCAATAATTTTGTTTCGTACCGCGTTAGTAGAATATTTTATGATTTCATAACTGCTCTTCGAAGATTTTGTCGACGATAACTAAAATGAGCATTAAATTATTTAGACATTAACGAGAATTTCAATTTTAAAACATTCGTTTATAAATTTTCGGATCGGAGATAATTTTTGAGCACCTTCTTGATACGTCGACGAAATTTTAGGAAAAATTTAATAATGGCACTAATCCATGCATAGAAAATTAAACAGTCCCCGAAAACTTTGGGTAACTTTCTACTTTAAATTTTGGTTCAAGGAGCATTCATCTCATTTTATCTATCAAGGAAGAAAGTTTGTACGATGTAATTTTGTTTCACCATTTTCCTAGCTTTTAAGCAATCGAAGAATATGATCCGGCATACACTATCAATAATTAAATTATTGCAATGGATTTACCATGGACAATTGTATAAGAATAAGTTGTATCACTGATCTGCGAATAATGTTTCCACGCGTGCAATAAATTACTTTCGAGCAATCAGTGATAAAAAAGGCTCCTTACTGCAGGATATTATTCCACTTGGTTTCTTCAATAAAATAGTGAAAGCATTTTAATGAAGTCCCTTTTGCAAAAAGGTCTTTCTTATTTTCTTCCGTGACCTTTTGATTATTCCGCCGCGAAACGAGATTATCGAATCAAAATAAACGGATGGAAGTTTTCTTTTTCGACTTGTAGTTTCCAGCTATTCCTCATTCGAAGTCCGAAAAAACCCCTCGTCTTTCAAAATGATCGAAGCCCCGTAAAGAATCGGATACTTGGAGGGAAAAGGGGGGGCGGTCGAGAGTGAAGCGCAGTGGGTAGGTAGTGAGATGCGTGGGTGGGGGGGGGGGAGTCTGAACAGGACCACGTCGCCCGAGTATTTTCTCCGGAGGAAGAAGGGAAACCACCGTGGTAAGACGACGTCGGGAAGAGGTGGATTCGAGACGGAGGGAGTTGGACGGAGGGGTTGGAGGGAGTTGGACGGAGGGGTTGGAGGGGGGAAAGAGATGGAGGGAGAAGAAAGGACGATGGGGAAAACGTGGATATTGTGGCGACGGTGGCGCTAGAGGTGGGGGAACGAAAAATCTGGAAGCATCGCAGTTTCCGACCCCATTCTGACCGCAAAGATGGACTTCGAGATGGTTAAAGTTTTCGGAGAGAAAAGAGAGTTTTGAGGAGGGGTTGGGGAGAAGCCGTGGGTGGGATGGATAAAAAAAAGATTGTCGGAGGCGTGGGGTCGGAAAGGAATGGTGTCACAATGCATGGGTGAGAGGAGTTTTGCTTTGTTTTTCGCATCGTCAGTGAATTACATTGGGAAATCTATTGCGGGATGGAGGTGTTTCTTAGTTTGTCTACAAATGAATCGGTGGCAAGTTTTTTTTGCTGTTATAGAAGCAATGAAATTATCTCATATAGATTAAAATTCTGCAACTTCTTAGTACCTTTATTATTTCAAAACTATTTTACTTAATTCTAACTTTCAAAAACTAAAATTTTAGCAAATGTGTATTATTATTAACATTATTCATAAATACGATTAACTTTATTATTAATTCATGATCTAACTAGTAATGCAGATCGCAGAACCTGCGTAAATTCTTGTATATTAAGAAATGACTAAAGGGATTAAAGGTTTAAGTTGTCTGAGAAAGAAAAAACTCCAAAAATGGGAGCGTTTTACACGATTTTCCTCCGCTAGTAAGCGTTTTCCCGCTTTTACCAAACTTTTGTTTCCGACAAATTGAGCAGTTTAATTCTAAATGGCACTTTGATAAAATGGAAAAATTAAGAATTTGTTTTTAATGTTTTGATATAGTGGCGTTCCTGCTATAAAAAGAGGGCGCCTTGCGCCTTATTTCCAAAAACGGTTCTTTCAAGTTTGTAAAGATAAAATAGGAGGTGGTTGATTTACGTAAAGTGAATATATCTCTTTTGAACGAATATGACTGGTGCAGTTTTTGCAAAGGTGTTTCTAAAACGCAGTTTAATTGTTTGCTTGACTCAGCGCAATTCATAAACGATTGGAAGCTTACAAATAGCTTCTTGGAAAAATAGGCTTTCGATGTTTGAGAAAGTCGGCATTAATAAAAATTTAATCGAAATTCTTTCTCCGCCCATAATGTTTTTTCGTCTATCCCTTCCATTTATTTGGAAAAAAGGCTTATCTTAGAAAAATGGCATAGATTTTGATGGAATTATCATAAATACGCCGTCTATAATCTTTCAGTAGTGCAGACACGCTTTGCAAACGATTTTCAGCGTCTTTGTATTTGGTCTGCTCTGTAGAATTAGCACCATAAGATTAATATGAGCATTGTTTAGTGTAATTTAATTGATTTAAAATTCAAATAAGCGAGTTTAAGCTTAAAGTTCTTTTTCTTCCTCATTAAAAATAAGTTATATATAAATAAATAAGTAGGTCGTCGTTATTATTTTATGATTTTTTCTTAAACCTAAAGGACAGGATAAAATATTCAAACAATATTTAAAACACTTTATTTTCACTTATATTGCATTTGGTCTTATTAAAATACGTTTTTCGGGAACCGATATTGTACGATAAGGGTGACTGTGTCTATATCCTTAGTTTACACAAATTTATAATCTTGTTAAAGTGACACAAGATTGATATTTTCCTTTGAATTAGCCAAAGTTTTTACAATCCTTTATAAATATTAGTTGCTGATTACCGAAGATACCGTGTGAGTAGTTTTTGATAAACGGATTTACACGTACATTGCCTGCGGATAAAGAAGACACTGACGCTTTTTCTCTAGAACCCGAATCAGTTGATCTTTGATGGAAACATTTGTTTTATTGGGATCCTGATAACAATCTAGACCTTGTATTAAACATTCTTTAGGATAATAGTACTCGAACACTACAGGAAATATTTTTAAATTTCCTTTGTTTGAGGAGTCAGTGCAAAGAGAAAAATAATTAGTTTGCGCCTTTTTGTGAAAGCAGTTCTTGAGCGGCAAGAAGCAAAATACTCTCACTGATAGAATCAGTAAATTAAACAGCAAACAACTTATTGCTGTAATCTTGATTATTATAACTGTGATGATGTTTCACTCCATGATAAACGGAGGTAACTTCACGCCCAGTAATTAAGTTTTCTTCATTAGAGGTTATCATTTGAAAAAATTGGATATCGGCAGAAATGTGTTTTTTCGACTTACAGAAAACGTGTGTCACACTTTCCGCATGAATAGTCAATTCTCTTTTTACTTCATGCTATACGGAAATTCCTTTTCTACATAATTTACATTCACCATTCTTGCGTCAAAGACTAATCATTCATTGCTAGTTCATTTTACCAATTATCTTCAAATGTAATAAAGTATTTCGTTTTCCATTTCTTTGGTGATGTCATGGGGTACTTAAATTTATTCAGAGATGGATTGCAACTGAAATTTATTGTACATTAGAAGACAACATTTACCTTCTATATATGAACACGTGTAAGCAAATATCTACCAAAATCACTCTTGGCTCACAATAAAGTATTGTAACACAGTACAAATATATTTAAAAAATCTAGTCTAATAACGATAAACCCAGGTCTAATCGCACATGCTGAAACTTAATCATTAGTATCTACATGCTGAAACACATTTTCTCACCAATATTAAAAATTATCTTGATTTAGTAACACCAAAACGAGGGTACATCCACCACAAGCTTCACTTGCGAAACTACTTTTAAGAAATCCACTCCGCTATGGAAAAGAATATGAAATTGTATCAGGAGGGTTAGGTATATCAAATTTCCTTTAGACCTTTAAAAGTAGGGTCCAACTCAGACTATGTGTTGTTTGAGGCAGGATATAACGTGCCTTGAATTTTGTAATTAAGTCTTTTATCCCTTTCTTTCTTCATTTTCTTCTTTTCCTTCCTTGTCTATGCAATAATTACGCTACAGGGATGGATCTAAGCATTCCAACATGGATTTAGTACAACCAATTAAAAGGCAATTCTTTGCAACTTTGTTTAAAAAGCAACAACTGATATTGAAAACAATTATGAATGATTCTAGACAAGTTGAATTATTGCCAAAATTCGGCAATCCTTTAGAGAGGCGCCCGAAGTAGATACGAGTACAAGAGCGATTGTCTTAAGAATACATTTTCAAATTATGTTTCACTTAATCCGAATAAAAGGTATTGCGTTTATCAGAATTTCAGCTTAATATAAGGTAAAAAAGAGCAAGTCTGAAAATTACTTAATTACGAATATATTGGCCTCCCGGACAATTTATACCCGATTCCGGAGGAGATGTATCTAGAGTGGACTAATTCCAGGAGATAAGACCACCCTATTCGTATAACAAATAAACGGCGCAATATACATTGCACAAATTTTCTCATATACGTATATACGATTGGTATCACTACACTCTTTTCCCCGAAATTAGCTCTGTGCGTTTGGCAATTCACTGCCAATTGTTAATAATTCATAGCAACAGAACCAAAGCGACTGACACCATCAACTTCTTACGTCTAAGGCTGCGTCCATACTGAAGTTTGTCGCTCAAAGACCAGAGCGGAGTGCACAGAGGAAAGCTGAGATCACAGCAGAAGTGAACGATTATCATGGCCATGATGGAGCAGAGAGTACTCGATCACGTCTCATCATTTTAGTCGTCGATTTGCCTCTGACCAGTAGGCAACGACGGTATCTTTTGCAAGAGTCGAGTTTCGTTCTGAAGATTTTGACTCTAGAACAGGTGTCTCAAACTCGATGCCCGCTGGCCGCATAAGGTGGAACATTTCTGCGGGCCGCGAAGTAAGCTAGTTTACAGTAGACGCCCAAAACTCAAATGTATTTCTTATCAAATATTTGACGTAAATCTAAGAAATTTAAGAAGTATGTCAGCACTTTTAAAATATACGCAGTATATTGCTCATTCAGATTTATAAAAATTTTGCACAGGTGGAGTACTAAGTATGTTCTTCTAGCTGCAAGCGTGTTTCTTGCATCTCCGAACAACTTAACCCTCGACGCCGAATTTATTGCTATTTTTGGAATGAATGGATTAAAGGCCGCATCAAAGGGTTGGGGTAATTTCTTTCTTGTGGAAGTGGAGAGTGAATGTCAAAAGAAAATGAAATGGTGTGAGGACTGGGAACCTTATGCGGCCCGAAAACTTGGTGCGATGCCTTAGTGCGGCCCGCGGGTTAGGTGGAAGGCCTTCATGCGGCCCACGCACCGACGTGACTTAGAGACCTCTGCTCTACAACAAGATAGAAGTTGTTCAGCATTTATCCATACTTAACAACATTTCCTTTACTTTACTTTCGTTTAATTGTTTTATTTAAGAGCAAAACCATCTTGAATAAACTGAGGACAGAGCAACGCTTACATGCTGAGAAGACAAATCACAATGACATCTGAGCTGTCATCGCTTGTCCCCCCACCACTAACAGCTATGAGCGCCACTCCAGTATGGGCTCCCCAATTTGAAGCAATGTATTTAACACACAGGCAAAGCTTTGATCTAGTATATGAGCTGAGCTCCCAGAGCCGCTATGAGCTTCAGCATAGACGCAGCCTAATACCTCTCACAAATAAGCGCGTGGTACGAAGTACGGAATTTTAGATTACGGAATCCCCGGGTTCCCCCTCCCCTCTGACGCGAGCGCTTAGCGTCTTGTACAGAAATAATGCCACTGGACGATATATAGTAACCTTTTTGGGCATATGGCTTAGTTAGTATTATTTGTAATATCAAGCTGTACGTTTTAATGGATTTTAATCGAAATCCTTTCAGCCATTTTTGAGTAAATCGAATTTTGTTTCAAAATATCCAAGAAAAAAGTACCCTTAATTATTGCGCAATATCGTTATCTCTTTAGAATGTCTTTTATGAATGATATTATCAATAAGTAAGAGATATCATTCGATTTAGTTTAACCATAAGGCCGCAATAAGATTTTGAATTGATCGCGACGGAGGCTTGACGTCATAAGGCTTAGGTAAGGTAGCTTAGCGTACATTATAATGTCACTAGACGCCATATAGTGATTTCAAGAGACATATGGCTTACGCAGTATTATTTGTGACAACAGGCTTTACAATTGGATTTATATTATTACAAATTCTTTGAAGCCATTTTTGAGTAAATCGAATTTTTCAAAAAATCGCCAAGAATAAACTACTCTTTATTTTTGTGCAATATAATTTTTATGAAAAAATGGTGGGCAAAAGATAATATCTTGCATAAATACGAGATATAATTTGATTTTATGTAAGCGTTTGGGCCCTAGAACGCCAAATAGACTGACAGACGGCATAGCGAAATCCACTTTTATGGACTCAGGGACACCTAAAAAGTGTATTTCCATCAAAATATCGAAGTCAAATTTTTTAACGATTAAAATACTTTCTCAATATACTACGTATATGAGAAAGTAAAAACTTAATCAAATATCTCCCTAATTATATGCCATAATTTGCCTCATAAATTTTATAACACCAAACATATTCCAAGATTCTCCCGATGTTATTCCACTCAACTTAAAATAGCACGCCCCTGAAGTGTATACCACCAATCTTACACAAACGCCTGCTGATTTTATGCCACCCTACTCACCTTACCTTGCCTCTATGAGATATACCGGCACACTTACACAAGATATTCTTCGATTATATTCCATCCATCTTAAACTATTTTTATATCTAAATCCTTTACTACCGAATAAGACCATACTTTCTCTCACTTTATGCCGCTCATATAATAATAGTCTGCCCCTGTAACATATATCACAAACAAGACATCATTTCTCCTGATTTTACGCCACCCAACTTACACAACTTTACAACGAAATCGTATACAAGTATAACACACCAAATGTCCCCCTAATTTATTACACCGATCTTACACTAATTACCCCTTAAAACGTATATTATGCAATTCAAAAATTGTTCTCTTGTTTAATGACACCCGACCTACATTGGTATGCTACAGGTCATCTCACCATGCATACATTAGCGGACCCTAAAACTTATACTTCACGCATTCGTCTACTATATATATCTAAAATAATATTTTAAAGTCTTTTTTGAAATAAAATTATTTTAGTCAAAGTTGTTTCTTGTGACGAATCGAGGCTTAACCACTATGAATCTGAACTAATATCCCAAAGGTGCCCGCAGAAACGCCTTGGGAATCGCCGACAAAAAAAGACGAAGAATACTAAAAATGCCATCAAAGTCTTGCATCTTGTTTTCTTTGATAAAATCGGAATCATTTACGGTCACTGTGTACGAAAAGGCCAAAAAGTATACGGCGAATACTATTTCAATGTGTCGAGAGGCCAATTACACTGAATAACGAGGTTTTTGGTTCCGAAAAAAGAATGGGTTGTCCTGATGTACATATTTCGTAACGCAGATTACGAATATATATTTTTTTAATTCCTATCACGTATATATATTTTGAGATATGACACTTCCAATTATAGTAAACGAACCCCGGAAAGACCGTACTATAGACAAAAGAAGATTCCATACAAAACAAACAAATTCTCATTTTTTGTTTTTGCAACGCATCTTGAACAGCGTTATTCTGTGTTTTTCAGTAGCAGTTGAAGGTTTAAAAGAAGTGTGCCAAACAGCATATTTCCTAAATTTGTTAATGCGGCCGACAATTTTTGTTTTGTTTCCGGAGAATTTACTGTGAAACATCAGAGAAGGTGCTTTACTTCTCTTATCATAAAATCTTATCAATTTTACTTCAGCTGCAAGGTAAGAGACCAATATAAACAATGGCAGAACAATACCAACATTAGCCATTTTTGTAACCATGAAGAGCAATTCGTTGACTTTTATTCTATGGAAGATTGTCTGTGCTATAGCAATGATGTAAATGCTTTGATGGCATCACTGAGGTACTAACACGAAATAGAAGTTTATTTAACCCCATTACATATCAAATTAGGACACATGAAGAATTTTTTAAAAAGATATGTATCTAAATGGTAGAGGATTTCTACACCTTAAGAAAAAATTTACAAAAATCACCGAAGCAAAGATTAAGGAAGAAATACTTGAGAGTCCGTAAATACGTGAACTCATGGACGATGACGGATTCGATACAGTGTTAGAAGGAAAAGAGAAAAGGCATGGGCATATTTCAAAGCAGTTTTTATGAACTTCTTAGGAAACAACAAAGTACCAAACTATGAAGGCTTGGTTAATAAAACGCTGGAAGCAAACCATGACATGGGGTGTGACATGTCACTTATAATTCATTTCCTTCATTCCCATCTGGACTTCTTTCCTGAGAATTTTGGAGTTGTGAGTGACGAGCACGGCGAGCGGTTCCATCAAGACATTCCAACGTTGGAAAAAATACCAAGGCAGATGGAACATTAATACGTATTTTTGCTGATATTATTGGTTATTAATTAATAAAGCTCCTGGTAACTTATACAAAGGAAATTGACTGCTAATTATTTAACCTAGCATGTATTTACATGTATTTTCTGAGTTTATATGACTAAACACAATATATACTTCTAATATAAAAATACGTATTTCTCCATATATAAACGTACTACGCAAATGCTGACTACAGATTAAAACTTAGCTAGCCAAAATCATTTAGGATAACCTCATTCTAAGCAAGAACCAGACAAAAAGTTTCAGTTTGTTCTCCAGGATTACTTGAAAGATACGTCCCCGTCTTTTTGAAAACGGTTGGATTTCGCTCCACGATGACACATCTGCGCATTCCTCTCTGGTTTGCTCACAAACCATCGAATAATTCATGTCAGAGATAATTATTTTGAAAATGTAAATTTTAATGTGACGGTAGTACACATAGCATATTCAAATCCTTTTTTTTATGATAATAAGTTTATTGACTCGCTTGAAATGTGTTTGACAAAATCTTAGCCATAATACATGTCTATAGCGAAGGTACTCGTAAGTTGAAAGAAATCAATTCTCTTTTTTAAATTCCTAGTTGGAAACTAAAATTCCGTAAACCATAATCAGAAATCGGATACCCATACATAAACTGGAGAAGAGGAAGTCCCCCCTTGCTGTTTTATGCAACCACTTTTCGGCAAGCTGAAATAAAATTACGATCTAAAAATCTCTTAAGCCGAAGGCACTACTCTCGTTCCAAAATGCCAAGCATCATCTCCGTTATTCGAAGTGAAAGTTAAATTGTTTCTTTTACGTCCTAAAAAATAAACGGATTTTTTCGTCTTTTTTTAACCACTCCTCGCTTCCTGTGATCCTCCAGAAAAAAAAGGAAGAAAAAATGAGAAAAGGGAATCAGACGTGAAATGCCGACGGAAAAAACGAAGTGGGAGGACAGAGAGTGAGTGGAATGGAGGAAAAGTCGCAAGGAGCATTTCCACTCTCCTCCGTCCCTTGAAGATCGGCAGAGGCCGAGAGTTGGTTCGAAGTGGAGCAGGGGGTGATAAGGAATGTGCGTTTTCGGATGGAGGGCGAGAAAAGGAAGAGAAGATGTACCTAAGGATGGAAGGAAGGCGGAGAAGGGGAGGAGAAGGTTGGTAAAGGGAATGGAGTGAAGATAGGAAGAAAAGGAGGTGAGGATGAGAGAGGAAGGGGAAAGGACGATGGAGGTAGGAGAGCGAGGAGGAGATATTTCATCGTTGGTAGGAGGAGGAGGGATGAGAGGAAGGGAGGAGGGGTGGCTCCTTTTCCCCTTATGGTACGTGCTCCGCGGTTGGTGGGTCGTATCCCTTGGGGTCACGAAAGGCGGAGGGAAATAAAAGGGTGAGAAAAAAGAAGATGTAGAGAGGCAGGGAAGAGCTTTCGAGAGAAAGTGGTTGGACCAACAGATCTCATGACATCGAAGTTGATGGAATAGAAAGTCAGAGGCGACTGGGGGCTCTTCTCTCTCTCTCTCTCTCGCTCACTACACACACTGCTTCCGGAGCACCATCTCTCGGGCCCAGGAAGTAAAGCCGCCCTTCTTAGGTTTTCTTATATGAATGACGATAGGTTGGGGAGCGTGGTGCGGGACGGCGGAATGCGAGGAGTGGGTGGGTGGAGAGAATTATTATCCAAGATTGCGAACGGGATGGAAGTAAGTTTGGAAATTGGAAGGTTTCTAGGGGGGAAAAGCATTTTTGGGACGATTTTCCCTTGCTTAACCGAACCGCGAGCTAGAATTCAACTAAAGCGGATTTTAGAAGTCGGAAGAGCTTTCAAATAATTATTATCGTATATTCATATTTTCTACGAAAATTACTAATTAGTTTCTTCGTTGGATTTTAAAAATAAAGGGACTGTGCTCTCGTCAATTCCACCTTTACAATTTAGCGAATGCGTTCAACTCTTGTTCGTTAAAACACGCATTTTTTCTTAAAGTAGTCGGTGTAGCTATGGAATTTGATCTCATTTGCAGAGGCAAAAAATTGTAGTATCGAATAATTTGTAGGAACGTTTTTGGTTACATCATACACTTAACGTTCATAAAATATGTTGGATTCCCATTAGAAAGCTCACACACTACAGATAGAAAAGGGCAGTAAGATTCGTAAAACAAATTCATGACTCAAGGCAGAGCACCATCTCATTATTATTAAAGAAATAACTGAGAATCAAAAGAATAACTTGGACTAAATACTACATTAAATGATAAAGAGGTACAAAACAGAGAATTTTTGTGAGAGATATTAAGAAAACTTAAACCAACCAGTTTTATTGGAAGAAGAGATAATAAATATAAAATGCGTTAGGACGGCTATGGAACATAGTTTTATAGGGGTTAGTTTTCTCCTGGAATGTTATAGGAGCATTGGATAGTCAACCGTACTCGGAAAGCCTATCATAAATATTTTTGTGCATTGGACCCCCTGCCACCCACCTACCTAGAGATTTACAGATGATAAGTGCAGATGAAGGAAGTGCACAAATCCGTAGGGAAGTGGAAGAAACTCGCGGGGTTTAAACACGAGTGGTGAATTAGCGTCAACCGCTTTGCGATCAGAATTTTAGCAAGCCTCTTAGCCTTATCTTCTACGATTTTACCTCTTTCTGAAAAGTTTTTATAGCCTAACCTCCTAAGGTATGTCACCTCCTAAGGTATGACGCCTCCTTTTTGGAATTCCTCGAAAGTTCGGATGGGAGAAATTGCACTAGTTCGGTGTTTTCGGGGATCAACCAGAGATGTTTTCTATATATTTTATAGCGGAATAGTGTTTAAAAAACTTCTCGCGATTGGATGGTGAATGTATTGGCGATTTTTCAGAAGCCCAGGGGAAATTTCAACCCAAGTATTTTTGAAATGCTTTTAAAGAAGTTTGCAAATTTATTTCAAAGAAAAACAAGATGTATTAATAATTAATCGATATACGAATAATTTTAATCTCGTAATTTCATTCAAGTTAATATTAGTTATCTCTAGTTGAAATTAATTATTGCAACATCATTGATTTAAATGCACTAACTCGCTGGCATTCCTGCTCGAGGAATTGCTTTATTATTTTATAATTCATCAAGAGATAAATTATTTCGTGAAGTGTACTTAATCTACCTCAATAACATGTCTGAATTTAATAACCTGTTGAACTAATGCAGAAAAATCGGAAAGAATGACAGTGTTTTCCATTGTTTTCCTTACCTGACGTAAGCCATATGAATGAAAATTTTGTCATCTACTCAAAATGTTTAGTCTGTAGCATGGTTACACATCAATAATTAATCGGATAAAAAGAATGAGTAATTTTACACCTTTGAATCGAAACACGAAATGACCCACTCGTGTAACTATACCGTGCCGAGAGAACTTTGACACATTTTTTTGAAATGGATGGTAAAAACGCTGGTCTTAATCTCGGAACTAGGGCAACTACTAGAATCCACGGAATTAACTTACACGTACACACATATATCATTATTCGGCGACGGAGAGGGATCGAGGGCAAAGGAAATCACGAATCGAAAGTGGGGGCAATATCTCTTCATTTATGATGAGGCTTTTACGAGAGAAACATAGAGGTGGGAGTGAGAGGAGGAGGGGGAGTAAGGGAGGGGGGGGAGGTCTCTCCCTCTCCTAGATAGAGGTAATTTCGTATACAAGGCCTTCCAAATATCTCCAATATGGCACGCCAGCGTTACGCCCACTCTCTTCTATAGGGGAAAGGAGGAGAAGCGAATTTTTTAAGGAGCGGGGGACGATGGGGAGAGGGAGGGTGTGAGATAGGGAGGAAGAAGGGGAGGGAGGGGTGTCGGGGAGGTTTTAAAGGATGTAGAATAAGGGAGTGAGAGGGGGAGGAGGGGAAGGGATAAGGGAGCGGCGAGGGTTTGGTGGGTAAATTATACGGAATTAGAGCTCCATTGGGACACGTCATTCCCTCGTTATGCACTCTTCCATTCGCTACAAGGCTCTACACAGAGGAACATTCCCCTCCGCTCCCTTCTCTTTTCCTAATCCCTCTTTTTCTTCTCCCTCGCAGTTCATTCCATTGTTTGTTGAATCTTATCGAAACTTCCTCGTTGTTGTCATTCGCTCTAAAATCAGGCGCAGGCATTCAAGGGCTTGGCCTGCGTTGCTGATTTTGCCTTTAAAAAATTTTTTCCACGGGAATTGTGGCAAGAACATGAAATACAGAATGGTGTTGCTAGGAATTTCGTCCGTCATTTCAGTGGAGATAATCGTGGAGTGCCTTTGATTTTTCCGTGATAATGAAGTCAAAATTTTCCAGGTTTGCAGGAATGGTAGAATTTCAGTTTGGCTTTTAACTTTAGAATGATATTTTGGTTTTTCTTTATTGCATTTTGAGTGATATCTTACCTAAAAACGTATGAATTTCTTGCACGCACTGTAAAAGTTTATGAACGTTTTCGATAAATGGTACATTTGCCTCCTTCATTTAAAAAGTTAGATTTTTATCTCATTTAAATCAACTACCGTGATTTTAGAGAATATAGAAATAATTTTACCAATAGGTAGGGAGATATTAAGAATATTTTAGAATCGAGAATAATTCTGCCATGATCGGGAAGCGAACCCGGGTCTTCCACTTGCCGTGCGGATATCCAACCACTGAATTGTCGTAGCAGATCGATTTTATCGTTTCTGAACGCGGCAGACTTTCTTCTCGTTTCAAAAACATTCCCAACATTACAGCTTATGCCTGTCTGCATATGATCTTCGGATCGCTTTATTCAATCAATTTATAGTTTGGCACTCTCAGCATTTCAGAGGGAGGCATTTTCTTTAGTGCATCTCTTCAAGGACATCCGTTGGGGCATTTACAGGCGATAAAGACGTCTTATTTTTCACTAATTATATCTTCTTTAAGTTCTAGGAAAAACATTTGTCTTTTCTTTGTAGGTAAACTCAGATAGAATACTTTATAAAACATTTTCAAACATTCTCTTTACATTTCAGCTATGAGCCATTCCTATATTTTAAATTTAGTCATTACTGGAGCATTCGTTTTTACCCTTGTAAAATTCAACAGCTCTAAAGAAAAAAACTGTCGTAAAAGTTTGATTTATATTTCTTAATGATGTTTACATTAATTTAAATTATAAGGTTACTGATTTAGTGAATAAACTGAACTGTTTCTACCCGATATATCTATTAGCATTATTTTCTTGATGAATAATTTTCAACAGCTTTCTGTGGGAATTTCTTGGAGACATGAACTGGGAGAGCCAATGCGTGTTTTCGCTTATAACTCAGAGTTAAGGAAAACGACACAAAGTTTGGATAACTCGGACTTTAGAAAAGAAAATGTTTTAAAATATGTATTACTTACATTTCTAGTTCGGTTTCAGGCGCCTAATTATTTATGATTCACCTGTATTTATAAAAGCTAATGGTATCCGCAAAAACTTTTGCGAAGTCAGTCAGAAATCTGCATGATTAAAACCACCATCGTTAAAATGCCCACAGCCTACCAAGCAGTTTACTGAATAATTATATTCCTCAAATATTAATGTTGCAACATTAAGTTTGACATTAATACAGCTATAATTTCGATGCTTCACAAAAAGCTCGAAGCGAATAACGCATTTTTTTTGTTTATTTGAAGGCTTAATAGACGCTAATTCAATCGAAGGCAAGAATGCGGGTCGCCTTGGCAACACCCGCAAAGAGTACGAAAAAGCCATAAAAATTCGAAAAGAAAGCGTGTTTCTGAAAAAGACATCTGTGTAACGTCTAGACATTGCCAGAATAAGATATTTTATAGATTTAGCTGTCGAACAAAGAAAAAAGAAGAAATTCGGTCCCTATTTACGTATTTAAATGTACGAAGAAAATAAACCTTGCACCTTGAAAAATCGAAACTCCTGTGTAAAAATTTGGGAAAATGTAATCGTCTCCCGGAATCGAATCCGGGATACTTTCGTAAACGAAAATGGTTTTCCCGGGTCTCCTAGTTGGCAAAAACAAAATGGCGTTTACCACAGAGGGATAAAAGGGGAGACGGACGAACAGACATTGAGTATTTATATAAAAGATGACAGAATGACATTTTAATTTCGTTGTATTGTCAGGTTTAGTATTGCTTTAAGGCTTAATTACTGTTTATATAGGCTAGTAAAGTTTAATTTTGGACTTCACATAGGGTTTATATGAATTGTATGGTTAACGTTGTCCAGTAGTAGAGGTAAGAATGGCTGATATTTTGTTCCTAGACTTGTTTAGCTTCTGAATGGCAGTTGTGTATTCGGCAGTAAGGTTTACCGTTGTACATTACATTTAGTAATTTTTAACATTTTATATTTAGAGTGATTGCATTTTCAGATGTAAATGAATGGTTTTGTCAATATACTTTTTATGTTTGGTGATATTAATAACTTGGGTGTAATTATAGGCGATTAGGCTAGGTAGCTAGATAATTATAAAGTTGGGATCAATTTTTACTTTCTCCATACGTAATATAGGGGCAACTATTGTTTTCATGAAAAAAATCGATTTCCAGATTTCAACGGAAATACACTTTTTGGGATCCCCTGAACACGGTTTGACCATTTTCTCGATGCCTGTGTGTGTTTATGTGACAGATTTTTAGTGGGTGATCTAATGCAAAAACTATTAATCAGGCCAACACGAAATTTTATATTTTACATTTTTATAAAAGTAGCAAGAACTGATTAGCTTTTGGTAAAAATCGATCAACTCTTATCACTTATCCGTTATTTTTAAATATTTGCTTTAATATTTGATATATGTAAAAATGTACTTGAATAAAAGTTGTAGGAAACTTAAGTTTATACAACCTTTGTTTGAAACATTTTCCCATATAATGCATTGTTTAAGATATATCTTATATTTTTAGCTGCCACCACCACGCCACCTACTGACTATTATTAATAATTGACCCTTAGTTACGTCTTAATAAGGCTCCTGTTTTTCTTTTCTTAATTGTTGAAGCTTCGTGGCTATATCCAATATCAAAATGCTATGGTTTAAGCTTATTTGTGTTCTTTTTAGTCTAAATTTTTCTCTCAGTTCTTTAAAATATTTATTATCATGTAACCTATTTGGAATTTTTAGAAATAATACGTATGGAGAAAGTCATGTTGTGGCCACATCAGATTTTTTACTAGCGATGTTGATACAAATGCTCACGTATGATAGATACTGCCTAGTGCTAATATTGTTCGTCAAGGATTAATTCATAGTACATACATAGACGCATAAAAATCTGAATTAATTAAAATTAACCATGATCCGAATCCGCTAGGAATCATTCTAAATATATTAGCTAGTGTGGACTACGTGCTTAAACAGTGTGTGTTTTGAAAACTATTCGACGGTTGGAGGATTTGTTAAAATATTATGGCAAGACAACAAGTTAAACTACTAGTTGGAACTGCAGAAGCTCCTTATCGCAGTCTGATTTGGTGATATCTTCGATTTTTGCTCGCCCCTTTTAAAAAGATTATTTATTCAAAATATTAACCCTAACATATGCATTAATAAACCCACTCCTATTATAAGACATTTCTTTGCATCGCAACCTTGAGTTTCTTATGCAAATGTTGGGTAAAATTTTTAATAAGAAATTGATTGAAATCGATCACTTGACGTTGTAAAACACAGGCCACTCAGTACCACAGTAATACTAAATGTTGTTTATTCATAAATACATAAATAAACCATTTTCTGTTAGATTTAAAATATAATTCAGTCTACATGCCCTATAACTATATCTGCAAAGTCTATTTTATTCTAAAAACATTTTGTTATTCGCAGGGTCCTAAACCGATGAAATTATTCTGTTATGATGTATCAGTAATTGAATTCAAACAATCTGTAGGAAGCGTTTTTTAAAATAATATATTCATCAAACGTAGACAGAGTGAAAAACTACAGTTTTAATATTTTTTGAAAGAAAACGAATGTTGGCAGATTCTGATCACAACTAAACCAACCATACGTCCGTTTTAGAAGAGGAAACGATACGTTGATGGGAAGTAGTGACGAGAGGTGCAAATGAGAGTCTGTAGCGTCATTGGTTGTGAGGTCATTTATAATTGTGAAATAGTAGTATTGCTCGGAAATATGTACTCTGAAAGGCATCCATTTGTAAACATAAAGTGAAATCTAGAGTGGGAGAGAATGTAGCGGAACGATAAAGAGAATATCAGAAGAACGCAATGATTGTTTTCGAGGAATGAATATATTATTTTGTAAAATAGGATGAATCTCCTTAAAATCAACGATTCCCCTTGATTTCGAGCGTACGGAGTTAAAGACGATGCAAGATGGATTGTCCGCTGCCGATAATTTATGATATTTTCCCGATCGTTAGGCCTCCTCCAACTACTATCAAAAATATATCAAGACATGGGAATACAAAAACAAATCATTTTCACAGGTGATATAGACGTGAATATACACTTTCCCATATCCTAAAACATATGGCAATTTGCCGTATTTTCCAGTCATGAATAGACATATACATAGCATACATGTTGCAATTTCTTTCTACTTCAGCTATCATGTCTGCCGTAATCGCTAACTTTTAACCTGTAATCTTTAGCGTAAAGCAGAGGACACGCGAGGAAGAGTATTTTGGTGTGGTACATTAATTTATAAAATCCCTCTTCCCTGATAAAACAAGATGGAAAAGTGTACTCCATAAATGGAATACACAGAGATTTCATAGTCGTTCTTTGTGGGAAATACGTATGAAACGGTATCGAAAGATTGGGCGATTCTCGAATTTTTATTCCCTAAACCAGGGATCCCCAAACTACGGCCCGCGGGCCACATCCGGCCCGCGCAGTGATTTGATCCGGCCCGCCTTAGCAGCAAGAGTATTCATTGGATACCATTTATGATATCTAAACGACATTTTCCGAGTATTTTGGTAAAAATCTGCTTTTAATATAAGCGAATTTCATGTTACAGAATCGAAAAAATTCTCAAAACTCGCTCTTTGAAATTTTCACACGGACCTATCAGTCATTTGAAATGCCGTATATGGCCCGCACAGTGGATCATAAAGCCTCATGTGGCCCTTTCAGTAAAAAGTTTGGTAACCCCTGCCTTAAACTATGAGTCGTAATTATATGGTTTCGGGAACTATCTTGTAGTAAATGTTTTTTTTCTAACCAAATAAATTTTTAATATAGATATCTCAGATCATATAAGAGCATCAAAGAGAAATATATGGATTTTTAATTGTTGTGTGCTGAGAGAACCGTCTTCGCAATCGATGTAAACAAAATAAACTGATGTGGACAACACACGACTTTCTCCATATTTATATGGCAAATTACATGTTGTTAGCTCTGGGATCGTTATCAATATTTACTTCCGGTTGACAATTAAGAAAAGAAAAAAGAGCGTTACTAAGACGTAACTAAGCGTCAATTGTTAACAATAGTCTTCGGTAGGTGGCGTTGTGGTGGCAGCTAAAAATATAAGATATCTCTTAAACAATGCATTATATGGAGAAATATGTCAAACAAAGGTTGTAGAAATGTAAATTTTCTACAACTTTTATTCTAAGACTATTTTATATTATCAAATACTAAAGCAAATATTTCAAAATAACTGATAAGTGACAAGAGTAAACACCCACTTCCGTTCAACCGATTTTTACCAAAAACTAATCGGATCTTTTAACTTTTATAAAAATGTTAAATATAAAATTTTGCGTTGACCTGATTCATATTTTTTGAGTTAGAGCGCCCACAAAAATCTATCACATACAGACAGACACACGGACATCATCAAGAAAATAGTCAATACGTGTTCAGGAGACCTTAAAACATGTATTTCCGTTGAAATCTCGAATTCGATTTTTTTCATGAAAACAATACTTTATCGTATATGGAGAAAGTAATATGCGATGTTTTTCACGGGATTTTCTTAAATTTTTATCTTTGAAACCATAACTCGTAATTACGTGGCCTCGCGGACGTTCTTATAGTAAATACTGTTCTCTATCCGAATAAATTTTTTAATCTATACCTTACAGATCATATAAGAGCTAGGGACACAAAAGTTTGGTATTTTATTGTTGCTTGACGGACGCCATTTAACGAGATACGAGTGTAAGTTTATTAAAGTAATTATGTAAAGTGGTAGTTCTAATTGTTAAAAATCACAATTGGGCGATAAATTGTAATAACTATCATTAATACTCAACATAATCCGTCAAGCGGTTTAGGAGATGAAAGTTACGACTGACAGATCAGACTTGCCCATAAGACGTTCCGCTATTACCGCTTTGCTGGTAAAGAACGCCTAAAAACCCTAAAATCTCGGGGTTAGAAACATAACAGAGCACGCATATTGGCATTCATTTTTAATGCTGAATTTGACTTTTTTATGCCGCGCAACGATGAGGCTCTGAATTACCCATGATCGGTCCGTTATTTGTCCACTCTCACCGCTCCTCTATTTATCTTTGTCTCTCTCACGCTTTTCCCGCCGTTATTACGCAACTGTTTCCCCAAAACGTTCCCGCAACCCTTTCCTCCTTGCTTTTAGCGCGCCGTCCAGTCACTGCCCCTTCCTTTGCTCTCCCTCATCTAAACCACTTCTCCTCCATCCCTTTCCTCACTTTTCGCCCTTGAACTTCAGCTCTCTAGATTTCTCCTTCTCTCCCGCCTTTTTGCGATGATGTTGACGTGTCTAGCCATGGCGGTTGTGTTGGGTCTGTAACGGATTACGCTTTGCCACTTTCGAAGAGATATGGAGAGAGAGAGAAAGAGTGAGAGAGGAGAGAGAGAGAGAAAGCAAAGGGAAGGAGAAGGGATTTTTTGAGGGAACGTGCGTTGGATCATGAACAGGCAAAATAACTGAAAATTAAACTAGGTTCCTGGCGTATAGATTTTTACGACACGTAATAACGGTAAATATGTAACCTTATCGTTAATTAAGAATAAACAATTTAATTGTGAATCGCCTGGATTATCTTTTGGTTTTAATCTAAAGGTGACTACTAAACGGTTGAATAAAACAAACCCGTATGAATTTATCTTTATATATATAATTTTTTTCGCATTACAGGGGTCGCGCGATTTACTTTTTAAGATGGATACGCAAGACCGGCAACATTCCTTTTAGGGGCAGAGTGCAAATAAAACTTTGGGACCCTCGAATTATTGCTAAGTAAATGTGTTTAAACTACAAATTTTATATGTAATATTGCTGAATGCACTGTGAAATTTAAAAATTTTTATCGACACAATATGATATTCAAAACTTCATAGTTACAGTATATTAATTAATATGCATAATTTAAATATCTAAAAATTAAATAAACATTACAGCCTATTTTTATTAGAACTGCGGGCGCCTGGCTTTTAGCGAATTTTGTTTATCGATAATTTCATCAAAATCACACTTATTGACATCCTCACTTTTGATAGATATGGCTGAACGTGAAGGTAGTCTTTCATAACACACATACAAAAGTATATAGTTCCCTATCATCTTTCATTTGCTAAAAGATCGTTCGGCCGAGCTGGAATAGTGAAAAACAGGCGCACAACAATACTTAAATTGGGAAAAACCTCGGCATATCTTTTTTTTCGCAGAAAATTCAGTAACTGCTATGATGTACGGGCACAATGTTTAAGTAGGTACATCTGTCTCTTGCTGCACTGGCTGTAGCAAATCGCTTTGGTAGATTAGTGTGCTTTGTATTGAGTGAAGGATGTAAAAGTTTTTTGTAAATGTAAGATCAGTATCAGAAGGGATATAATCGTGAAGTTGTTCTTTAAAATGTTTCTTCTGTAGATAAATTCTGGTTAAGGATAATTCACAGCTGATTCCCAGCTTCTCTACTATTTGTTTTTCTTACTTCAAGGAGTTATTATAACGGAGATTATCGTGTAGATCTGTTAATTATGGAGTGAATGGACCACTAAAGATCTTTACTGGTGTTCTTTTTTTTGACCCTTTTCTCCCTATAAGTGAAAGATAAGGTCATAGACCACCTTTCTCTTTCCATGCTGCGTTTGTGATCTACTAATGTTGCTCCCATTTTCCTCCTAATTCGTATTACGATCCTTCTTTGGGTTTTCATTTATTACGCGTGAGCATGCATATAAAATTTGCGTTTTCTCGATGAGACATATGGACTGATAGCGTGAGATAAATTACATAACCATTTCTGGATCCTAACCGCCGAAACTAGACATAGTTGAATTTCTCAATCGTGCATTGATTTTGCTTCCCTTATTTTTCCGAGAGGTTTTCGTTATAATCGCGAATTTTATTTATTGCTTTTTTCTTACATTAGCTCTTACTTTTAGTTTAGTTGTTAAGAGAGATTCGGCATTTTGCCACAAAAATCTTGAAAAACCAGGACATTTTTATATTTTGACATAGGAATATTTTTCCAATTAAAATGTTAAATGAATAGATATGAGAATATAAAAAGTTAAATACACTGCAAACCCAGTCGATATGATACATATTTTATTGTAAATAACAAGATAGTTTTGTATGTTCGCCATTTTTAACGTTATGAAATAAAATGACCATATTATTGTCAAAGAGTCCGGATTATAACTTGAATTTTTATAGGTAGCTACAAAAATAAAATGATCACTCCGCCATTAACCAATGTAGTCGTCTCCGAGACTACGAAATTTGAAGTTTTATCATCGGATATCAATATAGAAAAATAGATAGTGACGAACAGAATATATTTAAAGAAAATCTTCTTATAAGGTTTACGCTAAAAACCAAATGGCGATTGCATATTATTCTTTCCATGAAACGATCGAAAGATTAAATCGTTATTTTAAAGCGACTTTATATTCGTTGTTATAAATCCTCGCGGCGATCGCCATCGCAACTTGCTTCCTGTCTTGGCGCTAATCCAAAATAAATCACGTATCGAGAGGTTTCTTTGTTCGAGGGATATGGCCCAAAAATAAAAATATATTTGGTGATTTTTAAACTCCGAATTTGCTCTCTAGAGGTGAATTAATTACCGTCACTAACCTTCTGTGAAGGTGAAAGTTTTGGAATATGAAAACGCTCACATTCATAATATGATTATCGTTGAGATTTGATTTTGGAGAGAACACAAAGCATACTCGATCGATATCCTTCCGTTATTACATCTTAGTTAAACTTTAAAAGCAAATTTTGATTGAATTGGTCATACTGCATTTGGAGGATGGCCCGTTTCTTTGATTTCAAATTTCTTCAACTTAAAGAAGTATCTGTATTAAAAAGTAAGATATATAAAAAACATGAACGACCACTCTCACATAGACAGGCAAAAATTTCATTATTTTGTCTTCGCCGCCCATTCCTGTTGAATAACAACGGCACATGTTACCAATTCCCGTGGATGTAACCAACGTCCATTTCTCCTCAAACAATAGCTTACGAGTACACTAAGAAGGGTACAAATAAAGATTTAGAATCAGATTTTTACAGGATCTCATAAAAAGTTACGAAAAAAAGCCACACAACCAGTTTTTTCCTAAAACATCTTTTATTAACGACCATATGAAAACCAAAGCAACGTTACATACTGTGCAAACATGGAAACCCGATAGAGATATGAATGTCCAAAATTTTAATTTTTCCACAGAAACATATAAAGTAATCACTGAGAGTTTTTTATTTGTTTTTCATTTTCACCGGCCTCACGGTGAACGTAAAATCAGCATAAAAAGGTTTCGCGATGAGTTTCGATGAAAGATTGTATTATGGACTTTTCATGCCTCTAAAACTAAACGCTTCAGCATAGTTTGGTTAGGTGGCTTTCCCTGAAGTGCGTTTGTCAAAATACATTTTTAAAGTAATTTTTTTATATAAATCGCGACCGCAGATGTTTTATAAGCTGATATTGGAAGAAAGACACGTGGACTTCAGTTTGAGAAGGGAACAATCGAAGATTTGGAATCGAGTTTTTTGTTTCAAAATTCGTTTTCGCAGTGCAGTAAGCGCTGGGCGAACGTGGTATCCTGAAAATTATCTTAAGAAAATATAAAATTCCGATTAGACAAGAAAAATATCATTTCTCCCTCGAAGACATTTTGTGCCACGAATGATAAATGGTGCGAAGATTTTCGCAGCGTTATGCTGAAGGCTCTTTTGCTTCCTCACCGTGTTCATATGAGGACGTTTCGCCGGCATTGAAGTCGGCTTCTTCAGGTGAAGAAGTGACCTTTGCTTTGGGCATCCATTATTTAGATCAACTAGACCAGGGGTCCTCGACCTTTCTACCCAATTTTCTATAATGAAAATAGCCTTATAGTTTCGCCGTTGCGTCTCTCTATGTCTGTCTGTCCCCCCTTATTAACCTTTGCACCAATGGACAGATCTTCATGACTCTTGCTGGAAATTTCTTGTTACCAGAGCCGAGCTCCAGAGGATAGTTTTTGTTGCGAAGATTGACAGTCCCGGGTTCGATTCCATTTGATTTACATGGGCAATCTGGAATCCATCGTGCAGGGTAATTTTCTCTTGTACATTAAAACATCTTAGAATTGTAATATCGGTGCGGGATTTGTACTCTTCTCAACTAAAAGGAATGGAAATTCTAATTTTTATCATAAAAATTTGTTTATCGATTGTATTTATTCGAATTTTGCGTATATACTGTCGGTTTTGCAGTTTTTATCACAAATTATGGGTGTTGCCATTGAAACGACTATTGTTGGACTCGGATTTGTTTTAGTCTATTACACACACGAGTTATTGTTCCCACACAAATACGCTTGATCAATTTACTTTTCCGTTCGAACGTATTTGTAATATTTTATAATGCTAAATTACGAAATTTGGGAACAAAAAAACTCATCCGCGGTTATTTTAAAGCCAATATAAGTATTAAACAAATATTTATGTAGAAATTAGGCAACATATGCTCCGTTTGGATCATCTTGTTAATTCTTGTGTCACCGAAACAAAAACACAAAAGTTTGCGTACCATTAGAGGATTAGGTTTAGGGTTGGGGGTGTTAAATGGTTTTACAAATAGATGCAATTAAAAGAGCCAACATTTTCATTCGTGATTATATTTCATATTAAGTACAAGATTGCCATTACTAATAAAAATAATTAAAACACTTTAATGAGAAGGCCGAGCTTCTTTCATTGAAAACAATTTTGCACACCTGGTGTAATCTTGCTACATTTTAATCGCAAGGTGGGTTAAGTTGAAATTTATTTCTGTATTGGTTTTTAAATGAAAGCATGTCTAAAATCCGGTTTAACAATGATATGACGTGTAGAAAGGTAATAAAAACTTCAATGCTCTGCCCGAAATCAATTTTTATTCTCTTATTCTTTGCAAGAAAGATTACACAAATTCTATTTCTTGAACTTGTTCTGAATTGCAGTACAATGCAAAAAGGTTCTGTTAACTGGTCCCTTTCTTAGTCTGATAAATCATCCTATAAAGTATCTTGGATATAGAATGAGTTTCTTATCCCGTATTCGCTTGCAAAATTTCTGGAAAATATCAAGAAAATTCAGGATTAATTCTTGACAGTATTGTTTGATATTCAAAGCTAATTCTGGCTTCAATCTTAAGTTATTCTCTATAACAAAAGTTACAACGAATAGAAATATGTACATCGATTTTATTAGAAGAAATTTTACTCGGCCTATAGAACGCCTCACGAAAAACCTCATCATACACTCATCAATATCTTTGGAAGAACGAGAGAGGCTACCCCTTTCAGCAGCACAAATAAGGAACGCAACTCAGACCTATAGTGAGCACAATTGACTCCCCTACAGATAAGCACCTGACTCGCGTGCTCGATCCATAAAAGGGTAGTACATCATCTTATGTGAAGAAATCCTCTCACTTTATTGAAATCCATGAAAACACGAACCTTAAAAATTTTTTACCAATCAATATCGTCAGAAGAATTACGTCCGATAGACTCTAGGAATATTATCCGGATCTAGTAGAATTCCTCCTCAAAAATGACATTTTCTCTGGAACAGCCACTATAATGAACAAACAGACGGAGCTGCTATTGAATTACCACTCTTCCCTTTGCTTTGTGTGAGATACGCAGCCGAAATCTTCGCCATCTAGCCCCACGGTGAAGAAGTTCCTCCATCGCGTCAACAGTCAACAATCTGCCATAACATTTATCATGAAAGTTGGAAATAACGGTCGTCTCTTCTTTCTTGGTGTCATGGTTTCCAAGAAACCCAATGGAATCCTTTGGGAATTCGGTCTACCGGAAGAAGACTGACCTGTACCTGAACGCCTTCTCTCACCATCACCCACAACAAAAATTGTCCCTCTTCAGGACTCCATTTCATCGGGCTTGCATAGTTTCCGATGCAACAATTTCTGCCAACTGAGAAGCAACACTTGCTGGCAGCTCTATTAAGAAATGAATACGGGAAGGATTTGACTCTGAAAATGGCCGTTTCACCAAAAAACTGAGAAGTGACCGGACTTTGCTGGATACGACGCCATACCATAGGACCTTTGAGATGGCCAAAATATTCTCCAAACATAATGTGGTGACGAGATTCAATCGGGGCATGTAAACCAGAGGTTTCCTCTCGAGAGCAATATATCCGATCGCTCTTAACAAAAGCATATACAGTGGACGTCGCTTATTGTGATCACTTCTGAACTCAGCTTAATTGATAACAATAACCGATTGATAACAATAACTGATGGAACAAGAGTTCAGCTGTTCAGCGTTATTTATTGATGAAGAGCGGAAATGTTTACATAAAAGGTAGAAAAGGACAATGAAAACATTAAAAATCAAGCAATATAGAATATTTTGAGTTGACTGTCCACTATTTCTTCGAGATAAGTCATCAAATTATTATACATGAAAGTCATCAATAAAAATTATACAACTATAACACACTATTTCCTCGTTATCCATGATGCACATAATTAAAAACAAATAAAGAAAGTACATCAACATATACGAAAGTGCATTAAAATCAAGAATTAGAAAAATTCTTTAAAAGTTGATTGTCTATTGACTTTCCTGAGAAGGTCATTAATAAAATGTTCATATTCATAATGTTTATAAAAATCTATGATCTGTACTGTATGATAAGTCGCAAAACTTCTAGGGCCTGTCAAATTTCAGCATTTGTTGGAGGTTTTGAGATTTCATGGACATCCTCTTCTTTTTCGTCATACCTTTTTACCTCTGTCAGTTGGAGGTCTGCGGAAGTTACACTCTCACAGATGTCGTCTTCTGTCACCTTACCAGCAACACTAATGTTTTGATCAATTGCCATCCAAGCTTCGAAATCGCTTACAGCCATGTCATGTATGTCCACACACTGACAAACGTACAAACTGTACGAAGCAAAAACAGTAACTGCACCATGACGATGAGCGACGTTAAT
Source organism: Tanypteryx hageni (assembly GCA_028673005.1). Classification (NCBI taxonomy): domain Eukaryota; kingdom Metazoa; phylum Arthropoda; class Insecta; order Odonata; family Petaluridae; genus Tanypteryx; species Tanypteryx hageni. The sequence continues at coordinate 185,985,140 of CM054115.1, read as the reverse complement.
GAGGGGTTACGTCGCCGACATAGCCCGACCAATTACGGGCACTACGGGGAAACCCTCCCATTCCGTGTCTTCTTTCACGCTGTGTAGTGGAGTGGTCAAAACTAAACCCGTAAATAGGAAACAATGTCTTAAGACTATTGGGTTGAGAGAGGAGTGGGGGTAAAGGGTCATGCGTACAAACCCAATATGCAGAGGGTTTGAGTGTGACCAGGTGGACAGATCCCTAAAGGCAGATGAGCAGATACATAGAAACACGTGATGCATTATATCTATTTTAATTACTTCCACTGAACATGTGTCAATGCCGTCGCGAGAAAAGCGATAACAATAACCGAAGCGGTGATTAAAATAACCATTGTTTTTCCGTGTATTAGTATGCGTCTGTTCGGGACTCCATAAAAGTGATAACATTACACGAATGGTAACATTATCCGTGGTTAAAATAGGCGACGTTCACTGTACAAGGAGAAATGCAGCTGCGGGAAATCTTATATTTGCCAAACCGACAGGGTCATCAAATGCAGACTGAGAGAGCAAGCACAATATAAACTATCAGCCATCGCGGAACATGCATTACCTGAATCTGTCTGCATTGACAGAAATCGACTTAAAAACACCAGAATAATCGCGAGAAAAAATCAATACTACCCATGGCTTATTAGAGAGACCATTGAGATAGCCAGAAACCCAGCGGAGTTCAGAATGGAAAATGGCTACCCGTTCATCAACACCTGGAAGAGGATTTTCCACCTGGGAACACCATACCCACGATTGAAATTATGTGCTTAATGAAGACTCCGGTTGTATATTTTTGGCTTCAGTCAACACGAAAACTTCAGAACGGATATATAAAATTAATGCTAGTAACGACCAAATTTAACGAAACAAAGCTTTTATAATTTGTTAAAAATAACATTAAATAATTTAGGCTTCATTAAAATTTGCATTCGGGACACATGCATAAAAATGTAGACGCGAAATGTATACCAACCTTAACAAGATGTTTATCCTAAAAAGGCAAAAGCTTGTATGCAGTCAGTGTTATGGCTACCAAAATTGGTTGTCTAACAATAAGAAATACGACTTGGTTACTTAATTTTATATGAATATTTGATTTCAGAATAGCTATAAATAAAGTGCCCTATTCCATATAAATCGCTGCTTTTATAATAACCTTTCATCTCTATGAAATTGGTTATCAAATGACCCAGTGTCATTTATTTTATGTGAAAAGCTTCTCTTCCCTTATAAATGCTTCAAGTGACACTTTAGTCTCTCCTTGAGCCTTGATATACGTAGTAATAGTAAACTAGATTTTTTAGTATTCTATGTTGCTTTATGATTAATTTATTGTCCTTTAAAACTTTGATGTATTATGAATAAAACTCGGATTATTTCTATATTATATAAAGTCAATTTACCAGAATTAACTTCAATCACAGGTTCCCGTGGTATAAGACATAGTAGGCTATCGCTAGAGGTGCCGTAGAAAATTTAAAAATTAATAGAAGTTTAGTGTAATAATCGTAGTTCAGCTAAATAGGGTGACGGTGAAGCATTATCAGTTTAATGAGTTTGTACGTTAACTGAGCTGTCGTTACCCAAACACGTTATTTGCATTGGAAGTAGGGGATGCCAAAATATTCTTTTTATCTTAGGAACACATTCTTTGGAAATACCTAATATATGCAAGATCATCCTGAAAAATGTCCACTGTAAGAATACCTAGTTGTAGATAACGTCCGTTATTAAATAGTAAGTCCTAAAATTTTCTAGGTGCAAGCACAAGGTTTTCAAAATTCTGAAATTGATCACATCCTAACATGCAAATATATCCTAACATCAGCATAAAATTACGGCGTGTACCAAATCAAATATCAACGGATGGCTGAGGTTTCCGAAATTAATAAATGTTTTTATATAGGTAGGCACACGTGTACGAATACATTCGTGCTATACAATCTCTATTTTTCACTCGATCGGTATTTTCGTTCCGTCCTGTCCATCTCCTTTTGGCCGCGTACCGTCACTGATGTCGCCAAAAATTACAGACAGATGCGAGACAGCGAGACAACAACAGAAAGAGCCGGGGGAAGGGGAATGGGGAGGTATTAGGAAAGAGCGGAGAAATGGAAAACAAGAATGGGATCTCTTTTCGCTCTCCCTTGCCGGGACTCCATCATCTTCAGGTCAGTCATCATTTCCAATCCCACCGAGTAAACCGTGCTCCCCTTCCACTCCCCCTCCTCCCATTTCCCCTCCTACCCCTTCCCATCCTCCTCTCCCCCCTTGTCCTGTTCCTCCTCCCTCAACTCCCTCCTCCCTCAACTTCCTCCTCCCTCAACTACCTTCTCCCTCAACTCCCTCCTCCCTATTTTTCCTTCCCCTAAGAGAGCCTCCCTCCGACCTTCTCTAAGCTCTTTCTCTCTCCCATACAGCACCGCCGCCGCCCCCTAGCGTGACGAATCTCCATCAATCAACCGAGCCACCGCACTCGGTGATTCGTCTTCTTCGAATATACATTCTATTTTCCCCTCTTTCCCTACATATTACCTCACCTTCCTCTCCCCTCCTCTCTCTCTCTCCTTCTCTGAAGTTTTTATTCACCACCCCATCCACATAACCTACTCCACTGCCAAAGGAGGCTCTCTATTCTATCCGGACTAACCGTGATCCGAAATTCGCTTTTCCAACCGAGCTCCTCCAGCTCCCGAGATTTCCCGCCGTCTGCCAACGCGCACTCCCCTTTCCCCCTCCTTCTCATTCTCCTCCTCTTCCCCATCCCCTCATATTCCCCTTCCCAGCCGTGTATATCCTCACGGAATCCAGGCGCAATGGTTTTCTACTTCCCCTTGCCGGCTGGTCTCCTGTTTCCCTCCCTCCCTCTTCCCATTCCCTCCCCGTTCTCCCTCCCTCTCTCTCCTCTCTCCCTCCCCTTCCCACTCCCTTCCTCTTCCCCCTCCCTCACTCTCATCCTCACCCTTACCCCCTCTCCGTTTTTGATCTGTTTGGCCGCCTTGTTTCCCTCCACACGCGATACCTACCTGCAACAACCTCTGGACGCGTGTGATGGCGAGAGAATAAGAGAAAGAAAGAGAAGGAAATAGCCTTCGCGGAAAAGGTGAGGTCTTATTTTTATCGGCATTTCCATTTGCAAGCCGATATATACGTGGAAAGGCGAAATAGACGGAGAAAAATTGGAAGGGAATAAATGTCCTCGATCGAAATGCTTTCAAAACTTCGTGTTGTTTCAGCGATTTTTATTCGTTTTGAGAATCGGTCGAAATTTGGAGGTGGATTTTAGGCCGGAATTGATCAAAAGAATGCTGTAATCAGTAACAACAAGTTGTATCTCTCGAGAAGATGAATGGAAGTTCCTTGACCCCTGATCAGAGGTCTCAGAGCGTCTCAGCGTGACTGTATTGCGTTAGTTAGGAGGGTTTATGAATGGAAAATACAGTCTGGTTTTAGCCGCCAATGGAAGCGTAAGAAAGGCATAACCAGTGTTTCCGGCCATTGCTGGCTACTTTGCAGTGATTTCGGACCCACTGCGAGACTCAGACGAACGATCGTATTTTAAATCTTAAAGTTTCAACCATTTCATTTAAGATAAGTAAAAATATTGAATTTTAATTAAATTGAATGGAGTATTAATTTAAATGAGCCTTTGATTGATTACTTTTATTCATAAAAATGAGTTAATTTTGTATCAAAAATACATAGAGCGCACAACAATATCTCACGGAATGATTAAAAACTCTGTTCTAAAACAAATGCATTTATTATGTATGTTTGAGTATTTATATTTAATCATATGCAAATTTATACCAATCTATTTTTAATTTGCCATGAATGTCAGCTCTGTTGGATCTACGTCAGAGGTGATCGATAGGTCTCTTTTTTGCCCTCCGTTCCACATAACAAACCGTGACCTTTCGACACTTAATATGAGTAATTAGGACGGCAGCTCCAAAGCTTTTTCTGCGACGCTGTGCGTGCGTTAATCTTGTCACGATTCGATGAGGATAGTGAGAGAGAGAGAATTAGAGAGAAAGAGAGAGTTAGAGAGAAAGAGAGAGTTAGAGAAAGACAGAGAGAAAGAAAAAGGAAGAAAAAAGAGAGCTCAAATAAAATGATTTCGCGTGACATTCTGAATTTAATGGAATTGCTCAGAAACAAAAAATGACAACCATTAAAACTTATCTGAATTAGACTTCTGTCGCAACAGACATTTTCACTTGCCACCCCTTCTCCTCTTTCCGATAACACACTATTTCCGTGAGTTTATTTGGAAAAAAATGAACGATACATAACATATCTTCGCTAGTACTCAGTGAATTTACGGTTAGTTCAATCGGCTTATATTCGCCTATTCAGTAATTTTACTCCATCTCGAAGGGAATTGTTTACACGTAGCATAATTCATTTGATTGGCGAGAGTCTTAAATATTAGCACGAAAATTCGTATTAAAATTTGCGTTAGTGTTTAATTCTATTGGAAGGATGTAACCAATTATTTTTTTATTAGGAGGCCAGCAATAAAAACGTTTATATTATGCGACAATAAAACATAAGTTAAATACCGTCGGGCTCATATGAATGTTTTCTAGAAATGGGAATATTTAAATCTTAGAAATTGACAAGCAGTTAAAAAGAGATATAAAACACTCTCAATTGGCATTTGTACTGAGGATGTAGAAAGAGTGAGGCCAACGATCTGTCTCGTTAGAAAAAACTTTGGATATTTATGTAGAATCTAGCATTAATTGAAAAAAACATGTAAACTACAGTTTAATTAGTAAATCAAATTCAACATTCCGCCTGTAAATACATAGCTACCTACCATACCATAGCTACGCAGTCAATGTAATGGCATAAATGTTGCAGTCAAATAATGGTGTAAAAGGATGAGAGATGTTCATTTACAGGGAATTTTGGAATGCATAGAATTTAATAGAATTCATAATATCTAAACAAATTTTATTTACTTCAGCGACAGAAATAAAGTTTGCTATTATGAGAGCGGATCTCAATAAAATACCTTTATATATATATATATATATATATATATATATATATTTATATATATATATATATATATATATGTGTGTGTGTGTGTGTGTGTGTATTATTGATAACAAATTTTCATGGCAATAACTTATCATTTATTTATCATATTCTAAACTATCGGCATTTTCCCCATTTATGTTAATCATCCATGATTGTGTATTCGAGTAAATGTAAATATTAGCTCATTTAAGAAATAATTACCGAAAAAGGAAAAATATACGTTTTTCAATACGTTCTTTGATGATAAATATCAATTACCGTATTTTCCCGAATATAAAGCGATCTCGAATATAACGCCACCCTCAGATTTTTGGAAAGTTAAAAAAAAACCTCGAATATAACGCGACTCCAAACAACCTTCAGCCAATCTAACACAAGTTCCTCGTTCATTCGCCCCTTCTCCTGCGCGTGAAAGATTACACCTGACGGTAACATTTCCTTTGGCATCCTTTTACGATTTAAAATTACGTAGGGAGTTAGTTTTTGCCAGTCGGCCGTGTCTGAAAGCATAATAGTTATCCTTGATTTCTCATTTCCGGTGGACTTTAACAACACCAATTTATCTACGACTATTTTAAAATTCATGTGATAACTTCGTCGGATTCCTCAGTTAACCTGGGATTTAGAAGAACCTTTTTTCTCAACATGATCAACACCCTCTTTGTCACCCATTGTTAAAATAACAGATGGCTAAAAACTCGCTAAAGTATCTAAAAAGAATACGCCGATGCACTTGTAGCTTCAAAGCAATGACTAAGGCGGGGTTCAGCCGCCGATTGAACTTGATCTATTATCGCCTCGGATGCTTTTCAAGTACAATGTAACGTACGCCTATTGTGTCTACTATGTAACAAGTATCTTGTATTTTGTAAACAGACGTATGGAATATACCAAAGACTAGTACCCCTACGGATATAACAAATTACTACGAATTACTACTACTATTATTACTACCCTCAAATATAGTTCCAACTATATTTGATTTTCATTGCATCTACAGAAGACATCAGTAAAAAGAAAGCTTCCTATTTACAGAACTGTGTCAGAGCAACGCTCAGATGAAATTTCAAATAACAGTTCCGAGCAAAATGTATCAAAGTATCCATTAATAAAATCGTAATGAAGATATTAGTAGTTTACATTATATTAGTAATAACTATGAAATGATTTTTATTATGGTTTATCATAGTGATTTAACATTGTACGTAAGTTAGAGGATACGGTTAGTTAGATATTATACAGGCAGGTTGTCTGCATAGCTGCAATAAATTTAAGTTAAATCAGACATCTGCAGACTTTTTTTACTTGGTTTGTATTTGAACGATACTTTCCTTTCTTATTATTGCATAATAAGTATACTATTTCTATTTGCATGACTAATAAAATTCCAACTTTTATATCAATAGGAAAGAATCCCACATTAATACATTGTTTGTGATGACTATTCCCATATTTCATAAACCACAGGCATTATAGAAAAGCATAGCAGCTATTAGCTCAGTCGGATTCTTGTCTGTTAGAATGGAAACCGTTCTCTTACAATTAGACGCCGAGGAGTTTTAGCACCTTTTGATCAATAATAAAATATTTTTAAAATGACAACTCGATCAAGTTTATCTGTAGTTCGTAATGGGAATTGTATTCGTATGAAAATTTATATATATGCGAGTTCATCGCCGTATATTTAACATAATAATATTACTGTTTAGTTAATCGTGTTTTTAAAACTCGCCGACTGCAATAAGCATTTTTAGTTTAGTTTTTTCTTTGGGCCCTTAGTATGTAAAAAGAAGCAGATTTACGTAGTTCAAGTAAACGAAACTTTCCAATAACTTCATGCATATGTTCAACCATATGAAAGACTTTATGCATGAAGTCGAGCGCTCCATTTGTGACCGGTCTCCCACAATCAGCTGATCCAGCCGGGTGTCATGTTGGCTTCACTCCCCAGTACAGCAGGGATACGCCGAAGCACCGTCTATCTTATTTATGGTCGAAGGAATATACGGTGACTTTTCGAAACACGATTTTACGATCTTTCAAAATCACTATAGGTCTACCGCGACCAAAAGAACATTTTGGGTGTACAGTGGGTGTGGCCTAATCCCTCCACATGTCACCCTTCCCTCTCGCCCATCCTTTCCGCACGGGCTATCGCTATCTCGGTCCTTTTCTAACTACACTGTTGCCAATTATTCCCAAAACTTCGTCTAGGCAGCAACTGTCGATAGTGAGAACTGACATCCTAAGGAGAACGATGGGCTAATAGTGGGGTGGGAGAAGTCAAGATGACCGAGGGAACTTCTCCGCAATGCGTGGCCGAAATCCGCGCATGTTCTTATGTTTGCAGCATACCTATAGTTCTCGAACATAACGCGGGGACTACTTTCAAAATTTAATTTTTGGAAAAAACATCGCTTTATATTCGGGAAAATACGGTATCATTATTTGAAAATTGGAAAATAATTGTTGTTCACGTACAATACAGATTATTCGACATTAATATTAAAAATAGAAAAATAGGAATTTGAATATTAATCTTAACAGATTTGTCATAATACCTCCTATAATTGCTCAACTCTTTTCTTAAGACTAATAGAACCAGAATATACTAAGAGAAATTACTTCCTCACATACACGTAGAAATATTTGCCGAGCATGTGAGCGCATGGAATCTTTAAAACCGCCTAAAAAAGAAAAGTTCCCGATTCCCGCCTTTTATTTCTCCACCTTCCGCTTGGTGCCCACCCCACCACCCATTTTCCTTCTTTACGGCATGGGGAGAAAAATGGAAAGAACTGGAAGCGTTTAAGTATAAAAAAAACAATCGGTTCCAACCTACACGAGTCCTTATCTGTCACTCGTCATCGGCGCCGCCATAGCCGCCTGAGGTGTAATCACGTGAAAAATATCGAAAAACTGAACGGGAGAGGGGTGCGGGGACTACCGAGAAAGAATGAAAGTGAGAGTCGGGGTTTTTACCATTCACTTCTCTCCGCTCTTCCCCGATTCCGCTCCCTCCCTCTCTATCTATCCCTCTTCTGCTCCCACCCTTCCTCTCTATCTATCCCTCTTTCGCTCCCTCAATCCCTCTCTATCTATCCCTCTTTCGCTTCCTCCCTCCCTCGCTCCTAACCTCCCTCCCTCCATTCCTCTCTATCTATCCCTCTTTCGCTCCCTTCCTCTCTGTCCCTCTTTCGCTCCCTCCCTCTCTCCCTATCTCCCATACTCCCTCACTCTCTCCAACCCTCCCTCTCTATCTATCCCTCTTTCGCTCCCTCCCTCCCTCTATATATATCCCTCTTTCGCCCCCTTTCTACCTCTCTATCTATCCCTATTTCTCTCCCTCCCCCCTCTCTCCCTATCTCCCTCCCTCCCTCACTCTGTCTTTATCTATCCCTCTTTCGTTTCCTCCTTCAATCCCTCTCTATCTATCCCTCTTTCGCTCCCTCCCTCCCTCAATCCCTCCCTCCTTCACCCCTCCCTCCCTCCATCCCTCCCTCCCTCGTTCTCTATCCATCCCTCTTTCGCTCCCTCCTTCCCTCCCTCTCTATCTATCCCTCTTTCGCTCCCTCTCTCTTTTCCCACTTACTTTACTCTCAGTGGGAGACCTATTCAAGGAGTGGACTGGCGAGAAAGATGAAATGTCAGAGGATTGATGGGAAGAGGAAATACGGGAGAAAGTTTCTGAGAAAAAGATACGAAAGGAGGGAGAAATTGAAAGATGGAGGAGGTGTTGGTGGAGTGGGATAGGGGAATAGGGGAATTCAGAGAGGGAAGGTGGGGAAGACGGGAGGTAGGAATGAGAGCGAGAGAGACAGATAAAGAGGAATTATGGTCAATACAAGGTCTCCGTTACGGAATAGATAATTTAATTCAAGGACGGATAACTGAAAAATAAAACATTTCGTCTGAGAAAATACTTCCGGCGAATTGCACACACACACACACACGCACGCACGCACACACACACATACTCCATGACGAGGGCAGTAATAGCACTGCTCCATAAAAAAAGCGACAGATCGGATATCGGGAATTGGAGGCCAGTCTCTCTGGCCACGACAGACTATAAGCTGCTGGCAAAAGCCCTCTCGACCAAACTGTCCGCAGCGATGACGTCTGTCATATCACCGGAGCAGAGCTATAGCGTTCCCGGACGCACAATTCTGGACAATGTTTCCCTGCTGCGGGACCTCATCCGGGAAAAAAACGCCGGAGGGGATGCATTGGCCATACTGTCGCTTGACCAACAGGGGACCTTCGATAGGATCAGGCATGAACATCTTTACACCACGCTCGAGTGCATGGGTTTCGGCAAGACTTTCGTCGGACGGATGCGGACTCTCTACAACGGGGCCAGCTGCGTAGTCAGAGTCGCATCATCCCTGACAGCGCCGATCCAATTTAGGAGGGGCATTCGTCAAGGATGTCCCCTGTCGGGGCAATTGTACTCACTATCCATCGAGCCCTTCGTCACACTGCTGAAGAGAAATCTCCGCGGCGCATCTTTCCCCGGACACGCAGGCAGGAGACTAGCGGTTTCGGCTTACGTAGACGACGTCTGCATACTGGTCGACGGAGACGACGATTTCGTCAGGGTTACGTCCTCCTTCGCGAGTTACGCCTCGGCGGCCGGGGCTAAGCTGAACATGGCAAAGTCTACGAGACTGTGGTGCGGATCGTGAAAGAGAGGACGGATACTCCTCTGGGAATCAGCTGGGCTAACGAGGGGTGCACGTTTCTTGGCGTCTGGCTTGGGAACGACGAACTGAAGTCGGCCAATGTGAACATGAAAACGATGCTCACCAAGCTGAAGGCGGGAATTGACCGGTGGACGCCGATAGCGGGACCTCTGTCCTTGAGAGGAAGAGCGGCAGTCGCCAATCAATTTCTGGCACCCAGGTTGTGGCATCTTCTGCAGGCCATGCAACCGCCGCCACATTTTATCAGGCTCATCCAAAGTCTGTTGGCCGACGTTGTCTGGGCAGGCGGGAAGCACTGGGTGAGAGCTCCGGTCCTCACAGCCCCGATGAATCAGGGAGGGCTGGGGCTGGTGGATGGGGGATGCAAGGTGAGGGCCTTCCGCGTGCTTTTCGCGCAACGTTTTCTACACGGTCCCCCGGGCTCTCCCTGGCGACTTTTAGCGGCTGGAAGGCTGATGCGCTACAGACGGCTAGGGATGTCAGCAGCCGTCTTCCTTAATGGCGTGCCCTTGAGAAACTGCCGGTCGTTAGGGGGATTTTACAACTCCGTCTTGACGGCGTGAATGTCCATGAAGATCGTAACAGAACACGCGACCGTTTCCAGTGGGTTGGCCACCGCCTGCCCCATCCCAGAAATGAGCCTCGTCTGCCGGAAGACCGGAAGGCGGAGACATCTGCCCATACCGAAGAGAGAGATGTATCAGGAACTTCTATACGTGGAGAACGGCACACGTTGGCCTATTAAGGGACATCAGGGCGAAGATAGGGTGCACTGGTACGCTTTCCATAGGTGGCCTTCGTTTGGCAAAGACTCTGAGGTGGCTTGGCGATTCGCCTTGGACAGGCTGGCGGACTGCAGGTTCCTCTCGAAGGTGGGGTTGGCGCAGAGCAGGGAATACTCCTGGTGTCCCGGGGTCGAAGGATCTGCAGCGCACATCATCCTCCGTTGCACCAAGGTGACGGAAGTCTGGAGGATCCTGACTCCCGTTCTGAAAAAGCTCACAGGACGAGATGCGATACTGCTCATCGACCTACAGAATGGCTTCCGAATTCCCAGGGACACTCGTGGCGAACGTCTAGCGAACTACCTGACGACACTCGCGAAGTCGTACATATATAAAAACTTCACGCTCTTCCAACAAAGGAAAATAACCACTGTCGACTACGCGTCGGATGTCAAACTACGACTCGAGAGAAGGCTCCTGCGGCAGTACACGTACAGCGTAGGGACCAACACGGTCGAAACCTTCCAGAATAAGTGGAGTATTGGTGGAGGCGTCTTCAGCATGAGAGGCGGAAAACCGAGCATAGACATCGCTCAATTGGCCACTTGATGCAGAATTTTTGCATATAAAATTTTAAATCATGTTTTCTTATATTTTGCACGCATTTGTTTTACTGAAAACTTCACAAACGTGGAGTAACATATATATTTATATATGTGGGACGCACCTCTTTAACATTTAAAAAAAGAGAAAGAGCAAAGATGAAATTAAAAAATAAAATAAGGTGACGGAGAGAGCATAAGCAACCTACTGCCCCATATATAATAATAATAATAATAATAATACACACACAGACACACACACACACACACACACACACACACACATATATATATATATATACACACACACACACACACAGAGGGGCGGTCCGATGAATTTTGCTTCCCCGGGGGAGATATCACTCCGTTAATTTTTGTTATAAATTTCTATCCGATATTTATTCATTTGCAAGTAATGCATGTATAAATGATCGGGATAGCGCCTACTATATATAGTACAGCAGACCCTCACTGTTCGCTAGGGTTACGTTCCTGAAAAATACCGCGAACGGTAAAACCGCGATGTGCAAAGTTAAGACACTTTGGGAAAATGTGGTTAGAGGAACTAACACTTGAAATAAAATCACAGGAAGCATGATATTTAATATGCATAATAAATGATTAATAAACATGAAAATATTAGTGTTGATGTTTATTGGGATTATGTCTGCGTTCCTGGCTGAGAGATGCCACGGTGATCGAACAGAAGACTTAGTGAAGAAGGAGGTGATCTTCGGTTGCTTTGCCTTCTTCTGCTTGTTCTTATACCCCTCATTTTTAGCTGTGCCATGACAGCTTCCATCTAGCGCATACATTTCAGGCACCTCTCCATCAAATACCTCAATGAAATGATCGACTAAGTTCAGGGACCTCATTATATTTACTATGCATTCAGCTATGCTGTACGACTTCAGCATTTACTGATGCTAACAAAGTTCTTTTCAATTGCATCCAAGATACCACGGAAGGTGCAGCGAGTGCAATAGCTCTTGAATGTGCCAGTGTACTGCATAGTTTTGATTACTTTTGATTTCTCTGCTCCTTTTTTATGTATTAATTGTTATTTTTTACTTTGTCTATTTATTTGATGTTTTTATGCTTGTTATAATACGTTTATTATAAAGGTTAGGAAATATGGGACGGGGAACCTCGTTGGATAGATTTGAAGAGACGTATATGCTGCGCATATTACGAAAGACGACCGCAAACTTACACTAAATCTCGCACAGATATTACGAATATTTTAAAGTTTAATTGATTAGTTAAATTGTTTTGATTATGATTCATTTTTTAAACATCTCTAATTTATGACTTGCATTTTGCTACAATAACTACGCCACTGGTCTATTGCCCTATCGCTATGCAGGCTCTACTTTCTCCCGCGTCAACCCGTGAATAGTCGAGGCGCTTAGGACGCGAACGGAAAAACACAAATTTATCTGCGAATAAGCAAAACCGCGAGGCAAATGCTCGCAAACGATGTGAACTTATTGACAGGAAATTTGGAATATTTTATTTATTGGAATCTCCGGAATTAAAATGAAACCAAATACAGATTTTTCGGCACTTTTGAAAAATCGCATAATTATAATTCATGTGTAAATACAGCAAGTTGCAAAGGTCATCACCATCTGTCGTTTTCTATGATTCGTGTTTTATAGTTGGTTAAAAAATATCTATTCGGAAGCATATAATTTGTTTCCATGCATCTCATGCTGTTCCTAGGAAAAAAAAATTTTCATAGATATAAACTCATACGAATCCAATTAACTTCGATCTTATTGTGTTCGTTTTATTCAGTAAAAGGACGACTATAGAATTTTGCATGCAAATGATCAATATTAGAATTTAAATTTAAAATATTTCATCGCTATTCTGAATGGATCGATTTATTCTTTTTCATCGCTCCTGCGCATCGCATGAAACATTTTAAAATTAAATTTCGTCGCACATTCGTGATTAAAATGAAGAAGGGCGATGTAATTGAAACAGCGGTGATGTCAAAAGCGATTTTACTTGCAACTTTATTTATCGCGTATTATATTTACACAAGTAAAAACATTGAAGACCGTGAGCAGTGTAAAATATTATCGGAATGTGCCCGTAAATATATTTCAGCTGCGATTACAAGATTATATGTAGTAGTTTTGCATCTTGATGCTACTCATTCATACAGACGATAATGAATCTTAGAGTTTCTAACTGAAATAAAAATCAGATGTCATTTAAAATCAAATTAAAAAAGAACTGCAAAAGCGGGTTCCAAAAGCGCTTCTTTTTAATGTTCGCGTAAATTTTTGGAATCTTTGGACTCCTCTCCCTCCAAAACGTTAAACCCAAAATCAATCAATTATTATAAAAAAAATATCTCACCTCAGTTAAGCAGTTGTAATATGACCCTTATTCCTCTTTGAAAAAAAATTAACGTATTTACACTTCACTTTTACTGTTGTAACAACGTAAACAAAATGAAATAGTAACTAATCTGTATGGGTAGTTCATAATGGGATTTAAAAAAATCATGCTAAATGCTAAACGGATAAATGGACGCCGAAAAAAATGGATAATATTCATTTTTGTCACCAGTTTAAGTTATACTGAAAATCTTAGCTTCCCATCTCTTTTCGTTGCTTCAAAATGTTGTTCTCGGACAAAGTGAAAACATAAATGATTTTTTAAATGATCTAAAAAAGTATACTTTTGATTTTCTGTTACTAAATAAGCTTATAAATTCTGCGGGTGAAAAAATTTCTTGAATCAAATAGCAGATTATATGATAAAGTTGAGAATTTTATGCCGCCTGTTAGTCAACCATATGTTTTGCATCAAGAAACATAAATAAACGAGATGGAAAACTATACTCCATAAATGGAATACACGGAGATTTAAAAGGCATTCTTTATGGGAAATACATATGAAACGGTACCGAAAGATTGGGCTATTCTCGAATTTTTATCTCCGAAACTATAACTCGTAATTATGTGCTATTCAGAACTTTTTTCTAGTGAATGTTGTCCTCTAACCGGACAAATTTTTTAATCGATACCTTTAAGATAATATTAGAGCTGGGGATAGAAAAAGATGATAAATTGTTGCTTGATGGATGCCATTTAACGAGATACGAGTATAAGTTTACTAAAATATTTATGTAAATTGGAAGTTTTAATTGACGGAAGCATTTCAAAATCACAATTGGGCGATAAATTTTAATAAGGATCACTCCTACTTAATTAAATTAAAATTCGTCCAGCGGTTTGGGAAATGAAAGTTACGACAGACGGACGGACAGACAAGACGTGTCCATAAGGCGTTTTTCTACTACCACTTCGCTGATAAAGAACGCCTGAAAATGGGAGCTTCACTTGCGGGCGCTGTATGAAAAAGCGCATTTTATTTATCGAGTCTTATAAAGGTGGAATAGCAAATTTAATATGTATGACATAAAGTAATGTATTCGTTAATTGGTTAAAAATGTATTTCTGTACTGTTATAAATGCTAGGTTTCTATTTTAAAGACTATTGACTTATGATACTAACATACTTCGTACATAAATAAAAGTACTCTCTGATTTCTCCAAAAAAGGCCTGCTCCGGACGCTCCCCGACTTTTCAGAAACATTTATTCTTACTGTGTTATAGATGGAATTAAAGTATACACAAATAGTGTAAAATTTTTACTTCCTATCTTTAACCATCTCCTCAAAATGCTAATTTATGAATTTTGCAGAATCCACCTGACGACCTTCGATTTTTCTAAATTTCGATTTCTTTGACATCATATGTAAATCATATTATATACTGCACATTTCAGTCTTACATAATTATATATCTTCCCGTTTACTTGCTATTTCAATTTAGTTGATCATTTTTCCCTAGAACGATAGCTGAGCAGAATAAAACTTGCGATCAAAAGTAACCTCGCGTAGGGGCGTAAACCAAGGCCTAATTTTGGAGTTTTCCCCTTGGTGTAATAACACCCCCTGCCACACACCCTTGCGGTGGCTTGCAGGGTAAACTGTAGATGTAGATGTAGATGTAGATGCAGACGGACAAATAAGGCAAGACGATAACATTAGGGCGTTTATTAAATAATACTCGATAAAAAGGCTCTGTGTAAAATATGGCCCACGTGCAACAATGGTACATTTATAAAACATTTTGTGCGGATATAGGACACATCTTTAAAGTTCATGTCGACGAAATGACTGATGCGAAAAAATAACAAAATGCGTACTTGCTTTAAGTACGCTTTTCCTATATACATATTTTTCTAGCGTAAGATAAATTATTTAAAATATCGTTATATTTATTTGCCTGAAAAATGAAAAATTAACAAAGAAATTTTTCAATAAAAACTCGTTAAAATATTGCATTCGTTTAACATGTGGAGTTCACTTATCAATAAATTTGGAAGCGTGAATAACTTATCTTGACTAGACCTAAAGATACTTCAATTCATGTTCTGCATTAACTAAACGCTACTACAAATGTTATCCGAAATGTATAAATTTGTTTTCAAATGGGTCTGTACTAAAACTACCTACTCTAGAAATTCCTGTAAATTGTGGAGTAAAACGAAAGAGTTGAGATGAGCCGCGAATTTCATGGATTAAGCAGGTTTCAAGTCAGACGAGAAAAAAATAAACGCCAAGGCTAAATAAAAAATATCAACGTGAAACTCAAACATAAGACCTTTCTTCCTCTCTATGCCCACGCCTTAAAAATTCCATCCTAATTTCCTCAAAAACCTCCATTCATCGCTCCTCCACTTTGCTATCTAGTTCTCCTTTCCTTTGTTTCCTTATTCACCCTCTCTCTCTCTTTATATATATATCTCTCGCTCTCTCTACAATTCTCACTTTCTTTCTCTCTGCCTCTCAAGTATTCTATCTCTCGTTCCTTTTCTAACGCTTCATTTATTCTCCCTTTCTTTCTTTACTTTTTACTTACACTCCTCTTTCTCTTATCCCTCCCCGTAATTATTCCTCCCTCTCTTCCTACCTTTCTCTTGCAGATATTTTCTATCTTCTTCCTTCTTTCTATATCTCATTTTCTTTCTCTAACTTTCCCACTATCTCTTTTTCTCTTTTCTCGTCACTTTAATTACCTCCTGTATTTGTTTACTTTCCATTATTCGACCCCCTGTCCCTTTCAGCCCTTTCCTTTTCTCTCTTCTTTCATTTAACTCAATCACTCTCTCCCCCTTCCACTCCTTTCACTCTCTTAACCTCTCTCTCTTTTCCTTCCATTTCTGCACTTTTTTCCCGTGACGTTGCTACAACACGCCCATAAAAGCCGTTTTCCATTAAGGACAAGGCGATGTGGATGGAGTAGGGGGAAAAGGGTAAGGGGTTTCACGGGGTCTAAGGGTGAAGGAAAAAAGGAGTGGGCCTAAGGAAAGGTAGAGATGTTAGGATGGCGCGTCTTTAACCCGCGAATTTTCGTCAAGATTTAATTTAAAATTCGCTTTCAAGCGTGCGTTGAATGGCTTTAGAATTCGCAGTGGGTGAGTCATGGAGGTGTGGTGGAGAAGGTATCACGGTAAGGAAGAAGGAAGAGGAGTCGGATTTAGAAGACGTCAAAAAAGAAATTAGAAAGAGAAAGACGAATGAAATATTGCAAGGCGATGAAGACGCTAAATATTTTTAACATCGCGTTTTTCGACATCCCTCCGTATTTTAACGGTAATTTTTGAGTTAGGCAGTTTTGCATTCTCAGAATTTAGCAAGGCATCGGCCATATATCAGGTGAATGTTTTGGTGATGTGATGAAAAATGGTTCGTTCGTTTGAACTATACAAAAATATATCTCATATATTACAATACATTTCAGTTTCTCAAGAAAATCCAGTGTATTGCTGCAAGATTATAAAAATCATAATAATTCATCCGATTCATCTCGTCAGATTGCGATATTTGTAAACCGTTTTTAAAGGGAAATTATCATTATTTACATTAGAAAAATAAGTCACACGATGATTTTGTTTTGATTTATGATTTAGTTATATTCAGTACTAAAATAAAATTACTTTGAAGTAGTGTTTAATACTTTATATACTAAATATACATGTATATACTTAATATGTTTACTTTATATAAATTTTGAATATGTAATTAATACACATATATTAAGATGTCTCAAGCTCAAATTATCATTGGATTTTTCGGTATTTTTTCGTAATTAAATTAATGGATCTAAAAATATCTTATTACAGCTCTGCCTGTCACTATCAGTTCTGTCCTTTTACTGAACAAAATTATATCGTATAGAAAGGAGGATTTACCAATAGGCAGAGTACGCAAGTGCTTACGGGCGGCCACCGTGGCTCTTGTTTTACATCAGCTACAGCGCCGTTTTATCTGAAACAAATCTTTAGTCAGACCTGACGCCATTGGAATTTTCGAATATTATTACAACAGTCATTCTGCCTATATTTATTCTCTGCACTAATTTGAATAAATCATTGGAACGTATGAAAGTTGTAGGAGGGCAGGACGGCAGGAGGGGCGGCTGCACTTATGCCTAAGGGCGGTCGAGGGTATAAATCCACTCCTGACAGCATACTCTTACAATAATTCATGTTTATAACAACAGAAGATGTGGGAAAAGTAAAGCAGTTCTCTACACGAACAATAATCTTTTCCATGCGATGCGACAAAAGCGTTCACTATGTTCCAGATACTATGTATAGATAAATAGATTACTGTAAGGATTAAAGAAAGACGAACTTCATACAAGTATTTCTATAATTTCTTTCTGACAAATATTTAGGGTTGAATGGATGCCGGATATATCAATCCTGGATAATCTTTAAATGCTTCAAATTAATTACGATCATACGATAAATTTGATTAATCAACTTTGAGATTAAAATATCTTTTTTCACAGGTATTTACATGAGGCAAAATTACACTATAACAAGGAATAGTAGTAATTTTTAATAGTAATAACGAAACTTAAAATATTGTGCATAATTCATGGGAAGTATTGATGGCGATAACTATAAAGCTGTTCAACGAAAAGGAAAATAATTAATAATCTTTGGCCTCCCAGGAGCTGGAAGGCATTGTTTCACATATTGTGACTGTGACTGAATATATCCCCACGGAAATAGGACTCAAAGCAAAGAGCCGTGATACAAATGGTAAGGCGAGGTCCGCAAAAAATATACTAGACCGGGATCTGAATATGACATTGGAAATTTAATTTTTATTTCTGACCTAAATTCAATTAAAAATGGAGGATATATATGTCAGTACTTTTTTGGGAATACGGTCAAAAATCCTTGTGCTACCAATATAATGCGATTCCGGATGATTTCATTGTTTTAGGCCAGTATTATAAAAAAGACCAGGAAAAGAGAAAACCTTTGAAACGTCTAAAATGAGAAAATAATATCCAAGTCGTCGAGTTCGAACCAATCACCAAATCTCTTCTATTGCCAAATTTAATGCGAAATACTCCAACACCCTAATCAAATCTTGGCCTTAACTTAATGGGAGCGTTAATTTTCATCACTAGTAGAAAATCAAAACGCTTTCTTCGCTGGCATATCCCTCTTTCCCCGCTGCTAGGAGCAACCGAAATTAATATAAAACAAGCCGTTTCTCTGAGCGTCGACAATGAGCCTAGGAATTCGTGACCCGTATTCAATAAGATTCGGCAAAAAGGCAATCACAAAGTCAAATCCATTTGGCATCGTGTCAACAGAGAGCGTCCGAATAACTTGAAACAGTTAACCACGTTACCGTGCATTAAAAAAAGAGAGTTCCGAAAATTTTCCAAATTTCGCCGCGTTCTGAATACGATGTTTGTCTTTTGATCTTGAGGAATCAATTATTCATTTCAAATCCTTTGGTGGAGGAGAAGGAGGAAGAAAGGGAGAGAGGTTTGGAGGAAGAGAGCGGAAAATAGGGTGGGATTGGAGGAGCGGGAGAAGGAAGTAGGGGGGAGTCAGGCTGGGGAATCGATCCCGATAGGGGATAGATAAGATACGAAAGGAGTGGGGCGAAGAAGGATTAATGAGGACTCGGGAAGATAAGTATGGAGAGAAGAAGAAGGGAGAGGGGATATATCGAGAGTGGGGAATGGGGAATGAAAGAGAAATGAGATAAACGAAAAGAGGAAGTGGAAAGAAGGTATAGGAGGAGATAAGGGACGACTAGCGAAATATGAGGGAGAAGACTCGGAAAGGAGATGGATAAATAAATATCGGAATGACAAAAAATGAGGGATGAGGAAAATGAAATCGGGTGCAGCGTTCATTTTATTTATTGATTAAGAGTTTCGGAGAGGTCAGGAGAGGTCACAGGTCAGATTGTAATGAGGAAGTTGTGAGTAATAGAGGGAGTGAGAGAGTTTATTCAGAAGGAAAAGTCGTCTCCTCCCTTTCTCTCTTCACCTCTTTCAAAGATTTCCTTTTTTTAGGGAGCCTCCTCCCTCTACTCCTCCCTCTACTCCTCCCTCTACTCCTCCCTCTACTCCTCCCTCTACTCCTCCC
The DNA here is from genome assembly GCA_028673005.1 of Tanypteryx hageni. Taxonomy (NCBI): domain Eukaryota; kingdom Metazoa; phylum Arthropoda; class Insecta; order Odonata; family Petaluridae; genus Tanypteryx; species Tanypteryx hageni. The sequence continues at coordinate 185,965,537 of CM054115.1, read as the reverse complement.
TCTACTCCTTTCTCTCCATGCGAGCCAACGGTTCTTCTCCAGAAATTTCTCAATCAAGAGCCCATAGTGTCTGAGAAAGACCTTCCCCCTCTTTATTTATTCCGCTTTTTTCATTTTCAACCCATTTTCGAGAGAGATCTTCTCCTGTTTCTCGATTTATTGAAAAATTTCAAGGGCATCGATGCTTTTATTTTTCGTCCTAGTTTGGAGACGGATGGAATTTTAATTTAGGATTTCCCGAGAAGCACTTTTATGTTTTTTAACAATTATTTTTTTCGAATTTTCTTCCCGGAAAAGTATCCTAGAGCTTCTCACGCGGTTCTATTCGCCCTTCACCCGTGCTTTGATGGGCGTGTGTCTGCGTGTGCATCAATCAGTTCAGTCTCGTTTCGTGCCCTTTTTTCGGCGGGCGCGCGTGGAGAAAAGATATTTTTTGGTCGGTTCCCAGAGTATATGACTTTTTAATTTCGTTCTAATGTGCATCAAAAGATAAGCGGCGTTCGATGCGTTGAATTAGAAATTCGAAAGAAGTAGAAGCGACGGAGTGATGAAAATTCTTTAATTAATCATTTTTGTGGGTCATCTTTTGACGTAACCTCTATCAATGGCTCTGTTTAAAAACCGTATTCTACCGGCGCTGAATGAAAATGTTCTTTAACTGACGCTCTCGAAATTAAAATGTAGTTCTTTACTCGATCTTCTTAGTATTTCGATCAGATGCAGTGGAAATCTCTGTAAAAATCCAAATCGTTTTAACAGTTGGCTTTTAATTAGTAAAATTATTGAAAGCATGTTAAATAAGCTACGTTTTTTATCCACTGTTATAACTGAGATCAAGCATTTATCCGACTTCATTTCAACTTTGTAGAATACCACATTTTTATGAACTCAATGAATCTTCATATACTCATGTAACAGAGTGAACCATTGTCCACATATCATGGGCTCAGCTGAAGAGAATTAGAGGAAACATCTATTCTTAGACAAAAAATATATCCTTGGTAAAATGTAGCGAAATTTTGTTATGCATCAAAATGGCATACATGATGAGAACAAAATTCATTATTTAGCAGAATTCTAAACGAAAACTAAGCAATTAATGAAGCAGTGTTTTCAATGGCTCATTTTAATGGTCTTTTTGGTCGCTAAGTTAATTATGTACAAACAAATGTATCATAGATTAATCTTCAGTTTTTGTTAACTCCTATATCAGGAGATTTTAATTTTGAAAATTGACCTTTCATAACAAGTGCAAGGCAAGTGAAGACCGAATTGAAAACATTATAACGTACATTTTCATGAGAAAAACTATCAGCCTCGGGTACAATTTTGGAGACGCTATTCAAATCTCTTTGGACATCTTATTGAAGCATCGCGAATTACGAGAGAAACTGACCGTGATTTCTGCGACCGAACACTTCAGAAGCGCGCCGTGCTTAGAGATTGATTATCGGCCCCCTTTTATTCCTCTTCTTCCTCTACTTAATCTTTTACGAGAGCATTCGGAAAGCGGCAGGAGCGATTGAAGACGAAGTAGAATAGTCTTCTCACTCGTTTGTCCAGCGACGCAAGTGAGATAACCTTGGCCTACATCCGACATGACTGAGTGCGATAGGAATCATCTTATTCGTTCGAGATATAAGAGGATTGAGGCGGAGGTAAGTAAAGGGAGAACGTCTTGGGGTTTAGAGGGAGCGGAGTAGGGGAAGTGGTGATGAGAGAAGGGGGCGGGAGGAGGGAGGGAGGGGAGGTGGGCGAGTAGGAGGTGAGAGTGGAAGAGGAGGAGAAAAGGGAGACGAGAGAGGTGGAGACGTATAATAAGGTGTGGTTTCCCAAAACTTAATCTCCATCGGGAAGGTATAGTGGTTTGATTTATTGCCTTCGTGGGATAGGTGGGACAAACTCGGATTGGTGGTTGGGGAAAGAGGGAGATAGGGAGAGAGGAAGAGAACTCTCATATGCTCTTGGGACACAAGGCGGATGAGGAGAAAAAAATTCGAGCGGAGAAAGAAATTGGTATGGGATTAATACGCAAAGGGGTCCCGTGCGAGAAAACCTGGTCGGAACAAGGATTTATTAGGCAAGAGCAGGATGGAGGGTATTTCGGATCGAAAAGAATCAGAGGAGCGTTACGAGACCTGAGATACGCCATCCTGAGACTGATAATCCTGAGATGTGGAACCCCGAAAATGTATAAGATGACACGTGATTAAACCATCGAGAAAAAGGCAGTTGGCATGTTTTCCTTACCTTCAGCGAATGCTAGATGTATTTATTAAGTGCATTTATGTACTTCAACAACAAGCACTTAAAAAATACTTGTCTCAGATATCTCCATCAGCCACAACAACGTTATAAATAACAGATGCGCATTCTGGTAACAAAGAAGCCGTCTTCAGTGGTAATTATCCGATAAATAGATACTGTTGGAATCAATTTTCGGTGCTTTGTAGTCTTGCTATGGCTATTGGAGATATCTGAGACAAGTATTTTTAAGTGCTTGTTCTTCAATTATTTCAGCCATTACGTGAGCTCGATAACTTCCTGTTGAATGCATTTTTGTGCTTTACTGATAGACGTCAGAAAGCATCTACGTAAGTTGTTTCCGTCACGATTCATGATTAGCCTCGACATTTTAAGCAAGCAGAAAGACAATTTCGACCGAAAGACACAACAACACGCATTTTATATTAGTGGGTCTGTAGTTCAACAAAAATATTATCACCTTTCATTTTAATCACTCGGAATGCCAATCCTAACTCTATATATATATATATATATATATATATATATATATATATATATATATATATATATATATATATACACATACATACATACACTAGGGGGAAAGCCCCCTGCTCGCTGACGCTCGCCAACCCATCTCCCCTTTGCTCACTGTTTCTTCGTTCCTACCGTGTACCAATTGGATTAAGATTAGCTTCAAGGGAATGTTTTGAATAGGGGATTAATGAATATGGGTATTTTATACGGAATGTACATTTGGTTTCTAATAACAAATGAACATAAATGATAAATTTTAATGACATTTAATTTAACACTTCATTATAAAGTACATTTTTAATTATTTGTTTTTCTGCTCTATTATAATTTTCTGCTATTAGTATTTTCACATCCTGACGTGATGTGAGTTTAACGAATATATATTTTTTGGGATGTATGCTTGGTTTTAAATAACAAATTAAGAAAATTAGTTGAATAACTCGATAAAAAACTGCTGAAATTTCCGGAGATTAAAAATGGCTAAAGAGAGAGAAAACCAGAAATAGGATTTTATACTTCGATCATTTCGAAGAAGTTTTAATTTTCTTTTCAACCTTTAAAACTTTATATAAGTGCATATACACTGAAATTACCGAGGACAACAATACCAGTAACAATGGAATCTTAGTATTGATATGTTAAACGATCTGATATGTTCAGCACATGACTTTTCCTATATTTGTAATATTTGTAATAATGAAATTGATAATGATAATAAATATTTTAAGAAACTGAGGGAAAACGTAAAGAATTTTCCAAGGACAGAAATAAATTTAAACTGTAGCTTTCTGAGATTGGATATTGCCTTGAAGGTCCAACAATTAAGAAAATAAAAAGGAGCGTGGTGTGTTTACAATATTCACCGGTAGGTGGTATGGTGGTGAAAGCTAAAACATTTAGTTTTTAAATTATCTCTTCAACAATGTATTATATGGGAAAATATTTCAAACAAATGTTGTAGAAAATTAAATTACCTACAACTTTTATTCCAGGATGTTTTTATATTTATCAAATATTAGAGCAAATATTTAAAAAAATCTGATGTGGCCACCACATGACTTTCTCCATATCTATAATATACTAAAAATACATAATAATTAATATTTTAAGAAACTGAGAAAATTTTCGACTTTACAAAGAACACAAATAAATTCAAACCATAGCCTTCTGATATTGGATATAGACACAAAGCTCCATCAGTTTAAAAAAAGGAGCGTTACCTAGACGTAACTAAGCGTCAATTGTTAACAATAGTCGTCGGTAGATGGCGTGGTGGTGGAAGCTAAAAATGTAAGATATCTCTTAAGCAATGCATTATATGGAAAAATGTACCAAGCAAAGTTTGTAGAAAATTACATTTCCTACAACTTTTATTCCAGTACTTTTTTACATTTATCAAATAATAAATCAAATATTTAAAAGTAACGGATAATTGACAAGAGTAAAGACCCACTTCCGGTTGACCGATTTTTAGCAAAAACTAATCAGTTCTTGTGACTTATAAAAATATATAATATATATAATATTATATATATATATATATAATATATATATATATATATATATATATATATATATATATATATATATAATATATAAAATTTCCCCTCCCTAAGGACTGCATAACCTTACAGAGGTGGGAGGGTTTGTGTACTCTTACGAACCAAAGAGCTATGCCGGCGGGAGATAATTCTCCTGGTAGGACCATCCAAGCCGGAAAGGTCTGAGGGGAAGAGTCAGACTAAGAAGCAGTCTTGGGGGTTTTACATCCCCCTGTGCAAGGGCAGCAGCTTGCACAGTACCTCTGTAGGTGGTGATCATGTGGATCTGAACAGCTACAGATGGGTAATCACTCTGTGAAACTGCGATGAGGAAAGCAAGGGGAAACTACCTCATTATATTTCCCATGATAGGCTGAAAAGCTGAAATACCTCTATGGATCTTTCTGGGGTAAAATATTCCGGAGGTAAAATAGTCCCCCAATCGGATCTCCGGGTGGGGACTACCCTAGGGGATGCACAGAGGAAATTTAACATTAATAGGAAAGCAAGTGGTGAGAAATTAAGAATAGGCACATGGAATGTTAGGACTATGAATTCAGGGGGTAAACTAGAGAACATAAAAAGGGAAATGAGAAGGAATAATGTAGGTATAGTAGGTCTTAGTGAAGTTCGGTGGGAAGGAGAAGGCGAGATAAATTCAGACGAATTTAAGATTATTTACTCAGGAGGGGAGAAAAAGGAAAGGGGAGTGGGGATTATAATGAGAAAAGAGATAGCTGAAAGAATTAGCAAGGTAGTGACAGTTAATGATAGATTAATAGCCGTAAAACTTCAGATGGAGCCAGTGGAAATGCTTATAATTCAAGTGTATATGCCAACGACTAATGCTGGCGACGACGAAGTAGATGAAATGTATGAACAGATTATGGAGATATTGGAGGAGGAGGGAAAAGGAAGGATCACCACCATAGTAATGGGAGATTGGAACAGTGTAGTCGGAGAGGGACAGGAAGATAACATAGTGGGAAAATATGGGCTAGGGAAGAGAAATGAAAGAGGGGATAAACTTGTGGAATTCTGCCATAGAAATAGATTAATTGTAACTAATACATGGTTTAAGCATCACCAGCGGAGACTTTACACATGGAGAAGCCCAGGAGACCAGAGACGATACCAGATAGATTACATACTAGTCAATGAAAGATTTAGAAATAGCATTAAAAATGTGAAAACACTACCAGGGGCAGATATCGATTCTGACCACAACCTTTTGGTGGCAAATATACAATGTAGACTGAAGAGCGTTAAGAGAAACGTAAGAGTTAACAAGAAATGGAACTTAGAGGAACTCCTTAAAAACAAGGAGGCTATCATGACTGAGCTGGAGGAAAGGTTGGGGGAGAGAGATGAAGAAAATAGGAAGAATGTAGATGAGGAGTGGAGATACATCCATAGCAACATTAAAGATGTAATGGAAAAGAAGGTAGGAAAGATAACGGGTGAAAGAAACAAAAAACCCTGGATCACAGCAGCCATGCTGCAAAAAATGGAAGAGCGGAGAAAGTGGAAGAACATAAACACTGAAGAAGGCCAAAGAAAGTACAAGGAGTTAAATAATGCTTTAAGAAGGGAAACAGATAAAGCCAGAGAACAGTGGATAAATGAGAAATGCGAGGAGATTGTCGAATGTGAAAGAATTTGTAGAACAGACCTCATGTATAGCAAAGCAAGGGAACTATTCAAGAAAAAAGCAAGAAAGATAGGACGTAAAGGAATCATGAACAAAAGTGGTAAAATAGTATCGGAGCCAGACAATGTAAAGAATGTCTGGAAAGAATACATTGAGGTTCTGTATGACAAAGAAGGAAAGCCAAGAAATATTGAATTAAATGAAGAAGAGGATGTGGAAGAAGATCAGCTAGGACCAAGTATTCTCGAGTCTGAAGTTAAAAGAGCAATTGATGACATGAAAAGAAGAAAGGCAGTTGGGAGTGATGATATACCCGTGGACGTTCTTAAGGTTTTGGGGTCTAAAGCAGTTAAGCAACTCACAAAATTTTTTAACCAAGTATATGATACTGGTGTATGGCCTGAAGATTTTTTAGATGTTGTGATGGTACCACTGGAGAAAAAGAACAATGCAAAATGTTGTAAGGATTACAGAACTATTAGTTTAATTTCTCATACAGCTAAAGTTCTAACCAGAATAATAACCAAAAGAATTGAATGTAAAATAGAAAAGGAGCTGCAAGATAATCAGTTTGGTTTTAGAAGAGGAAGGGGGACTAGAGATGCTATAGGATGTATGAGGATGATGATAGAAAGAGCGCTAGAAGTCAATAAAGATATGTATTTTTGTTTTGTAGATTGGGAGAAAGCTTTTGACCGAGTGAAATGGGATAAGATGCTGGGTATTTTAAACAAAATAGGAATAGATTGGAAAGATAAAAGACTGCTTAAAAACCTTTACTTTGATCAAAAGATTAGAGTCAGGGTTGAAGGAGAAGAAACAGAAAGTACTTCAATAGGGAGGGGAGTGAGGCAGGGTTGTCCTATTTCACCAGCGATATTTAATATGTATGCAGAAACAATAACAGAAGAAGCGTTGATGGAAGAGAAAGGATTTAAGATAGGAGGTGAAAGTATTACCACCATTAAATACGCAGATGATCAGGGCTTAATAGCAGAAGGCGAGAAAGAGCTTCAGAGGATGACAGACAGACTAGTTGAGGTTGGCCAACAATATGGAATGAAGATCAATACAGAAAAAACGAAAGTCATGGTGGTTTCAAAGGAACATAAAGAATTAAATATAATGGTAAATGTCAAAAAATTGGAACAAGTAAGTAGTTTCAAATATCTCGGCAGTATTTTAGCACAGGATGGAAGTAGTACACAGGACATCAGAAGTAGGATTGCAATGGCAAAAGCAGCATTTAACGATAAGAAGGAGCTTCTCACAAGCAAGAAAATAAATCTAGAAACAAGGAAGAAATTAGCAAAATGCTACATATGGAGCATAGCTCTTTATGGTGCAGAGACGTGGACGATAAGGAGAAAGGAGGAAAAATATTTAGAAAGTTTTGAGATGTGGGTATGGAGAAGAATGATGAAAGTGAAATGGACAGAGAGGAAGAGAAACGAAGAAGTATTAGAAATGGTGGGAGAAGATAGGATGCTAATAAAAACAATCAGGAAAAGAAAAGCAAATTGGATAGGGCACATATTGAGAAGACAGTGTTTACAAAGGACGATCTTAGAAGGAAAAATTAGTGGAAAAAGAGGAAGAGGGAGAAAAAGAATAGGAATATTAGATAATATAAAGCAGGGATATACTACTTATAGAGGTATAAAAGAGGCTTCTAGGGAGAGAGAGAAATGGAGGCAGCGATTCAGTTAAAACCTGTCTTCGGACAGAAGCATGATGATGATGATGATAAAATTTCGTGTAGACATGTTTAATAGTTTTTAAGTTATAACGCCCAAAATAAAGCTATCGTACACACACACAGACATCATCGAGAAAAAGGTCAAAACGTGTTCAGAGGAACTCAAAACGTGTATCCGTTGAAATCTCGAAGTCTATTTTTTCATGAAAAAATACTTTCCTATATATTACGTAGAAAGTAAAAATTTACCAAAACTCGAGTATATATTCAAAATATGAGCGAATTCGCATGGGATTGAGTATTCGACGTTATTAATAAGAATTCTCATTCATTTTGGCGTGTTTTATCATAAATTTTGTGTCGATAACTTAATTTTAAGTTATTTTAAAGAGTAAAAGAATGAAAGCCTTCAAACCAAAAAGGTGATTTTTATTTTCTTATGGGAAACGACATTCATCCTCTGGAGGGAAACCCGTGACCTCATTCAAAAGTATTTTTAGTCATTAACACTGAATTCATGAGAAATTTCAGGCTTCTAAGTTAATTTATATTCGAGTTATTCACAAAATTATCTCAAAAACGGTAAGAGATTTTGTTTCGAACTTTGCCAGGATTGGTTGATTCACATATAAAAAGTGATTGATGAAAGAATATTTGGGATAACGATCCGGGTTCGACTCCAGGGAATTATTTCTCTTTCTCATAAGGTAACACCTATAAATTTAATAAATTAAAATTAGAAAAATTTGGCCTTCGATCGTCGGATTGGGACCATTCTAAAGAAAACATTTTCAAGTTTTTTATTCTATTCGTCTTTTTTCGCCTTCAGCTCGAAATCGCTCATGTTAATTGTTGAATGGCATATAACTACATTGTTAAACCTCGAAATCCTTTTGTTACCTCTATCCATATAGGTTTAAGCGCCATTTGAAGTCTTTTATTAAGAGAAGGAAAGAAAGACGGAGGGAGGGAGAAATTATTTTCATAGCAATCAATGTAAACAACATTCGTTGCGTCATTTACGAGAAGGAATACCTCAAAATCTGAAATACTATTCAAAGACATTAAAAATCGTAATAATAAGCTAATTTCAATATTATTGAAATAGATACGGTATCTGAGGAACGTGCTTCACGCTTTAATTAACCGAGCATGTAAAATTTTTATGGGGTAAAGTATTGTGCGATAGGTTACGGGAATTAGGTAGAAGCGAATGGGACGTCTCGCCGCAGCCGACTCGCCGCGAGACAACTCGCCACGACCAGATCGCCGCAGCCACATCTCGCCGCAGACACATCTCGCCGCAAAAACATCTCGCCGCAGACCAAACTCACCGCGAAATAGCCGTCTGTCCGTCCGTCGTAACTTTGATCTCCTAAACCGCAGGACGGATTTTAATTTAATTAAGTATGAATACCGTAAATACCCGCGTATAATGCGTACTTTTTTTTCGAAATATTTGAGTTAAAATTTAGGATGCGTGTTATACGAGGGTACATAATCTTCCTATTTTTATTTGACCCCATATTTCCACAATTTCGGCACAGTAAATACTGCCCGAGTATCCTCATAATTATATTGGTGATTTTTACGAAAAGTAATATAGATAATAGTTAAAATTTATTAATTCATTTTACAAACATTCATTAATTAGATATGAAAAGAATGAATTCAGTATTTATTCATTTTAAAAGCCAAGAAATACTTCGTCACCGGACCATTCTTTTTCGATGTTGTTATCGGAATCGGCATCTTACGCATGACGTCACCCTACACCGGCGCCCGGCCTGGTGATACGTGATTTATTCTTGATTCTTAGTCTGTAGTTAATTATGGTTATTTGCTATCGTGTTTACATGCTCCAGAGTGTTCTAATAAGGGTAAAACTGAAGGTTGGGCGAACCCGTCCACCTTAGGCGTGAAAAAAACGTATGTAAAAAAAATGGATTATCGTCATTCCTTCATTTTATTAGCTCATAGAATCTCATATGCCATACTATAAAATTAATATAATTCGATTTATTGTGTATATCCTAATATCACCTTGTAAGTAAACATAGAGTATGTGATGATTGAGTTAGCTGACGATCTTTTGGAACGTTATTCAAAAATTTCATTTTGCACTTTCATTGTTACCAATTCATAATACCAATAATTCGATCATTGCCTTAGAACACGTTACACTATATACTTTATTCTGGAACGGCAACGCCAAAAAAAATCTGTGCGCACTATACGCGGGTATATAGAAATATCATAGATTACGAGGCTGAAAACCCCCCTGCGCGTTATACGAGGGTGCGCACTATACGCGGGTATTTACGGTAATCTTTATTAAAATTTATCGCCTAATTGTGATTTTGAACTGAATCTGTCAATTAGAACTTTCACTTTACATAATTACTTTAATAAACTTCTACTTGTATCTTGATAAATGGCATCCGTCAAGCAATACTGAAATATCAAACTTTTATCTCCCTAGCTCTTATATAATCTGTAAGGTATAGATTAATTAAATTATTCGGATAGAGAACAACATTTATTGCAATAAAGTTTGCGAGGCCACATAATTGCGACTTATAATTATGGAGATAAAAATTCGAGAAAATCCCAAGCAAAGCATCGCATGTTTGGTTTACATCGATCGCGAAGACGGTTTTCTCAGCTAAGAACAATTAAAAATCCATATATTTCTCTCCCATTCTCTTATATGATCTCTGAGGTATAGATTTAAAAATTTATTTGGATAGACAACAACATTTAGTGCAAGATAGTCCCCGAGACTATATTTTCGGGGCTAAAAGTTCGAGAATCGCCAAATCTTTCGATACCGTTCCATACGTATTTCGCATTAAGAACGCCTTTGAAATCTCTGAATATTCCATTTATGGGGTATACTTTTCCATCTTGTTATTAATTTGAAACTGCCATTTTTGACGGGCAATTGCGCTAGTATCATTATAAATAACTGCTTCTTACGTATAGGTATATGGTATAGGATATACATCTGGTCTGTTCAAAAAGTACCGGGTCTACAGCTGTAGTTATTGTCCTGAGTGTTTGATGCTAGAGTTCGAGTTATAGATATGAAGGCAGGGGGTTTGCTCAAGGTCACTCAAAGTTTCAGGTACTTATCTGCTCTCAGTCTCGCCTCAGTCGCCGTTGAGTGTTGTTGTGTTTTGGTGGTTTGGCGGATTTTACAATGGCCGATGCCAATGAACAGCGAGTGTGCATCAAGTTTTGTCTAAAAATTGGAAAAACAGCCTCTGAAACATTTGAAATGTTGCAGACAGCATTTAGTGAAGAAGCTCTAAGCCGTTCAAAAACGTTTGAATGGCTTAAGAGATTAGAAGAAGGGCGAACATCGATTGAGGATGACCCTCGCTCTGGACGGCCGTCAACTTCAAGAACAGACCATTCCGTTAGGCGTGTGAATGAATTATTCAGAAATGACAGGCGATTGACTGTTAGGGAGAAATCTTGTGACACTGGCCTATCAATTGTGTCAGTTCACGCGATTTTGACAGAGGATTTGGGGATGAGTAGAGTGTCTGAAACGTTTTTGCCTAGTATTCTCACACAAGATCAAGAGGACAACCGTGCTGCAGTTTGTCAGGACCTTAAAAATCGGGCAATAATGGATCCACACTTTGTGGAAAATATTATCGCGGACGACGAATCGTGGGTGTATGGCTGACCCTGAGACCAAATTCCAATCATTCGAATGGAAGACAAAAACCTCTCCTCGACCGAAAAAGGCCCGGCAGGTGAAATCAAATGTCAAGACGATGTTGAGAGTTTTCTTTGATGTCAACGGTGTGGTGCCTTTTTAATTTGCTCCGACTGGACTGACGGTGAACAAAACTTATTACAAAGAGGTTTTAAAAAGACTAAGGGAAAAAATGCGGCGCAAACGGCCACAGCAATGGAAATCTCAATCATGGCTGTTGCATCGTGACAATGCCACTGCACATTCAGCACTGTCAAACTGTGAGTTTCTGACCAAAAACCAAATCTCAGTGGTACCCCACCCGCCTTATTCACCTGATTTGGCCCCGTCCGACTTATTTATTTTCCCAAACTGAAAGCAGCTCTTAAGAGACGGAGATTTGATAATGTAGACAGTATAATGGAGAATGCAACAGAGGCTCTGAACATGATGCCACAAAAAGACTTCCAGACATGTTTTATGAAGTGGCAGAAACGCTGGGGCCATTGTATTAACTCAGAAGGACAGTATTTTGAAGAAGATACCTTTGATTAGTTTTTAAGTATATTGTATTTTGAATTATAAATAAAGTCCCGGAACTTTTTGAGCACACTCGAATGATACTAGCGAAACCGGTGCGATAAATTCGCAAAAATAATTCATTATTGTATCAGCGTTATTGATTACATCTTTATATTTCATAAATATGAGATACAAAAATATTTATTTATTTGTAAAGACAAACAAAAGCCTCCTTGTTTTTTCCCATAAACGTCTTTTATTCGTTCGATAAAATATTTCTTCAAAAATTTTCTTCTGTGAGCACTTAACATTCACAGTCCACTAAGTGTATCTTTGGCCATTTAAAAGTCTAGTTTTGACTATGAGGAAGTACTTAAATGATTAGTTGATGGTACACGTTGTCGCAGGTAAAAGTAGCGCAATTTACGGTGCTGATTTTAAAGGCTGGTAAAAATGTATATTTATCTAATATTTCGCTTAGTGAACATGGGACGTCATTGATATTTTTGCAAGTCATTCTGATATTCTTTGATAAAGGAAATTAATTAATACCGGCCTGTTCATCATTTTCCCTTGGGTGTAATTTAAATAAGTTTAATATGATAGTAAATAGGTTTAGAGGTCTCTTTAGTAAAAATCCTTGTATTTCAAATTTAAAAAAATGTCAACATTTCCAAGGAGGGAAAAGTGCAACCCAACCCCCATTGCTCCCTTCAGCGGACGTCCATGGATTTGTATATCATTTTAGTAAAACGCGGCTCTCGTATGTATACATACTTAAAAACATCTATTTTGATCTCGAATATGTCAACATTCTATTTCCAATTTTTGATAATTAAGCCAAAAAATTGAGTAATACCTTCACTTATTAACGTAAATACCTTTAAAATTACTATAAGCAATGTAGTAATTAGATTTGTTCTCGAAATATCTATTTCGGAAAGATTCGCTAATATTCATCAAACGTAAAAAAATTAGTTCAAAATTTTAAATAAAGCAGAAAACTTAGAGGCATCTTCTTTGAGAAAATGTCCGTCAATGTTCATGGAACGTCATTCAAAATCTTTTGGTATAATGTCTTCGTGCGGATTGGAATTAGGTTTTTCGCATGTTTAAGACATCAATAGTTAAATGCAAAATAAAGTTAAAAACTAAGGTAAATCATCGCATTACTATAGTTGATTGAGGAACGTTTCGTAAATGATGACCTATAGCTGAGTTCACGAATGAATTATGTCTTTTAGGATAGAATTATAACGATTCGTCTAATTTCTGTTCTAGGAATGATAGATTACTTCTTATTATGCCCATATATACATGCATATGCATATAAAAAGCCATTTAACAATGATGATCTCGAGTTCAACAATTTATTCTGTCGCCAAGGGAACCTTTCACTAAACGCGCTATATTTTGACGAAATTTTGAATTCTTAAGCAATATTCGAACTATTTCGAGCGGAAGGCAAAGTTGGACGGCAAAAATAATACTTTTTGGTTATGTTTCTTTAAAATGGTCCTTATTCGAAGACCATAGATCAATTACTTCTAATTTAATTTAGCAAATGAAAAAAGCCTGCAAGTGAGAAAAGGGATTTTCAAGTGCTCTCCTATGGGGATTTACAATGAGTGGTTGGACACACAAATAAACGGATTCCTCTCTATATATTAAGATAGGATATAGGATACGAGTTTGGTGCTTGCATTCTGCAAACCTATAATTTCACCTTAAAAACATTACTTTTTCCATTATATGGTACTAATGTCACACATTTCTTTTAAATTTTAAAGTTATAACACATCTAGAAGTGAAATAATATTTTTCTCATTTTTATATTTTAAATATTTTTAACGGCCGCAATAACAATTTCATGGAGATTGTCAAATGTTAATGTGTGCATATGCATTAAGCTCTAAATAACTTAGAATTTTAGCTCCCTAGCTCGCCTCGTAGTACTTAAATATTTATCTGTTTAACCTTTAAGAATTTTTAACAGCCTAACAAATTAAAATATCAATTATATATACCAATTATTATACATAATTCCAACGCCTAATAGCTTCATTCTGTCCGTACGTAGGCGCGTTCGTCATCGGCTTCTATAGCACACATTTTCATGAAAATTGATATTTAGAACTTACGGGATAATGACATAAATGATAACGCAGTCCAATCACGAGTGCCACTTTACTGAAACAAAAAGCAAACTTTCCCTCAGACCTCGTAAAATATTAGTTTTAGGGATAAAGTTATTTTGTCATGGAATGTGAAATGAATTATATTTAGAGAGTAAAAAATCTGGTTATCTTGAATTGAAAAAACATCGTACATAAAAATGAGTTTTCATTTGGGTCGGGATTTTATTGAAAATCACTAATTATTATTAACATGTTGTTTTACGAACTGTTCCTTTGGACCTGCAGGTTATAGCTCATACCTACTCAGTATCAAATAGGTCTGCGTAGTCATTGAATGATTAGATTAATGTGATTTTTCTGTTTAAACTATTACCTATAAGTTCTATTGCTACGAGTGATAAAAGCTGCTTTGACAAGTTTAAAAAAAATATTTATACGAGGTGCCCGTGCTTGCATACTGCAAGCGTTCAAAAAAAATCCCCATACAACATGATATAAACTCCTAGATAAACCAACGCCCTTAAATATAACTTTTTCTAGAATTTCTGATTTTTTCCAAAGGTTGTAACCAAAGCCCTATATTCATGACAAATTTTAGCTCTGTAGCACTTCTAGAAGTACCTTAGGTTTTATATGATATATATATATATATATATATATATATATAGTTGCAGGAGTTGATGTAAGCAAGTACAAGTTGTTGTCCTGATCCAAAAAGAGAATAAGTCTAAATTGAACGATATTTCTTATTAAAACTCACGAAAAACGTATATATTTTTAACTTGACAAAAAGGAAAGGTAAATTTACATGGGAATGGATAGAGCAATTTCCGGCTCCAAGAAAACTTTTCTGTCATTTTTTTGTATTGAGATAAAAATATCTTGACCCTTTTCCAGAGTAACCTAAAAAGTAATCTGCTCCACCCCATCCGGACTTTGGGCGCCGAAGTTCAAAAGATTCTTTCCATATCGATATATATATATATAAACCGATATTTTTCTATAATTTATAAGCCATCAGGAACCGTTTCATATTTCCGAAACTTAAGGTATTCTGCGTCAACGATCGCTTTCGTGCTAAACGTACCCATTATTTCTGAATGGATATTCAGGAAGTTTTCTGTCTTAAAAAGTCTCCCCAACGACATGATCATTCCAAAAAGAGTCTCAAAATTTACGGAGTATTCCCCACGTAATTTTCCTCCGATTTTTCCACCAGCAAGTTTATTGAATCGAACACCCCTCGAGGACCCATTAGTTACGGTAAAGTAATGAAGCGCATCCCAAAAAGTGCAGGTCGCTGTCGATTAAGTCCGTACAGGTCGCTCCAGCAGGCACTGACTCAATTAAGAAAGCGATTTAGCCGAGAGAAAGCCCTCCACATTCCTGCCCTCACTCCTCTCTCTCTCTCCTCCTCCTCCTCAAACCTTCCCTCCACCTCACATCTCCTACTCGTCCCCATGTGAACCCAGCACTTCCTCATGGCCCTACCTCTCCAGCCATTCTTATTTTATAGCGTTGTGGAAATTCATGACATGACCACATCAAACGAAAGATTCGGAGGGATATAAATCCCCGTTTTCCCCGTTGTTTGGTCGTTGTTTTCCATGGCAAACGATTTACCGGAGTAAGGACTACGTCCATTCCTTTCGACGCTCAAATTTCACGATTTTCATTCTTTCTGCCATTTATCTACTTTCCTTTCTCTCTCTCTTTCTAATGGTATTTGTGCTTCATTTAGGCTTATATATATATATATATATATATATATATACTAGCGTAATTGTCCGTCAAATATGACGGTATGCATGAACAAAGTATATTATTATAGAAATTAAAATAATTTCCATTCTACCTCCCTCCCATTCCATCAATTTTTTCCCATTTCCTCCCCTTTTCCCATTCCATCCCATTTTATTCCATCCTCACACTCTTCCTCTCTCATATTCCCTACCTTCCTTCCATTCTCCCTTTCACCCTCCTCGGGATAATATGCATATATTATATGCAGAATGAATATTTATGCGATATACATTACGCTATACAACTTTAATATGCTCAGAACTATTTTAACTCTCTGGAACAAACTATTAAGTGAATTATATATTTTTATTGCATATAAAAAGTTGTTTGATTAACGGGTTAAAATAAATTATGATAAATTTAATTTTTGTTTTTAGTCTAAGATTAAGGAGTTACTCAAAGAATAATGGAGTATTTATTTACTTATTTATCGTAATATCATTTATTGTAACCAAGTGTTTAAACTTCAAAACAGCATCGAAATTTCATGATTATGTAGTCCGATGCAACTCGAATATATAATATTAGTTAATCGTACGCAATTACACAAAACAGACGGCAATGCAAATCACCTAGGCAAGAAAATATTTTTGCGTAAAAGTACATCAAATTCTCTCTCTTAAAACTAATTTGCAGACAAATTCGATGCGCATTTAAAAACATTATTCTATTCATTTGGCGTTCGTTGTTTTAAGTCTCTAATTCCTACAATGATTCTAAGTAATTTTAAGATTCAAATGATTAATGTGATTTATTCATTCCCGTGTTAATCAAATGAACAGCGCGAACGGTTTTAAAATCGAACCCATGACTTTAATGTCGATGGCAAGAAGCTTAAATTTTTTAAGCTGTGCAGCCAAGTAATTCCTGAAAGTTTGATCGAAAAAAATGAAGCTTTTGGAGTTATAATCGGTTTTCTTTTTCTCCCATTTAACTCCATAAACATGGGATGGACTGATCAGAATCCAATTATATATCGTAAGATTCGTGAATATATGTGCGTACTTCGCCGTCGTATTCCCTTAGTACGTTCCTCTGGGCTTTCATATTTCTCTTCCAATTCTGATGTTTGCCTTCTGCCTTAATTCTTTTTTAGTAAACTTATTATCCTTACAAATATATAAATCCTTGAAATATGCTTCTCCGGAGACCATAAAATGTTTCGGAAGACCACATTATTATTTAGGCTACAAAGAAGGCTTCACCAGTGATGATTCACTGAATGTAAATTATAAAATCCTTCTCTTTACAATATTTTCTTCTAGTTATTACGGAGAGGGCTTTAAAATCGAGTAATAGGGATGCCCTTCGTTATTCTTCAAATGTATGATCTGAGCCAATTACATGTTTAGAAATTATGCATTATTGGGCAAATAAAACGACGCTGTTTATATAATTTTTATAATCTGATGGAATTTCATTAAAGAAAGGAGAGATTTTGAAGTTAACGTGAAAATTACGGAGAAAATGATATCTGAATTTAGTTTGAGATTGTCTATGGAGAGCTCTTCCGCGAATGAACTTCGCCTTTTAAGCACAAATAATTTTTCTTGCTCGCAGACTGATGTTGCCATTGGTTATTGCACTCTTGTTAATTTTTTGGATAAATATTAACAGACATCCGTTTGAATAAACTTCTAAAGAATTGAAGCGAACATTTTGGGATCTCCTTATCGATGTGGAGAGATTTCGACTTGTTTTTTTTTAAGCATAGTGGAACAAAGCGGTATTGCATTCATCAAAATTAAAAGGTTAATAAGGATACGATACATTTAACCCTTGGGTGCATGAATCAGCGTATGCTCAAATTTACTAAGACGGGATAAACATAGCCACTAATAATTTAAAAAAACATTTAAAATTGTTTGTAGTTTTTCTAATAAAGGCCCATTATTATTATTATTTTTAAATACTATAGCTACTATTGTTGTCATCGTAAGTCGAGAATCCTATCCAATATATATCCGATCGGAATAATATCATCAGTCGTTTTCCTTTTCTTGCCGAACTCCCTCGCCGTCGAATCAAACAATCTCCATATATCTTGAAATCGGTAGACGAATATGAAATCTCTGTCGATAGTGTTGATGGACAGATTCAAGAAGATATCTCTGATGAATTCTCATGATTTGTCGACCCGTCTTTGCTCCAAAGATGAACATCGGAATTACTGTTTCACTTTCACTAATAAGTCATCCTGAAATCCGGTTCCGTCCTGATAACGTCAGATTATTAAAATACATGCATATTTTCTTTAGCGTGTCTCTTATCTCCTGTCTTTACGTGTCAGCATTTTGTTGTTGATAGTCTTTCAGGTGATATTAATAGAAATTTTTAAAAGATAAATAAAAAGAGATTCCTGAAAAAAAACTTGTTTTCCGGGTTGATGAATTCATTTCTCTTCTTCCATAATTGACTGTAACTGTCGATGGAAAAAACCAATGCTGCGATAATATTTTAAGCAAATTCGTTCGAACGAACAACGAATTTCTTCTGTCGGACCTTGCCATCGATTTTTCGCCGTCCAAAACTAAGTTGACGTCACACATGGTACTCGCTTTTCGCATCGACGGTCGACCTGAGAAAGAGTTGCATAATCAAACACATATGTAGGACTTCATTCCAGTTCATCCCGATGGCTTATCTGGGAGCAGTCGGAGAACAGTCGCGTTTGCGGTCGCAGCTATTTCTTTGTCTCTTGGCGTGACTGGAACTATTGTTGAGGAGGGAGAGAGACAAACATAAGGAGATAGAAAGAGAGAGAGAGAGAGAGAGAGAGAGAGAGAGAGAGAGAGAAGAAGCCCCGCAAATCGAACTTGCCCTAACAAACGAATGCGGAGGCTGCGCCGCGCGCTGATAAGATTTCTTCGGAGAAAATACACTTAAGTCAGTGAATAATGCCCTCGTAAGCAGCCCTTGGTTGTAAAGAAATCTGCGTGTTCTCGGAAATGTGGAGAGATGAGAGGGGGAGAGAAGAATGGAGGGAGAGAGGAATGGAGGGAGAGGAAGGGAAAGAGGTAGGGAGAGGAGACGGAGAGAAGAGAAAGGAAAAGGAGTGATGCATAGAGGAAGGAAAACCAGGAGAAGACAAGATGGTAGAGATAAAGGGAAATAGGGTGTGTGGGCAAGGAAGCGAAGAAGTTAATATATTTTCTTATAGTTTGATGTTCTAAGAAGCGGGAAAAAATGTCCAATTAATATTAATTTCGAACAAAGAATAATCCTCCTTTTTCCAATTCGAGTTAATTAAGTAAGCAGGCGGTAATCGGCTATTTTTGTCTTCTTTGATATAGAGTATTTTCAAACGAGCGGGCAATCGGGAAAGACGTCGAACACGAGTTTCGATGATGAAATGGAAAACGGCCGATATGCGACGAAGGGAAACATACATACTGGATAGATAGATCGGCGTTATTCGAAGTATACGAGAGATGGACGTTGAGAGGAGAGAGATCGTTGAAGTGGAATACCGAGGGAGGGATGGCGGAGAAAAGGGCTTATGGAATTATCACCTTGTTTTTGTTCTCAACACGTTGACCGTACAGCCCAAGACACTCCAGTCTATTTCGAGACCAAATGTGATCATGAGATTATTCTAGGAATATGTGATTTTTTACATAACATGTCCAACATAAGTGCTTATATCCACTATTTGCACTTAAAGGAAAAATGAATATATCCAGTTAGAAAAAATGATTCTATTTGAATTCATTATCATTTATAATTCATCAGTTAATTAATGAATTATTACATCAATAGATCCACAAAAGACTATGAATTTGAAAATTTACTCGTAGAAGTGGAGCTAGTTATTTGCTGATGAGAAATTTAACACAAAGTCAATGAATTAAAACGTTGCTCGTCAGAAACCTGACTACCATAATGCCATAGGTATCAGGTAGCACCAAAATGAGGTTAGAATAGCTTTAGCAGTTGACCACAGATTGCTAAAAAAACACCGAAGGAAAGGCTGGGGCTTTTCAGAGGACCACACCTCATATTCTATTCGAATACCGCGCCGCAGGTTTAACAATGTGAAGAGAAATAAAAGGAGGCCACGTCACGGCTACTGAAGACTAGTTAAATGGGGATGGAAAATTAATGTCTTAATGGATTATTTTATTTTAAAAATTTATTTCAAGTATCTAATAAACAGCCGTTTTAAGCCTTTTAAGATGAGCATAATAACGATAAGGACAAGTTAATAAAGGACTGCAAAAGCAGATTCCAGAAGATTTTTTTTTTAATGTTCCGTAAATTTTCGGAAAGGTTATTTAAAACATACTTAACCGCAGCTAAGCAGTAGAAATATGATCATTATTCCATTAGAAAATAAATTTAATGTATTTACGCTTCTCTTTTATTGCCGTAAAAACATAAACAAAACGAAACTTTGCCATAGTTATTTAGTTCATAAGGGTATTTTTTTAATCCTGCTAAAAGGCAAACGGACAGACGGAAGGATTCCAAAATCGAGGGCGTTCATATCAGTTACGAGCTATTCCGATAATATTAGCTCTCCACCTCTTCTTGTTGCTTCAAAATATTTTCGTATAGGCGGGCGGACGAAGTAAAAACTTAAGCGATAGAAAATACGCTAGCAATGACAAGCACATACAACAATGCCCTCGATAAAATTTGAACCCACGGCCATGGTATTTGAAGCCATTCGCATTGAGGTAGAAACGAATTTACCACATGAAATAATTACAGTGTTGGATATCCGAAATGAAACTTGGCTAAATTATTGTATTTAAAGTAGATTAAAATGCATGTACACGAAATTAAATAGAGAAAAAGATTTTTAAATATAATAGACTATGTTTGATTGATCCGGAAATAATTTAAACTTTTCCGGGGGCATTTAAATTAGTTGTGCATCTGATGTTCGTGCTATCTATGTATGCATAATTCGTGAATAGTGTCAAAACTACAGACTCCGTATTCTGGTGGCCAAATTAATGAGTGGAAAAGGCTTATTTATGACCCATTACCCTTGTTTGAACTTGATTTAACTTCGTTTTCAAACAGGAAATATTTTTAAAGTTTCTGATGAATAAAGTTCGAGGATCATTTTATGAAATTGAAAATCATTATATGTTTTCCTCTTTAGTTTTTATTCGAAATATAATTATGAATATTTAGCCAACTATCAAGAGATTTTATATGTGCGTAATTAATTTAGTTTATAAATTAAAGGTTTTTTGGAATATCACCGTAATGTATTTTGTTGAATTTATTAGAGAATGATTTTATTCCTTTATCGCATCTGGACATTTAAATGCAGCAGATAGTCATTTGTTACGTATCACTCTTAATTGAATGTGAACGAATATATTGGAAAAGAATAGCCCTTTACGCACGCGTTGGTCGTGTTTAATTAGATCAGTAATAATTGTCCATCATTATTTTAATTGTAAGTAGTTGTTGAGTAGCTTTGAGCTATAGCAAATCTGATTGCGATTATGAATAAAGGATAGCTTGACATTGAACGAGAAACCCAACGAAATCATTTCAGTTGCAATTTAAAACTCGTGATATATAAAATTTTATGACTTCATAAAAATCCTGTCTCGTTTACTGTGAATGATGCATATTTAAATGTCGAAGAATAATGTTTGCAACCGTAACAGTCAACGCAAATGCTTATAATTGTAAGGAGATTAATCAATAATGTACTTTATTTTCCTGTCTTAATGTACTCACGCAAAATACCTATATTTGGAACAATTGAAATTAACTAATTTACGGTGAAGATTTAATCATATAGATAAAAATCTGATGTGGCCACCACATGACTTTCCCCATACTTGTAATATCTGTAATAATTCCAAATAGGTTATATTATAATAAATATTTTAAGGAACTGCGAGAAAAATTTAAAAGGCTTTACAAAGAACACAATTAAACTCAAACTGTAGCCTTCTGATATTGGATATAGCCCCCAAGCTCCAACATTTAAGAAAATAAAAAAAACGTAATGTGTTTACAATAGTCGCCGGTCGGTGGTGTGGTGGTGGCAGCTAAATAATTTTGTATTAAAATATCTCTTCAACAATGTATTATATGGGAAATTGTTTCAAACAAAGATTGTTGAAAATTAAATTACCTACAACGTTTATCCTAGCACATTTATACATTTATCAAATATCAAAGCAAATATTTCAAAGTAACGGATAAGTGACAAGAGTAAACACCCAATTACGGTCAACCGATTTTTAACAAAAACTAATAAGCACGTCTACCTTTAACTAAAATGTGAAATATAAAATTTCATGCTGATTTGATTAATAGTTTTTGAGTTAGAGCACCCACAATATTCCGGTCACAGACACCCACAGACATCATCGAGAAAATAGTCAAAACGTGTTCAGGAGACCTTAAAACATATATTTCCGTCGAAATCTCAAATGCGATTTTTTTCATGAAAACAATACTTTATACTTCGTATATGGAGAAAGTAAAAATTTGATTTATCATTTCATAAAAGAAGAAACTGAATGTACTACAGTTTTATTTTGAGATATAATGTTCACTGCTACGCACTGTCTTTTAAAATTTAGCGACGTATTTTGCAACAGAACCCAACTTATATCAATTCTCTTAGTCTTGAAAAAAAATTAACTACAAAATTATTGTGGATTATAGTGGGTATTATATTTAGAGAAAACCTTCAAAACATTTCGAAGGAAAATTGTCACCACGTTAGTTCGTTTTCTAAACAAAATAGGTTTGAATTTAAAGAATGCCATTGACTCTTAGCCCAGCATTAAACCTACAGAATCATTTGGCACCGATTCTTTTACTGAAATCATTCCATCGGAAAATACACTCAATTTCGAATACATGGACAGATCAGCCGCTAGGGTTTTTTATTAATAAAAACAAAATATAGTTTCGAACTAAGCGTCGAAATCTGCAATACGCAAACTACCGCTATTAAAGGTGTTCGCCATTTTGGCCGATCCCAAATTTCACGTTTTATTTTTATCCTTTCTCGGTCTCAGTGCGAGCAAAGCTTACTCTTCTTCCTCTCTGATTCTCTCCTCATTCCGTCCTTTCTTTCCCTCTCTTATATCAATCGGAGCCACGGAATAACAAAAAGATGCCCAAAAAGAAAAGAGGAGTTGATAAAATCCAAAATCACTAGCTGGAAATTGAGAATTGGGTCACTTTGCGGTACAAAATAAATCCGCCCTCTCCACCGAGCCGTCTTGCTCCCCAAACACTTGAGGGGTTTTGAAGTGCAAAGAAGGGTTCGATGGTCCAGAGAAGAGAGAAAGAAGGAAACGAGGGATGCGCAGGGAGGGGGGAGGGTGGGGAGAGGAGGGGGTTGAAGTGGAGGGAGTGGGTAGGAGGGGAGGTGTCGGAAGGGGAGAGGGGGGTGGAGATGTTGATGGGGAGGGGGTGGAGGGGAGTGGGGCGCAAGGGGAGGTTAGAGGAGCACTTC
Source organism: Tanypteryx hageni (assembly GCA_028673005.1). Classification (NCBI taxonomy): domain Eukaryota; kingdom Metazoa; phylum Arthropoda; class Insecta; order Odonata; family Petaluridae; genus Tanypteryx; species Tanypteryx hageni. Next base: position 185,942,240 of record CM054115.1, on the reverse strand, counting down.
AGTGGAAGAGTAGGAGGGATAGCGAAAAGGTATAAGGGGGAGGGAGGGGAGATGCAGTAAGGTTACAGAGAATGGGCCGCCGCCATTCTATCGCCGGCAGATTCGCCTTCCCTCTATACTAATGCGGTTATGTTAACGATGGTGGGTCCCCTCGTTTGAGGTTTCAGAAGGCTTCTGGGAGAATTCGCTGGAGGGGGCGGAGAGTGCGCCTTGTGTGAGGGAAGGAGAGGTGTTGGCGCAGAGGGTTAGATGGAGGAGGTGAGAGAGAGAGGGGAGTTGTATTTGAAGGCTCTATAGACGGTGCGCATGGAGGATGATGGGAAATGTTTGGCGACACACATACCATCGAACCGTGGAGTAGTTGTGGATTAGTCACGAATGTTGAAGTCAATTGACTGATTTTTCTTTATCCCACACACTACAGCCGCTGCAATGCCATTGTTAGCATCGAAAAACTGTTGTTTGCACTATTTTTATTGCACTTGCGTGTTTGTATATGTAGGTTTCGTTAGAAAAATCCTTAATAGTCTAATAATAGAATTCGATTACATTTTTGCGGGCGATGGGGTACCGGTTAGGGTCAGATCTTTGCTTCGTAATACTTTAGTTCCGACTTCGATCCATTCTGTTTACGTGGAAATCTGTATCATTCAAATTAATTAATTCAAGGCATTAGTAATGTCTATCGTAATAAGGATAATGGAGATTAAATATCTGTGGAAGAAAGTGGTGTAGGTACATGATATATACAGGGTGTCGCCAATTGGGTGTGGAAGCAAAAATGAAATAATGGTAAATATTTAAAGAAAAGCTTAGAAATATCAACTGATTAATCAGCGCACAAAATACAACTACCCCAATAAATATTTCTAAACTTTTTTTACTTTGAACTTGAAAATTAATCAGCAATGGAGTATGTCAGATATTTTTAACTTTATCGATATCTATGTTGCGAGATTTTTGGTGGAAGACTAACGAAAACAATTGTGGTATTTTGCAATAATTTTTAATGACCGAGCTATATTATTTCGCAGTAATAATAATACAGGATTAACACAATATGTCAGATGAAAAATTTTAGAAATTAAAAGTGGCTTAAAATTTTATTTCTCCAAGCTAATGACGGACGAATACTGCGTGGGTCTGAATGTCATCGCTTCGGGGCTACACTGCTCCACTTCCCTTCCCTCACGATGGGGACACGTATTGACGTATTCAGCCGAAACTTCTATTATTCAGCGCGAAAAATTATCTTTCAAACTTTCACATTCAGGTGGATTATTATTTTTCGAACTCTTTTTCGTTTAGTTTTGACATTTCTTGTCCCTGTGTAAATACGTTTTGACCGCCGAAGTGTGATATTTGATATTAATAAAGATCTCTGCGTAATTATTAATTCGTATGTCTGTTACATTCGATTCATTGAGTGCGATTTTTGCTAATCGTTTGCGCTTTTGATTTATCGAATTATGCTTAGTCTTTATTAAAAATTCAGAGATTTATTCTGTTTATGTTTTCATGTGGAAGAAAATCCTGAAGTTTTGTGTTGTTAGTGGGATAGATGATCAAGCCCTATAAAAAGCTCCATTATTTCGACTTAAAAGGGGATTTGGTGAGCTAGTAAACATTGCCGTTCATTAAATAAGCCATCGAGGGTCAAAGGTCAAATGGTAACGTTTGTGTGGTCATATCATTTTGGTGTGGAGAAGATCTTAAACAGAGCCGATGAATTGACTGACAATTCTGGGTTTTGGATTACTCTCTCCAAGTATTATTCTACGTGAGGGGTCAACAACCTTTTCTAAATGGTATCGGAAGCGGACCGGATCAAAGTTTACACTGGAAGTTATCAATACATTTTGGTGCATCGTACAAGTGAAATGGCAGTGTAAAAGTTGTGCTATTAAATGTTTTATGACCATCATCTAATCAAGAATTTTACTGTTTGCTTTCTCATCAGAGCTTCGGTGTCCGTAAGTTGTCGACCGCTGTTCTATGTAATTCAATGTGGGAATGCAGGTTGTATTTCTGTTCAAGCAGTAGCGGGTTTACAAACCTTGTGTCCTTAGATATTTAGGCTACCCATTTTCCCTTTTTTAGTTAAAATAAAACGTTTAAACAAATTTATTACTAATTTTTATTCACATATTTCTAAATGAATATAATAGTAATTGTTTTCAATCACATTTCATACTATATTCGAATAATTAATATAAAATATAACGTAAAATTCAAAATATGCACTCCCAATTGTTTGCGTTTTTAGGTAAATCCGCTATTGTGTTAAAAGCAGATTTCTTTTCTCGGCAGTTTTAGAATTTATTACAAGCAGCGGTTTGATATCTCACCGTGTCATCGAGAAAAATAACACTAATAAACACTATTCTTACTTTCAGCAGAGACAAATGCGATTCGAGGCAACACGGGGATTCAAATGTGGTCCCATAGGACAGCGGTGCCCAAACTACGGCCCGCGGGCCAAATGCGGCCCGCGAAGGGTTTTTGTTCGGCCCGCGAAGCTAAGGCAAAAAATCAATTCGAAAAATTTAACACACAAATTCATACAGTTTTTGAAAATTTTCATAATAAAACTTTATATATTTAAATGTTAGCCATGAAAACCTTATTTAGACAGGATTTCACTTAATGGCCTCTCAGAATATATAGAAATTTTCCGATTTAAACTCTAATCCGGCCCGCCGAAGAATTGACAACTTCCAAGGGATTCGCAACCATTGATGTGGCCCGCCATTAGAAAAGTTTGGGCACCGCTGCCATAGGACAATACTCTAAAACCATTTTTATTTCACGGCACACCTATAGATTTTTCCATTCATCGCGGCACACCGAGATTAATTTCACAAGACACTTTGAAGATTTTTATTACAACATCAGAAAATAATTTAAATAATCGACATCAGAAATAAATGAAAAATAAAGTATTTTCTTAAGAAGAGAATAAATTGTGGCTAAAATTCACTGAAAATCATTTTTACAATTCAGTGAATTTGTGGAATAAAACCAAAATTAATTTTTCAAATGTTTTACCAGTATCATTATGTTCATCTACATCTACATATTACCCTGCAAGTCACCTTGACAGTGGATGGCAGGGGGTGCCGCTCACCAAGTTCCTTACTAATTATTATTCACAGTTATCTATTGTGGTCACGTATTGTCCTAGGGAAAAAGGACTCCTTATACCTCTCCGCCTACTATCTATTTCGCGAATCTTGTCCTCATTATCCCTCCGTCCGATATACGTTGTTTGTCGAATAATATCCTTCATTTCATTTACGAATATCTCCGACCTATATTTATCTAGAAGTTTAAGTCACGCCTCTAATCTACGATCTTTCAACGGTGGCCAACTCAACTCTTCAATGCGTGACGTAACACTCTGTTTTTTATCGTAATTCTTTTTCACGAATCTAGCTGCTCGCCGCTGTATTTTTTCTAAATCCTTTATGAGTCCCCTCTGATATGGATCCCAAACCGCTGCTGCGTATTCCATTTGAGGTCTAACCAAGGATAAATAACAGGATTCTCTCACCTTTTTCGTGCTTTTCCTGACTATTCTACGCACAAAAGCCAACTTCTTATTTGCCGCACCTATCACTCGTCTTATGTGGGTGTCCCAAGGCAGGTCACGATTCAAGGTTACCCCGAGGTATTTCACGGATTCCGAAACAGGAATGCTCTCACCATCTATCGAGTAGGTAAACACGGGCGATGGGCTTCTAGATTTCCAAAAGTTTACAGCGTTACTCTTTTTCTGATTGATTTCTAGCTGCCACTCCTTGCACCAAACAGATAACGCATCCAGATCATCCTGAAGCTGACGATGGTCGCTAGGACCATTAATTTCTCTACAGACTACGGTGTCATCCGCAAAAAGCCTGATATTACTTTTCACAACTGAGCTGATGTCGTTTATATAAAGCAAGAAAAGCATAGGTCCGATCACACTACCCTGCGGCACTCCAGAGACTACATCTGCCACACTCGAGGACTTACCATCGATAACTACTTTTTGTTTTCTATTCCAAAGGAAAGCGCGAACCCAGTTAATGACTTTAACATTAACACCAAGATTTCCCAATTTTAATTACAACTTACGGTGGGGCACCTTGTCAAAAGCTTTTCTAAAATCAAGGAACACTGCATTGACCTGCTTATTATTTTCGCCGCATGATAAAACATCATTCACAAACAGACCGAGTTGGGTGTCACAGGATCTACCTTTTCTGAAGCCATGTTGACAGCTGACTAAGAGCAATCTACTCTCGAGATAACGCATTGTGTTGCTAACAATAATGTGCTCCAAAATCTTACATGATAATGATGTTAGAGAGATCGGTCTATAATTTTCGGGGTTTTCTTTGTCGCCTCCCTTATGAATGGGTGTGACGTGTGCTAGTCTCCAATCATCAGGAACCTCACAGAGGGTAAGAGATTTCTCGAATACTATCCGAAGGAAGGGAGCTATTTCTTCTGCTAGTTCTTTTAATACACGCGCGGGAAATCCTTCTGGTCCTGGGTTTTTGTTGGGCTTTATCGCACCCAGTTGCTTCGCTATTCCTGCCTCAGAGATTTTAATATTATCCATCCGAGTACATCCATTGGGAATAAGATTATCTTCAAGTCTATCTCCACCTGCCGTGAACGCCTTCGCGAAGTAAACGTTTAGTAGATTAGCTTTATCCTCCCCATCGTGAAGGATGTCTCCGGAAACACATCGCAGGGAGGGTATTGAAGGACCCCCTCCCTTGACTTCTCAGATGCAGTACAACACAACGACATCGAAGAAACGGTGAAAATATTTTCCCTATTCTGTCTTAATATCTGAAGATGTATGAGAACTTTATTAAATACTTTTATTAGTGAGAAACCTGTCCTTGTCTTGAAGAACAGTCTTTTGATGTTTGGCTCTATGGTGGAAACAGCCACTCCAAGTTTCTGATCGAGATAGTTCAGACACGATCTCTTATTATTCTTAATCAGGGACAATGTTGAAAAACTTAACTCACATAAATATGTTGTAGGAAACGGTAACAACGCATTAATTGCACATTCAGCAATGGTTGGGTATTCTTTCCTCACCTGCAGCCAAAACTCATAGACAGGCATATCATCTAACTGCAGGCGATCGTTTCTGAGTTCAATGAATTTTCTCTATTTTTAAGGAGAAATCATTAATTGATAAGTCTGCAGATGAAGAAACTTCTTACGCTTGTTTGTAGCTTGAGAATACAAAATTCGGATTTTCCCTTGTATAAACTCTGAACGTCCCGCGGCACACTAAGTACTTCGTTACGGCACACCACTGTGCCGCGGCGCAACGGTTGGAGAGCGCTGACATATTACGCGGGTTCATTTGTCTGATTATTTATACGTTCGTGCTTTTTTTAAAAAAAACTTTATTTACTTAACAACCGCGTTTCTCAAAAGCGGGGATTAAATTCTGAAGGGAGGCCATTTTCTCTTCTCACGACCAGGGCGTCACTGAATTCTCCCTGAGGCATCTCTATGACTCAAAGAAAAAAACCACTAAAATCAGCTAATGGGTCACAGTTCTAGAATCAGCTTTTAGTATAGCTGCTGTTCGATTGTTAAAAACCGTAATTTAATTATTTATTTATCCGTGGATCCAGAAATATGTAAGAACTGATTTTGTCCATTTTTAGCTAAGTTTCCTCGAATTTATCTTTCCAAATCTTTTACGTCTCTCACTCCTTTAATCATTGCCTATTGTGCACTTATAGTCAAGTCCAGAGATTTCTCTACAAGTCAGCATCTTTCCCCTCTCCGCTCCCAGTAAGTTATGATCCACAATCATCAATTTTCATATAAATTTGCAAAACTTTAAAAGAGATGCATAAAGATTCAACATTTCCATCTCAAACTCATTCCACCGCATCCAATCTTAAAGATAATCTATTTAAGTACAAAATCATATTAACGGCTCTTGTATATTTAAAATTATTTTCATGTATTTTCGAAATATTTGCAAACTAATAATATGGTGGAATGATATGGAACTATGCAGAATGGCATAAGCTGTAATTTTGGGAATAATTAATTATTCCCCTAATAATATGTTATTATCAAGCGCTTTTGCTATGGTACATGCAACTCTGAAAACAATATCAGAGGATATAAATTTACAGAAATAAAAATATTGAGTGATAAATTCGTCACATTTATAAATGAAGAACTAGAAAACGATTCTAAAAGTTCTTCATACCTTCACGTTCAGCAAAATTCTCAGGTAACTCGAAACAAAAAACAAATATTAATTAATTAAATATTAATTTGGAAAATCTTAAAAATTTCAAAGAAAACGTTTTCAAAAATATTTGTATTGCCGTAATTTCAGACTTCCATAAATGCTTCTTAAATAATAATGATTTGATAAAGTAATTTAATTTTTTAGTCCAAATTTTTCAAGAATTATGATAAGAAAACCGATTTAGTTGATCTTGAAAAATTAATTAAAATGTTTGCAAAGATATTCAAGTATTTGATTTAGTAGCCGAGTACAACGATTTTGCGTAAAAATGGATCTTTTTAAAAAACACATTCCCTGATATTTGTCACTTCATAAGTTCATGAAGAAAATGTACTTGAAGATAATTTTTATGACATTTTTGAATTTCTAAATGATAAAAAGACAGAATGTAAGCCTTATAAAAAATTGTTTAATTTTTTGTTTCAAAGTATTAAATGAATATAACTTATATAGTTCTGTTTATAACAATATTTATAAAGCATATATAATTATACTTAATTATCTGTTACGACAGTTTATTGTGAGAGAAGTTTCAACATTTTATGTTATATTAAAAATAAATTACGAAATAGACTGGGAGATCAAAATGTTGATTCTTTTAACACTATCTCGGCAAATGATCAAATAATAAAAAGATACGCGAAAATAGTAAGGAATTTGGGGACAAATTGTAAATTTAATATAATACATATCGTTTCTATTTCCACTTAATATTGTGCAGCTTAAAAGTTACTTAAATATTGGAAAATTTCAAGACATGGTAAATTTTATTTATTTCTTTCAAATGTCTTGTAAAAATGTTTACTTCTTTTTATATTATAAAAATAATTAAATTTTTGTTACGAATAAATGTTTACAGAATGTGAATTTCATTATTTCACGTTATCTACCTGTAAGTTATACTTGAATGAATAAACATATATAGTTTCGTTCCCTTTTCTAAATTTCTTATTTATTACGAAAATTTTATGGCCAATCCAACGTAAACATCCGGGAGGAAAGAGGAGAAGAGAGGAGATGGGGGAGAATGAGGCTGCTGGTCTGATTTCCCGGTACGAAATTGCTTCCTTGTCCAATCCCGCTTGGAATGCTTAGAAACTAATATTGTCGCGATCAAAATTATATGGATTTTTTAATTTCTCATATAACGTAGTATATAGAGAAAGTACCGTAATCGCGATAAAATCGGCTTCGAGATTCCGACATTTTAGGTGCCTTTGAGCCCAAACAATGTTTTTTTGCAATGCCGTCTGTCTGTCCGTACTATTGTCCAGAATAGAAACTACGAAGAGATGAACGATATAGCGCAACAATAAAGGATTATTTATTCTTGTCGATTTTCACAAAATGTCGATTTATTAAAAAATGCCTCCAAGTGTTTTGATTAAGATTCAAGTAATTACAGAAAATGTTGTCACAAAAAATACTGCATAAGCCATATTTCTCGAAACATAACTATATAGCGTCCAGCGACATTATAATATATCGATTTTCACGCCCAACTCTCTCCAGTTCTCACAACATTCTTCTCCCAGCAAAACTGCGTATGCGCCTATGTTTCTTCGGCAATCCGCATAACACTTGATATTTATGAATGGCAGAACTATTTATCGTTTAATTTGCACATAATCAGTATATGAATACCATTGACGTGCAGAGAAAATTTCTTTCTGTATTGCTGTTTTTGTAGCAGTAAGAGTTCCTTGCTGTCAGGAAAGAGTGTAGTGAGACAAGATGAATACGTAACACCTATATGAGAAAGTTTGTGCAATTTAAATTGTACCGATTTTTATATCATTATAACCTCAAAAGCAATAGCCGTAGAGATTATCTCCTAATAAATCTGTATATGCAACTTAAATTACAAATGATGGATGCAATAACCATGGTTTTAAAATATTCTAAAATGTATTTTCATGCTTTCCATGTATATTTCATTAATTCTATTCCTTCTGATACTGCTTTCATTTATCCGATTTTTCCTAGAGACCATGATGTATATGAGAAAGTTTGTGCCATTTATATAGTACCGATTTTTTTAATTAAAATAAATTAGCTTGGAGCTCGGGGCTAAGCTTCCGTTGGAGTGCGAATTCCCTTTTAACGCAGCGTGTGCTAACGTTCGTCCTTCTATCTCTCAGTCACTTTTCCATCTCTCTCTCTCATTTGCCATAACTTCTCCATAAGAAAGTTTCTAAGAAAGTTTTCTTTAGTTTAATTGCCGGATGAGGAAAGCTGCGTGAGATCATCACCTACGCCCACCACTCCTTTTGCGGAGCATTTCGTCAAGACTCATATCATCTGGGTCGAGGCCAGCATTAAAATAGCTAGCAGATTCCTCGTTAATCTTTCATGAGAGGGAGGGAGGGGAGGGGAGGAGACCGAGACGGACTTTGGAAGTGTGGTGTCACGTTTGACCTTAGGATTCCATGAGCCTTTCTTTTATCTTTGAAATGACTGTACATGACAAGTCCATCTCGTGAGGTTGAATGTAAAAATAATCATATGCCAATGATCTTTTGACCAATGCCGAAAAACAGTACCCACCCAAAATCTTTGATATAAATTATCTGCATAGAACATTTTCTCGTGAAATTTTTTAAAATGCTGGGTTATATACTACGCACCTCGACCGCTTAATACACATTCAACCCTTCCTTCCAAATTGTATTGATTATCATGTTAAATTTGAAAAACCTTTCAGCGACACAAGGGAAAATAAACAGAAAGTACAAGTAACGGCTATTCATGAAATACCAGAGCATTCTTCAGTTAAATATTTTAGGCCTGTCAATAAATAATAGTTGAAATAACTAAGCATCGTTTGATAACCTCAGTTAATTGAGTTGATTACTGTGTGGCTAAATCACCAAAAATACAAGACTTTAGTAATATTTTAATCGCAATTTGTGTTCATTTAAATTATACTCACTTAACGTCACATGTGTAATACAGAGACCATTGCTTGGAAGTTATCCTAACATAAAGGGTTTAGAGTAAAAGATGGCAATTTAACATTTATCGAGCGACGGAAGTCTTTTCTCGCGAATCCTCATCACCTAACCTGTCTGAAAATAATAGGCTATATGGAAGAGAATTTAAACAATGGACGAGAGGATACGAACTCGGCTCTGACTCTCATAAAAAACCGTTTTACGATGATATGATTTTGCGGATGGAAGCCCTCATAGAATTAAGAAAAATTCTGCGCCTCAAGAAGAATTAAGATATGAGGACTCGAGCCAGCAAAGCCGCACATTCCCGTGTGCGAGAACAATCTTGTCTTCAAGAGTAGAGGAAGCGTTTTCTGCAGGAAAGAAACAGAATCGCGATTCATCTGTGCTTACTCTCTTCATTTGTCTCTTTATCGCTCGTTCACTTTCCATTGGTTCCTCATACTTCACCTTTAAAACCATCGGTTTCTTCTTGCAGTGGACGGATTTTCTTAGCGACACATACATCAAGACAGATGTCGTATGTAAACATGGCGGGTTCTTTTCATGTCGAAAGATGCGTGAACTTCAATATTCGGCCATTTTTCGCTGAAATATTGCCAAATTTGCTATTCCGCGGAAAACGATGTCCACAAAATAAAGGCGCTCAATAGAATTGCTTCCTGTGAGTAAAAGACTGAAAATGTCCGTGGACTTCCTTAACTTCCGGTTTTAGTTGGCCTTAAATTCGAGTGTTCCATCTTCGTTCTTACACTATAATATCATTCATAGCTTAATCCAAAGGAAAATTTAAAAACTATTTTAAGCATTATAAAACCGAGTTCCCTATTATTAAAGACTGAAAATAGAATTACTTATTAATCTCTTCGAAATGTATATAGTGTAGAAAAACAGCGAAAAAGATCGATTTATTTGAATCCTTTGATCAATGAATTAATAATCTGTTGAACTTTGATAAATAAAATGCTGTCTTAATATTTAGAAATACAGCGATTCTTACGAGATAGAGAGACACATCTCATAAAGACAAGATAGGAAAGATGCGCACGTCATGCATGCATACATACAAGACAGGCGATCTTTACTGTTTATACAATCATGTCAAAAAAGATAAATATTGATGGCGTAGTATAATGTCTAAGAACTGAAAAATGATATGCCAGTAGTGACGCCAAGGAAATATATAATTTTTGATTCACCGAAGAATTTACTAATAATTGTAATTAATAAAACATTCGACAATTATTTAAAACTAACCTCACTCGAATAGTAGCATGTAATCCTTATGTTCACGTACATTCCTTCATCGTAAATTACCCATTTCTTTTCACTTACTAACGCTGTGTACACATATGTGTAAAGAAAATAGACATACATACGTTCATTTCTTTGTCGTAGGTTATTTCCTTTCATTTTGCAAATATTGCGTGCGCACGAAAGAAAATTAAACTAATTAGGCATTTACAGCAGTTATTGGTTACATCAGTTGTCACGAAGATTGTTTTCGTTGACTATAATTAAAAAAACACGGAAATTTTTTCTATCCAAAGTAAATTACGACTTTAAAGTTTGATTTTCTTGAAATCGGTTACTCCGAAAAAATGCACTGAAAAAAACATGCTATTTGACTAGTTCTACAAAGTCGTTTGACCCTCCGGTACTCGCGCGGGGTAGATTTCTACCCCACCCCTCACATTTTTATGATAGTTTCCCTTCTGTTCATTTTTCGCTGTCTCTTCCTTTTCAGTAGCTGGAATGACACCTGTGTTAGGTTTTTAGGCAAAAATTTCTAGTATTTTGTCAACCGTTTTTGAGTAAGGAAGCATTTTCTTAGACGGCCGACGGCGATTTGAGATGAACATCTGTGATATATCTCTTTGTGTGAAAAATATTGTTGCAGTTTTGGTGAATTAATTTTCAATGCAACAATTGACAGTTTTTTCATGTTTCTATTTCTCATTCAGCAATTTTTAACCGATACCTATATTTTCTGAGTTGAGAAAATAAACTTATGATCTTTTCACTTTCTATCTCTATATGCGACATTATTTATAGTAAATAATTAATTTTTTATACACGAATTGCCTCACATTAATTAATTTATACTTTGTGATTGTGTGTGAGACATCTGAGAAAAATTATGAGACATAATGAGAAAAATAGATGTTATGAAACATCTGAGAAAATGAGGACTCTTCTGAAAAGCAGTAAAATTATTACAATTGTACTTTCATAAACTTTTATGTATTTATTATATATTTATATTAAAACGTAACTGTAATTTAACTATTTTTTATCAAATTTAATTTTGTATTTTGTTTACGAATGCCAAAAATATATGTTCGCTATTTTTGGCATAAAAATATTGACAAGATTTGTCAATATTTATTTTAAAATAATCTCTACATATAATTACTCAATATCTGTCCGTCCGGCCGTCCGTCCTCCCTTTTATCTCTTGAACAGTTTGTCATAGAGAAATGCTGTAAAAGCTATTTTGTTTCTGCCACCTAGGAGACCCCGAGAAAACTATTTTCGTTTACGGAAGTGTCCCAGATTCGACTCCGGGAGGAAATTATATTTTTCCATATGTTTACACAGATCTTGTGATTTTTCAAGGTGCAAGGTTTATTTATTTCATTAATTAAAAACGTAAATATGGACCGAATTTCTCCGTTTTTACTTTATTCGACGGCTAAAACTATAAAATATCTTATTATTGTAACGCTTCTAATATTTCTGTAATTCCAAATAGGTTACATAATAATAAATATTTTAAGAAACTGCGAGAAAATTTAAGACTTGACAAAGAACAGAAGTAAAATCAAACCATAGCCTTCTCCAACAATTAAGAAAAGATAAAGGAGCGTTACTAAGACGTAACTAAGCGTCAATTGTTAACAATGGTAGGTGGCGTGGTGGTGGCAGCTAAAAATATAAGATATCTCTTAAACAATGTATTATATTGAAAAATGTTTCAAACAATGGTTGCAGAAACTTATATTTCCTACAACTTTAATTCCGATACATTTTTACGTTTATCAAATATTAAAGCAAATATTTCAAAATAACGGATAAGTGACAAGAGTAAACACCCACTTCCGATTGGCCGATTTTTACCAAAAAGTAATCAGTTCTTCTGACTTTTATGAAAATGTTAAACTTGAAATTTCGGGTTGACCTGATTAATAGTTTTTGAGTTAGAGCACCCACAAAAAAGCTGAAATAAACGATGTAGAAATGTTAATATTCTTCAACCATTGAATCATTTTACCATATAACGAACTGTTGAAGAGATACTGTAAAAACTGATTTTTCTAGTTGCCACCACCGCACCACCTACCAGCGACTATTGTAAACCCTTTTCTCTCCTTTCTATTTTATTAATTTTTGGAGCGTGGGGCCATATCCAATATTAGAAGGCTACTGTGTGAGTTTATTTGTGTTCTTTGTGAAGTCCCTAAATATTTCTCGCAATTTCTTAAAATATTTATCATCATTTAACTTATTCGGAATTTTTATAAATATTACTGTCATGTGGTGGCCATATCAGATTTTTTTATAAGTGATATTGTACGAGATATAAAGAAAAGTTATTTTTTGTCACCAGTAAAGTAGCACTCCCGATAAGGTTACGCAAACCATTTATATAATTTTCTTAGTTTCTTTGGCCCTATACCCTAAATATCAACTTTCATCAACCTCCGCCAAGTAGTTTCTGAGATGAAACCTGCGAACGGACGAACGGACACGTCCTGACCATAAGGCGTTCTTCCTTTACTTTATGTAATGAACGCTTAATAATTGTAAACTATTCATCGTATTTTTGAAGTCAAAAATAATGAAAATTATAACGAGACATTATTAAGAACACGGGATGACTTGGAAATTATTTTCCGTTGAGGGATATCAAACTTCACTCTCTTAAAAGTGATGTTAATAGGTTTAGAGGCGGTTCTCTGGAAGCATTTTGTTTCGCGTTGCCACCCATTTTTGCCGACTTTCGGCGCCCGAGTTTCCCACATTACGGATTCTCCCCACCTACCCCCGCCCCACATCCCCCTCCACCCGCCACCCCCTCCCCCTCTCCCCGCCGCCCCCTCCCCCTCTCCCCTCTCCCCGCCGCCCCCTCCCCCTCTTCCCGCCGCCCCTCCCCTCCCCCTAGTCCCGCCGCCCCCTCCCCTTCTCTCCCCGCCACCCCCTCCTCCCCTTCCCGCCACTCTCTCCCACTCTCTCCGCCACTCCCTCCCTCTCCCTCCGCCATCCCCTCCCTCTCCCTCCGCCATCCCCTCCCCCTTCTCCCCTACCCCCTCCTCCTCTCTCTGCCACCCACTCCCCATCTACCCGCCACCCCCTCCCACTCTCCCTTCGCCTCCAACACGCCCAGACTCCGCTCTCCCTTCTTGAACTCTTCGAAAACCCTCACGCAAGAATTCGTTTTCCCCACTGCCGCTCCCGCGAGAGCGTAATTGTTATTAATGGATCCGAATGCCGTCTTTGACGCACTCCATCCTTTGTTGCGGCAATGACGCGTCTTTCCAGGTATCCTTCATTTTATTGTCTCGGCTTCCACGGCGGTAATTAAGAAAAATACCGAGACCAAGCGGTTCTCGCGAAAGTATTTTCGCTTGTTTTGATTGTTTAACCTCTTGTCGAGAATTTTAGTTACGTAATGCTACGTTTTGCACCCGGATATTTTTGGTAGACAGAGTATAACTTCACCAATGGCGTTTCAAACAGTTCGTATAATGAAGGTCCTTACGCCTCAGTCGTCTGTCTGTTTATTTGTATGCGTAAGTTCGTCCCGCTTTACATTGCTGCTTAGCGGTCACATGATATAGTCGAACATATATGAAGAAAAGAAAAACTGTAGGAGATTTGCATTTAAAAGGTAAAAGAAATCAGATATTTATCAAACAAATTATATTCGTCCCTCTGACCTATCGCTTTTACACTTTTGTTTTGTTTTCAGTAGTAAGAGGAGCTCTATAATTCTTACTTCAACGATTTAAATCCTGTTACGGCAACAATGATTTACGTGAATTATATAGATTTAGTGAATAACAAAGTTTTCATATAATAACTCTCAGATAGTATTTGCTATATTCCATTAGAAATAGCTGTTTCAAAAACTATTCACAATAATATTTTTCAAGGTTTCTTAATTTGTGATTCATTTTACAGTTATTTTTTTACTCTTTGCTTGAATCCAGATATTCATAGCTCCAACTCTAAATTAAGCATATATAAAGACAATTTTAAATTGCATTTATTTTTTGACCTCTAAAAATATTTTTAATAAACAAATTTCATATATAATTGCCAGTTATTGTAAAATTAAATTATTATACAGCAATTGAAAGTACGAAAATATCAGTAAAAGCTCAAGTTACAAAAGAATTGACAGCAGATGCCAAAAGAATTGATATTGAATTTCGCATCTGTTTTGCATATATTTTTTCTTCGACGAGAAAAATTTTATCGATTTATTTCCAAACTGATGGCCTCTCTGTAAAATTTGAAAAACATTTACAAATAAAAGCATTCATTGCGTATAATCTGTAATGTACATTTTTATCTTGTTGTTAATCGGTTTTTGGCCATTAGATTTTAATTTTTTCCACCAAAACTGACTCGACCCATCGTCGGTTTATCATTTTAAACTTTGGGATTAAAGAGATCCAGACATGATGTAGCTATCGTATATGTTAACCCAAACTATCCGTAAATGCGCCGGGTAAAATATAAAATAAAATATAAAATCGACCATGTTTTTCCGAATGATTGGTCCTGAATCATCGACAAAGTAACATTTTTGCGTTGCAACTTGTGGCTTTTTAACATGAGATCCAGCGAATGCTGGCACATAAACCTATGAAATGGCAATTTTCGAATGCATGTTCCGCACGAGATAAATACATTAAGTTGATTGAATTTCTTCGAATACAAATTTCCTGAAGAGGAGTTATTTATTTTACATCCCATTCTGGATATATTGCATTCATCAAGGGTATTAGAGATTTTGAATTAAATCCTCAAAGAGGGGGAGAGTTGGGGATGGGGAGAGTTGGGGGGGAGGGGAGCCGAAAGGTTTATTTTTTCAATGAATAAAGGACAGAAGAGACGTTTTGTTTGTTTTTTTACGAGCTTTTGATACTCATTTGATCTTTTTTGTAGCTCAACTGGGTCGAACCAATAAAAATAAAAATTCGGTTTTAAGTTTTCCGGGTATGGATCTCAATAAATTCATTCACTCTTAATATTGTCGGTTTGCTTTTCTGGTACTGATGTGGAATCGGAATAATTTATCCTTTTAATTGGTTTCGATCTCTCACTTTGATATCCGAAGTATTGGTAAAGATGAGAATTTTTCAATATATTCTCTCCATAATAATGGGATTACTTTTTTGGGCGAATGGGCAATACTTGTGCATTCAAATTCAGAAACAAATTTTTTTTAACAAATTTTAAGTTGCAGTCCGCGAAATCTCCATATTTATTCAGTTTAATTTGATTTAACTGTCGAAAAATTAAAACGCGCTGTCAAACATTTGATGACATTTCTAATAGAACTTAAATAATAAACAAATAATATTCACATAATCAATCAATTTAAAAGTAATGTGACTTTTCAAGTTGAGATAATCATTTCATTATCATTCATTAAACGTGGACTATTTCGACAAAATTTTCGTATTAGAGACCGTGCATAGTCTCAACGTTTCTAGTTAATTCGTGATTTTAGCCACAGACTTTTTTGCACATCCTTAAAAAATATCAGTATATCATAAAAGAATATGCGCACATCCTTATTTATGAATGCATACCCATCAACTCTCTGTGGCACAATAATCAAGTGGTCTTCTTAATTTTCAAGAATTCAGAGACGTATGATAAGGTTAATGCCATTAAAGAATAATTTTAATGTCACGAGGTACATAAGAGCAGCGCATACGCTTTATGTTCGTCTGTGGGAGTTCTATAAAAATCTATCTTTCTTTTAAAAAATACATGACATTGTTTATAATTAGAGAGAGAAATACAGTTAATCAATATATTTATTGAATAGGAATGGCCTCCCGAAACTCAGATTTATGAAAAATGTGCCGTTGAGCAAATAAATGGATTGCGAATTGATAAATATATATGATCAAAGCATATTTGTCAATTCAATCCTTAACCACTGCGTTTACGACATACTCATTTCGTGCGATATGATGAAAAAACACGTGGTCACCTTCGATTCGCATTTCATCAAAGTGTATATATCATCCTTTCATTTTATTTATGGTGGAAAAGTGCAATTGCATCACGAATATTACTGGAATAGCTGTAATGAAACGCTGGGAATATTAGGTTTGGTGTTTTGAATCAGAGCAATAAATCATTCGTTTTTCTCCACTAGGTTGTATAAAATTATTACAATGTTCAATTTTTAATTATTAATTATTTAAGATTTGGATGAAATACAGAACGTTAAAAAAATATACATTCATCCAAAAACTGGTGTCAATTTTTCCTTTATTAATATGTTTTTTATTCCAGCGCTGCAAAAACGTCTCTCGGGTGCAATTTCGAATCACAACCGTGGGAAACATTGAAGTATTTTTATGAATAACGTTGTTGATCAGCGATTGGTGATAGTTTTCAACGACCCACAGTAGTTCTCTGCAGTAAGCTTTGGCGAAACTAAGAATTGTTAA
This sequence comes from Tanypteryx hageni, assembly GCA_028673005.1. Taxonomy (NCBI): domain Eukaryota; kingdom Metazoa; phylum Arthropoda; class Insecta; order Odonata; family Petaluridae; genus Tanypteryx; species Tanypteryx hageni. The sequence goes on along the minus strand of CM054115.1, from coordinate 185,925,291 downwards.
AACATCCGAAATATTACTCCCTGGCCGGTCGGTATTCGATGCTACCCTACAATCCCATAAAATCGATTTTATTACTACCGCGCAATGGGTTTCTGAGAGCGACAGAATGATCCTCGCTGCAACAAGAGATAGATGCATGTTTTAGAAGGTTTATTTGCGAAAATGAATAATTTATCCACAGTTATTTGCACGATAGAGAAATTTAATAAAGTCTCAAAACAAGTATATACCCTTCTTTTTAGGAAAAAACCATAGAAGTTTTGTCAGGCTTGAAAACTGTTGTAAATAGTCATAAACAGTTTCGTCAAATAAATTATTTTCAAATTCTAAGTATGTATACCAAATTTCAACGCTTCTAGCAAAAAAATGTATCCGAAAATTTTTACAGCCAGTTATTAAATATTTTTTCATGTCCCCTTATTATGCGTAAAAACTTATAACAACATTACAGTTATTAAGAATCTAATTTAATGGATTTAAACACAGAAATTACATTCGTTATTATCTTATTTGTATTTTATATGTAGAATAAGGATTTTTATGTAAAATTAATAGCAACCTGAGTGGCAGCTTAATTTTGTTTTTAATTCTTCCATTAAATTCATCCAACTAGACCGATTTAATTGAAGCTACTGTTCATCAAAAATAACCAAATCACGGTACAGTGCATGCAACTCTTTTTCAACGAATGGCATTCATACCGAAAAACGTTTGTTAAAGGAAAAATCATTGAAAGATCTTAATTTTCCCCACTGATTTTTTTGTTAAAAGTCAAAATGCGTTCATCCCATAAGACTGTTCATTCCTGAATTTATTTTACGTATACTTTTAAATTGTGAGGAATTCCCCGTCAAGGTATCTAAAGTTTTGGTTCAACGAGACATCCCAAACAACAAGAACAAAAAAACGAAAGACCCTTTCTCAGGGAGAGCAAGTGCGAATCACGTTAGCACAGGACTGGATTGTGAGCAATGCAACAACCCTAACGCCCACGAGAATCTGAATGCGGCTGACCATCGTCATCCTACGTCACTGACTGCGGCGTAGAGTGAAGGGCGATGTCCTCTATGCCACGGGCTTTCAAAACTGGTGCTCGAGAGCACCGCTGTGCTATTTGGATGCCTGGTTCAGCTCTTTGACAGGCTGTCTGCGCTCTTTTACTTTACTTACATAAATCCCGTTTCCTTAGACCGGAGGTTCTCAACCAGGGGGGAATTCCCCCCCAGGGAGGAATTTTAGGGTTTCAGGGGGGAATTGGGACCACAGACACAAACTGTTGTAATATTGATCTTTCTACAAACTACAATTCTACAGATTGTACTTAATCTACAGTACATCACACTTTATTGTATGCCACAGATTAAATTAAAAATAAAGAATAATATTTCACTTTTTATCTGCATATTATTTGGAATGCACCTTTTCAGTGAGACAATCTTGGAAAGGGGGGAATGACATTCTGTGACATATGGTGAAAAGGGTGCATGGGGCAAAAAGGTTGAGAACCACTGCTTTAGACCAATAACTTAATTTTCTCGGATGCTTTTTTTATAAACGTATTCAAGCACATTATTCCTATCTTTGACATTAGCTTGATTCTATTCAAGATCACTCATATTTATTCAAATGTATAGTGTTGCTCGCTTGATATTCTAGGATACAACTTGGTTCTAGCCACATAGGGTATATGGTACACATGATGGAAGGGAAGAACTGAACCGATTTCAACAAAGTATGGTACATAGAATACTCACATAAATTAATGGCAAATATGGCATATTTAGACCGAATCCATTCCGCAGGGGTGCCACAATTGTCAAGTAAACTTTTCGGTAATTATGAATTTAGAAGGAATTTGTTTAACCGATTTCAACGAAATTTTGTACGGAAGAGGCGTGCACCATAAAAAAAGCAAAATCAAGATTTATAATTTAGGTATATAAACCAGGGCTGCCACTGTACAAGAATTAAAATAATTATTTTAATACGTATTTGTGTTGAACTTTTTGAATCAATTTTATCCAAATTTAATAATTAAAGTATACACATATATAAAAAACCATATTATTATATGTAGACCGAATCAGCTAAACAGGGGTGCCACAATTACAAATAAAAATATTTCAGTAATTAAGGATTTGGAAGGAATTGGCTAAACGAATTCCAATTAAACTTTGTTTTTAAGATTTGTACAATATACCATAATGATACAAGATGCTTAATGTGGAGATAAAGAACAGGACTACCACAGTGAAAAGTAAAATAATATTTCTTTTACACGAATTTCTAGAGAACTGATACCATGGATTTTAACCAAATACGTTATATATAATCTTCATAAATAGATAACTAATATTTCAGCCGGGTCGATTAAACAGGGCTACCACAATATCAAGGTTAGAATATTTCTGTAACTATGAATGTGGAAGGTATTGGCTAAACTGATTTTAAAAAAATTCGTTTGTAGTGCGAGTATAGAATGGGAAAACGAAATAAATGTGTTTAAAACGGATCAAAAAACAGGGTTACCACAACATGAGAAAAATAATTTCCTGATTTTAAAGCCAATACATTAGTATACGATAATACTACGGCGAATTTGACGAAAAGCACTTCTGTTATACGGGAAACCCGTGTACACCCCTACTTGTTTAAACATGAGTTTCTGTTATTTGAGTTGGATATTCGTTATCGTTCGTCAAAAAGATCAGTAAGTTCGGTGAAAGGAAGGGCTTTAAAATTCCATACATTCGTTAACGCGGACGCTAGTTGAAGGAGAGTTGCCCGTATGAAGAACTATAGCTTAAAAAAAGGCGCCTCCTTGTAATGGCTGTGATATTAATATTTCCTTTAACCTGCATAAATTAATACTATATCTTTAAAATTGCGTCGGGACTGATAAAATACACGTCGGAGGTTGCATACTAAATATTAGCACACATAAGATATATTGATTTTTTGCTCGGATATAAAGTTCAAACTTCAAGATTCCTTTGTTTTTCCCGCGAGAGGGACGCTTGGTTCGCTCTGTTTCACTAAATTGACTTCTTCCTACATTCCATTCCAGAGTTTGGCAAGGTTGCTCGGCTGTATCTCATGTTCAATTGCATTCATTATGATAAACGTGTACATTGCTTTGCTTCGAGAAGCGCTTTTAACTAGTTCGAACTAAGCCAAAAGCTATATGAACGCTCCCCCATGCACAGCTTACACCTGCGTAATGGATCCAAGGAGAAATTGCTATAAAATAGGTTTCGGTAACGTTCTGCGAGCGAAGCTTTGTCCACGGATGACTATCGCCGAGAACATAACTAGGCTTGGTAGGATTCGATTTAAATCGAAAAACGTCGATAAACGTCGATTTTTTTTAAAATTTCGTAATCGACGAAAATGAATAGTCGTCGATAAGCGTCGATTTTCCAACAAGATGGAAAAGCATACGTCTAAAAACATATTCTGAATTATAATATTAAAGTCGTTTCTGTTGACTTTTTTCGCAATATTATTTCCTACCTACGATTTCGTTCCTTTTCTGGGATTGCATTGACAGCGGGACTGAATGAAGTGTATTTCCTTGCACTCAAATATGCGTCTTTTTGAAAAGCTCACTCTTGTATTCTGGACAATCAGTTAACCGTTAGGTCATAGGGTAGATTTGAGAACACGTGTTTCTTAGATCTTTTGAGGTTTTTGTGATTATATTTGCCGACCTAATGGTGGAATATTCTATGAGCCTCCTTATAGAAATAAGGTCATGGATATGTCCTGCTGAGACTTTCTCGACATCTGTTAAACGAGGTACGAAAGAAAGGAATTTCGTTGGTCGTTTGCTTCCCCTTCCACGCATCTACCCCGTGGAGTGTATTCCTGGAAAAATGTTCCTCGTTTCCTTGCTAGGGTTTTTATTATAGATGGACGTTATTGTATGCACTTTCACTTCTTCGTATTCAATGAACCCACAGTCTTTCTCTAAAAGTTATAAAGGAAAGATCGTTCGGCTCTCTTGCTACAGGTTAGTAAATATCAATTTACATACAATTGTTTTAAAAATGCAGATAAATTAGCAATCGATATTTAAAATTGAAGAGGATTAAGGATTAATATTTATCTGCTATTTGTTGTAAAGTATTTTGCCGATAGGAAAAACACATTTAAATCAGAATTTGATGTAAGACTATTGATCTAGCGCTGAATAATTGTCTAATTTTTCTCTCTATATATTTTATGTTAAATAAAGAGAATATTTAGTAAAGTGATGAAATATATCAAATCATACAAAGTAAAGTATTAGATAGTTCCTTTTTGACGGCTAAGATTTTATTGCGATAATTACATCATTAATGTTTTTTCCATTATTAGTCCTTAATTTGCATCAACGAATGTCTAAAAGACTTTATACAATATTTTTTAAGAATGTTACTCGGCAAAAGCAGCAGCATAGTGTTCGGATTTCATAAAGTAAACGTTTTCTAGTTTTCATTAAACAATTTCAAGAGATAAAGCATAATTTACTATCTTCATTCGCGATATAATATATTTGTCAACAACGCGAATGGAAGAATTATACGAAATCAAAAATATTTAGATTTTGAAATACCAGCGTAAGATATTTGAGATTAAAGAACTTTCAATGTGGTAGAATAATAATCTCGTGACCGATATGCAAATGCTAATTTGTTTTAATCCACAAGTTTTTGTCAGTAAAAGGCGTGAATTAACTACTAGTATATATTTCTCATATAGGTTGGCTGTCAAAATCATCACGTTTGGCAAAATTTGTAAGAAAGTAGAAAAACAAGAAAAGAAATGTTTCGTGTTCGCACAATGAACTTTTTCTGCACCAACTATTTTTTGTTACTTGAAGAGGTAAACGTTCAAGTGAAAATGTTCTTATACATAATATTCGAATTGAAAGTTAGAAAACTGCCAGCCATATATGTAAGAAGTAATTTTAAACGTCGGTATTTGTCAAAAATCTCTCGGGAAAATAAACGTCTATTTAAAAAAATAATTCTACCAAACATACATACAATTTATCCGATCGATTCTCATTACCTACGCATGCAAACTGATGCAGGGAATAGAGAGCGTTATTAAAAACCTACGTCACCCTTCAACCAAAACAAATGACGTCTCTCTCCTTCCGTTACGTTTCTTAGCCGGAGACGTATACCCAAGTGAGCTTTGTTTTCCTGAGGGGCGGAGTTCAGGCCGAAGCGAGAGCGCGCGCAAAGGGTGTTCAAGAAGGGGGGAGGGGGAGAGAGGGATGGAGGAAGAGGGAGAGAGAAGGGATTCCCCCTCCCCAAGCGCGGCGTCGGGACGACCTGCGTCGGAGTAGTATGGAAAAGGGGGGGAGGAGAGGAAAACGGAGGGGGTGGAGTGAGTAGGGGAGGCTTATAGTCAGCAAGAGCTTTTAGTCGGTTCGGCAGTTGGCTGAACCGCCTACACTCGGCAACACGGCTCCGGGAGATATCCTTTCCCCATCCATCGGCCGAGTACTGCGGTGCGCGCCCGTCGATTGTGACGACTCCTCCGTGTCGGAGTGCCGCTGCTCGCGGGATCTCCTTTCCCCATTCGCCGAGGGCTCCAGGGCCCCGCTTAAAAAAAGGGCCGCCCAGCAGTGTCCCTCTCGTTAATCGAGGGAAAAACCACCCCCGTCGACGAAGCGCCGCCTTTGCGGTCAGTTTTCGCCCTCCGCTAAGGAGAAGACGAGTCAAAAAAAACCGCAAGACGGAATTTCTCACCTCGCTGGATCGGCTTTCTTCTTTACATAAAAAAGACATTCGGAGACGCTTACGCAAAAGTACGGAGGAGTGTCGTATCTTCGAGAGCTTAAAAAAAGTTTTTTTCGGACCTTCAAGAATAGTTTTTCCTCTGTCGCATTTGATTTTTCCCCAAAACAAACTTGTGTGCGCTTCGACCGAGAATCCCACCGTGTTTCGGCTCTTTTCGTTCGCGAAATAATCACACATTTCCCCGTCTCGCACGGCATTTCTCGTTCTCCGTTTCCTTATCGAGAAACTCGTAAAATTTCCGAGCCATTCCTGTGCTTGCCGTCCTTCCGTACCAGTCTCGGCCGAAGAAGGGGGTAACTCCCGGCGGCACGCATGGTCACCATGGCAGACGCCGCTTTCTTCGCCCTGCTCATCGCCGGATTCTTTCTAGGCCGCGCGGATCTCGGAGGTGAGTCACCCCTTCGCTGCACTTTATCATTTTCGTCGATTCGATCGGTCTCTTTGCACCTTTACCGGAGGTTTTGACTTCTGTAAAAACTTGATGGGTAAATAACTCGGTCCGTCCGCACGCCTACCTCTCTGCGATCCATTGAGTTGTTCAGGAATACAGAGAAACTATTTGCGGGGATCAGGTAGATTATGAAGGGATGCTTCGATCCTTTCATAAGTTATCGTGTTGCTGCCTTTGTCCCCGTTCCGTTGATTTTGGATGAATTCTGATAAACACAACTCCTCGCTCAAATTCGAACGAGGAAGAAAAGATTTTGTTTATGGGTATCTTCCTTCGAAAAAAGTAGAATATGAATATACGAACTTCCTCCTTAAATGACATCGAGCATAACCTGGTAAAGTAATTGCATATGATAGGATTTTAATTTTTACAGCGGTATGAAATTGACATTTGAACAATAATAATAACCAAATGAAGGATTCTTTTTACATTATACTTCATTTATAATGTATCCCTTAAGGCTACAATGTATCGTGTAGATTTTTAGGGCTCGACTGTAAAAATTCGCAATTTTCTTTCACTGCGACAATGCAATGCGGTCAAATTATTAGTAGCCCTCTGGTTTATTTAACGCATCTAAATTACTTGATAGAACATTGTCTTAGTTGAGAAAACATTTCGGATAGACAGCAACACGGAGAATTTAGAAATATTTGAACAATTTTATATGAAAACGAACGTTGTTATCTTTATTTTTCGAGATAATACAATTTATATACCCATTTCGCAAACATTTCGTAATTCTCATGGTTAAACGGAGAACTTAAAAATATAACCAAGTCTTACTCTTGGAAAATCTATTCTTGAATTACAGTCTTAGTTATGAAGTGTATACGAGTTTTTTATTAATGCACATAACCTTTTAGTAACTTTACATATCCATTAAGGAAAACCAATGTGGCTGCTGGTAATGAGAACGCTTATTTATTTTATATTAATCACGTAATACAAATACTGTTCGTAGCCCCCACGAATATGCCAAATACTCGTAAAACTTGTTTCACTGTCGGTAGCAGTAAAACATAATTAATAATGAATATAATTTCAATCAAGAAAATAAGAATATGTTATCAAAATGTTTTGCAAAGCTGTTATCACTTCAAAAATTGCTTACTTCACTCATATTCTGCGGTTTAAACTTCCGCCTAAACCTCGGATATAAAGTTATAGACGAACTTTCCAAACGACGCTCATAAAGACAAATCTAAGTGAACCTAAAATCTCGAAGGAACCGATAAATATTTATGCTTTCTCTTATTTCTCTAGGGACTAAACAAAATCCCAAGAATGAACTTAGTTTTTCATCGTTCAGAAAAAAGCATCTGGAAGTTTCGCTCTTTTAATCTCCAAGAGTTATTACGATTTAACAGTAGCAGAATCTTTTATTTATGTTTTTGGCGAACTAATTTTGTTTAATTGCATGATCAAGAACAAGCACTTAAAAGTACTTATTTCAGATATCTTCAATAACCACAAGAAGATTATAAACAACCAGATGCGCATTTCGGTCACAAATCGGCCATCATCAATGGTTATTCACTACTTTATGGCCGAAATACACATCTGATTTTTCATAAACTTGTTGTGGCTATTGGATATATCTTAGATTAAGTACTTTTTTAAGTGCTCGTTCTTGAATCTTTTTGTCCACAAGACGAGCTCAAAAATTCTTTGTTGAATCACTACACGTTATTTTTATTTTAATCGTTTTGTTTACCGCATAGGCTAAACGCTTCTTACACGTAGTGGTTTTAGGGTTTCGCTGCATGGAGATCATCGTTGATTCCCCACGTTTTCCATACGTTCCAGCTTGCAACTTCAGGGGCGAAGTGCAGCCCGACAGTAGTGGTCGCTCGGTACCTCTGAAGATGCACGCTGGAACGCAAGCGAAACGTGAGGAATATACGATTATCTCGACGTAGCAAAACCCGAAAGACATTGAAAGCATTCATCAACGCTGCGAAAGCCTTCAACTCCAGCCAAAACGCTCCCTTAAGGTATATCATCTTTTGCTATGGGTCTTTCAACTCTCATCAATACATATTAATCTTTATATTTGTGTACGTTTTGTTGAAATAGAACGATTATGACGTCCTGGGTCGGAATTCATAACCATGTCGTCTCCATGCGCCACCAATCAAAACAGAACATAGCCAAGGACGACTGTGGGTCGTATATCTCTAACTGAGGTGTAACTTGGGTTTCCACGTATTGACAATTTTAAAATCTGAAAGAAATGTGCCCTTTTCTTCACAATCGCTTCTCGAACTATGTTCCGCGGATCCCTGGCGATACGCGCAACATTGGATGAGAACCTCTGGTCTAAGGTGCTAGGGTTTGAATTTAGAGCCATCGCCTCCAAATAGTTGTATTAAGAACTTGAATTGTTTAAATTTTGTTGTGCAATTACCCGCTGAGCCACTTGAATGGTTTTTTCCCGTCCAACTCCGCAGAATGGCAGGAGAGAGACGGAGGGAGGTGGAAGGAATAAAAGACCAGGGGATGGAGTTTATTCCTATCTGAATGCGTTTTGAGAATGAATATACTGCTTTTAGTCGGGTACAGATTGTAAGATTTTAATAGCTTATTTACTTGATTACGCAATTCACCCTTTAGTGGCGAATGTTCGTTGATTTACCTTTTGTTATTTCTATTCCGATGTATATTTCTCCAAACACAGACACACAGGTGTGTGTGTGTGTATATATATATATATATATATATATATATATATATATATATATATATATAGTCGATGTTACATAAGATATAATTTGAAACAAAATTGATTCTTAAATTTCAATTAAAGTCTCTGCATTTCAACTAAGCAATGCAGAAATCTAGATATCTTGTTGAAGACACTTTGTCAAGGAGAGAGAGAGGGAGCGAGGAAAAGTTTGAGATGGTGGGAGAGGGGAGAGATATGGAGGGAGTAAAGCAAGAGGAAATGGGAGGAGGGAGATTGAGAGAGAGGGTGAGAAGGAAAGAGAGAGAGAGAGACAGTGAGAAATAGGGAAAGAGCAAGGAGAAGAGAAAATTTATTGTTCAAGTGAAAAATTTGTTACAGTTTACAATAAATTTTCAAAAATTCACCGTCAACATTAATGCACTTTTCAACTCATGTGAGAACATGGCGTGATGCTAGTCTGAGTTCATCTTGATGTTCCTTTACACAGGCAATAGCACCCATTATGCGATCAAACAGTTCGTCTCGCGTATCCACTTTTCTTGTGTACACTTCACTCTTCATCCAACCCCATAAACAAAAATCTAACGGGGTTAGGTCTGGAGATCTTGGTGGCCAGTGAATGGTACTGCCACGACCAATCCACCGATTAGGGAAAGTGTCACTTTGATGTTGCATCACAATTTGAGTATAGTGAGGGGAGCTCCGTCATGGTGAAAGTACATGGCAATCCGTGTAGCCAAAGGAACATCCTCTAGTTGATGTATGTAATATCTCTTTCTTATCAATAATTTTGCAACTGTACATTCAAATAGCTCTATCTCGGAAACTGTTTGGAATAGGACACTTGTCCATACGAACGTTTTTTTCCTCCTCCTGGGACACCCTATATATATATATATATATATATATATATATATGTGTGTGTGTGTGTGTGTGTGTATGTGTGTGTGTGTGTGTGTAGAAATCCATGTGATGCTCTTTTGCTCTTTTTTTAACAAAATGTCACCACCACTTATTCGATTGCGTGGCACTAAAAGGGTCTGCCGACGAAATAGACCCAAGCAGGTTAAACGGTATGGGATTTGGCAGTGGCACTTCCTGAGAAGAGAGGAAATGTAGGGACAGAATAGGAAGTGTTTCTCTGTTCTTATTGCCCCTTAGAGTCTTAAACTTGCTCTAGATAGGTATTAATGAAACTGGATACTGTTTTTTTATTTCGCAACTATGGGAGAACAATGATACTGTAAGAGAAGCGCGCTGATTAAAAAAGTAATCTTCCTTAATGCACAAGGCGTATTTAAAGCGACAAAAAACAAACGTTTGGTTGATATTTCTGAGGCTATAAAGTCGAGAGATATCAGCGCGTGTTTTGTTTTGTGCCTATATGTATTTTATTTCGAAAGCAATTTTAGTATGACTTTTTTAAATACGCCGGTCGAAGTTCACGCGAATATCACTTGCAGCTATATGCTGGATTTTTACGCTGACGTAAACATCATACTTATATAATATAATAAATTCTAGATCAGTTTATCAGAAAGAACGCTTAGCAATGAAATTGTAATCCTGTGTAAAACGAATGCGAGGTTAACTAAATAAAGCACAAGAAATCATCGGGTGCACATTTGAAGGGCATGAAGTTCCAATATTTTAATAACTTTCTGCTGAATTTCCTGGTAAAATGTAAAAATTGCTTCCATAACAGAGTTGTTTTCATATTTTTTTATATTTTCACTTGATCTAGGAAGTAATTCGTTATCATTTAAAAATAAATTGATCCTTATCTAACGAGGACTTCATCATCATATGATCTTACTGTTTTTCCTCCATATCAGACGTTCGGCCGATGCACTACGTAGAGAAATAGATGAAAAAGAAGAAGGTTATAAATATTTTTTATTATTTTCTCAGTCGAACAGTCGTCCTCGCGAAATTGTAGCCTTTTTTTAATATCACCAAATCAAATCCAATGGAATTATTCTTAGACGGGTTATTCTGATGAACGGTACGTTTGCTCCAACACTGCCTACGAGGGCGGCTAATGTAGCATTCGACGGTATCCTGCGTCTTCACGTTACTTGTACTTTATCCGTGCCGTTTAACGGGAATCGGTATTTTCCGCAAACTTCTGCGTAGCGTGTGGAGAAAGTTAGTTCAAGGTTGAGCCGCCCTTTGCGCCATTGCGAGCCATGGCGTGTGAAATCGCTTGTCCGAAGGGACCTTGGTGAGAGGAAGAGAGGAGCAAGGGGCCAGAGGCCCGCCCCAATCTCTTACATCCAGATTTAAAAAAGAATAGTCGCTTAAAAGTGAGGCAGTCGTGTCAAATTTAACCCAGTTTTTCTTAATGAAATTGCACGTAAGTAATATTGCGCTGATGCCGACATCTATGAGACATGCTTTGACTTCTATAACTTTTTACTGAAGGCGTTTTGTCGCAAAATTGTATATATATAATATATATATAATTGTAAAATTAGGATACCAGCCTTTGCATCTTATACGGACATGAAATTCTTGCGAGGATGGAGGTTTTATTGTAAATTTTTATGGGAAAATCGTTCACACATAAATATTACATTACACAATATTTCATTGGCAATGAAATTGCATTCCAAATTAAATAGCTATTGTATGATTCGACGATATTTTTTAGATATATGTATATTTTTTATAAATTTATGCTTGGTGCTCATATTGTGTCTACAAAATATAATTGAAAAATAATCCGCGATAAAAGGACTTATTTATTAACGTTTGATCACGCTTTCTCGTAACTTAATATGAGATGATATGGAGCTAATTTGTTACAACAAGAAAGTTAATATATCGCACTGTAAAGATTAAGTAGAAAGATTTGTCTTACAACTATTTCGATTTAAAAAATAAATATTCTGAAAGGTATTTTGAACGTTTTATTTTTTTATATCTTTTCCTTGATGTTCTGTTTCTCCTGAAGTAAATGTATTATTAATTGGTTATATATGGTCGCCATAAATATAAATAAATAATATAATAAATATATACTGTAACGATCATCGTGTTTTTGAAGAGGGTTTTTACACTTGACATAACCTGAGAACCCTTCGAGGAATATTTTTCATAGTATTGAGTGAATACAGCTTTTTAGGTGCGGTTCGCATATCAGCCTCGTTTTATCCGTCCGTACGCATGTTCGTTCTCGGTTTATAACAAACATATTAATGAATATTAACATTTAGAACTTATGGACAAACGCAATTAGAAAATTACACAAACGGTTTACGTGACCCAATCAGGAGTGCCACTTGACTGGAAACAAAACGCAAACTTTCCCTCAGACCTCGTAAAATGTTTTCTTTATCGAAAAAGTTTTCAAATGAAATTTGTGGAACCAACCGACTAAAATATTTCTTTAAAATACATTATTATCGTAGAAGTTGCCGTTTTAAAGAAAATCAATCAAGAAAGTCGCAAACCGCTTTCAGTTTAGAAAAATTCATACCTGGCTACTTAACTGTTGTCAGCTAAAACAGTCTTCGTACTAGCTGAAGTAAATATGGTATACTGTAATCACGAAAATACGTTTAATTTCCTAACGTGTGCATGCAGCATTTTGTAAGCGGAATGAATTGGATTATCTACGAGGAAGAAAAGTAACTATTTCAGTTACTTAACTGAAGTGAGGTATATTGTAAATGATTTATTTATTATTTGATTAGTTACAACTGATTGGAAAATAAATCGGTAAATGAAAAATTTAATATTTCTCTGGTACCATTTCTGATACATCTATCGTTTTGCAGTATTTAATCAATACACATAAATTGCCTAAATGCGATCATTATTGCACCAACTTATGTTAGGGAAGATATTTTTAGTAGTCAGGGAGATATAATCAGGTCAAAGTGTTTCGCTGCTTTATGGCGTGGGTTCGTTCAAAGTGTATCGTTTAGTTTTTGAAACCCTTCGTCGCACGAAACGCGCCCATTTGTGATGCACTGCACTTTCCTGACTTGTTTTCAATTTGTTGTTGATTGTGCTTGTAGCATAGTTTTTTCAGGACTCGTCTTCGGCTATTTATCTAAAGAAGTCCGTTCTTTCTCGCGATAAAATTGCATTTGATACTTCTAATTATCGATGAGTGGAAAATTTGGTTCCAAAAACTCGTCAATAATAGCCAAACATTTCGAAAATGGATTTTTTGTGATTTTATTTTTCGCTTGTGTCTCAATTTTATGATATCGTCAAATCGAGTATCAGTGAAGTTTTTTCCTCGAAAGCGCCTTAAGGCATAGGGGGATGACTTTCAGAATTTCTGAAAAATTCATCAAATTTTTATATTCGCAATCGATAAAAACTCCACTCCAACGGCATAAAAATAGAACGAGCATTAAGTTCAAATGGAAAGAAGATAATTTGATAAGATCACCCTTGAAGAGCTAAAAAAAACACCGATCAGACGAAGGAAGAAAGGGTGTTATGGATTCTTTATTTTATATATTCTCAAACTGAATTTTTATCCCATAATGCCAGTTCCATTAATATGAGGGTCTTGAACGAGAATCTTAACATTAAGGGTGGAATGAGATGGGTGTCCAGCGGAGCTTGTTTTCCACCTTAAATTGATTTGCAAAAAAAGCTTTCTCGGTAAACATTACTGATTAAAAAAATATCGTTTTTTACCGGCTATTATGGAATCATTGGCGAAGCTACGAGGTCAAAAAGAAACGGAACGTCTTAATCTCAACGTTTGAGAAATAAGGTTTACTTGTAAAATAAGTTTTCATGTATGACTGATAAGTATGACCCGAAGAGTCGACTCCGACGGTAAACAGGTCAGGTCATGGTTTCACTCGCCGTAGACTCCTCTCTTACTACATGACTGATAAGGTTCGTTTTTTTGCAATTTTTGACCACCAGATAACTCCGAAAGAATCTTTCTGCGGTTTAAGGTCACGTTTTGCGTCAAACGTGCATCGTGAGGGAGCCCATTCAGATTCGCCCATTGGTCATTCCGGCGCTGCCATCCCATTCCTCCAGGAGACGTGAACCCCGCGGCCCAGACTTCCGTGGAGTTCACCCTTTCGCCGATTTACTGCAGAGGAGGAATCGGAACATAATATACACGCGTTATAAAATTCCTACTAAACCCACCATCTGGGCCCAATCGTTGAATTTGGTACGAATAACTGAACATTTTTCATTCTATACTTCGGTCGCATCTTGTAAATTCAAAGTATCAATCTAAGAATCTTTAGGTGCTTATCAGAGAGATTCAGAAACTTGAATTGGAAGCATTCTGCACACAAGAATGCAAGAAAAATTATTTCTTCACCGCTACTTTGGCAGTGATTTGAACGTGCATTTGTATAAGGCTGTCTTGTCAGTAGCAAAGTTGAGAATACATGTTAAAAAGTTATTCATGTACGGAACATTTTATTCAGTTACATAGAAAAACCTTTCTAAGCAACATAAAATATTTAGTAAGCTATGTTTTTTCTTTGATACTTTTTATTCTTCAAAGTATATTTATTGATCGGTTGTAAAAAGGATTCGATCGAATAACTCAGGAACTCAGCTTAAAGTGTATTTTCTAAAAATTCAATCTATGAAACTGTCAGAAAATAGAATAAACTGTATGGATTGGTACCTTGTGCGTGGTTGCTCGTAGACAAATGAATAAAAAAAGTTTTTCTGCCAACGACTAGGTCACTCCCACCAATCGGGTTCTGCATAAGGTTCTAAACAAGCCGCCCGGCGTATCTGTTTCAATGAGCCGAAAAGTAATTTATGTTTTTTAACCGTCCGGAAAAAACGCCGACGAATGAGTCGGTCGTGATTCGCGCGTCGATTTTTCCAGGAAACGCGTGGATGGGAACGAGTGCTGAGGTCGGAATCGAATCCTCAAACTCGAATAGGTGAGTGATTTATGCCTCATTCATCCATTGGACCGGTGGTGGCCGGATTCCAAGTGATGATTCATTGATCGAACGGTCAGCGGGATTTGCCTACGTTGATGGAATTCAATTTTCCGTGAATAAAATGGAAAAAGGGTAGCTTCGATTATTGGAGGAATTTGGCAAATGTGATAAAACATCAATCTTCTTTTCTGGGTTATCACGGAGACGACTTCTTGCAAAGATAGAAAAAAGTCACGAATTAATTATTCCTCTCGTCTCGCCGCTATTACTCTCATCTTAATACCGTAAATAATTAAGTCTGCTGCATACTTGACTCCGTTACTTATTACTTAAAAATGCGCGTTGCGAGTCACGTTCTAGGCTGGCCCGTTTCCAAACATTATGGACGTTTTCCCTAACGCCACAAAAACTGTATTCACACCAATAATGTGTATTCATATATATTTTTTGCCATCAATTATTTTTATTTCTATTTAGCTTGATGTTTTTTCGAGTTTATTTTTCTAGCTAGCTATTGAAACCATTTAAAGATGCTCATACAATTTAGGAGCATTTTTATGTAGTGTTAATTTGAGAAAATTTATCTGTTTGATTCGTACATCTGTTTTATGATAAATTGATTACTCCCTCGAAAATAATGAATCGGAGTCGCCAAGAAGATAATTAACGCCCGAAAAGCTATATTGATGGTAATTGTGGAGCCAAACTAATTGTATATGAGATTAGTGAGAAAGAATTTATTGAAAGCGTGATCATTTTAAATGATAATTTTCACGCACTCAATCCTTAGATTGGTTTGACTAACTAGGGAATATGCGTATGATGCGGCGGTTTTCGATTATCTTCCAAACCAGACGCACACGGAAGGGAGGAGGGAATACCTATGCCGGCATTAGCCTACTCTTTACGAAGATCACCAAAGAGGCGGATTTGTGTTCCCATTCACACACAAATAAAAGGCCGGGCGACTTCGGAAAAATCCTACTTTCGCAGGATTCGTGCCCGGTGTCCCTTGGCGTAGCAGTCCAGCACTCTCACCATTACCCTAACTAGGACTACTTGATAAATAGCAATTTTATGGTTTTCTTTTTACTTAGTTCTTAATATGAAATAAAATAGGCAAAAACATTCTATTTAATTATGCGTTCTTTGAACGAAGTGAACGCATATAAGGGAGATCGTTTCCGTCCGCCAGTCCATTCGTCCGTCCGTCCGTCCGCATGTTTAAACTCGGGAACCGCTGGACATATTTTGATGAAATTTGGTATTAGAGAGTTTTACTAAAATTTGTCGATCTTAAAGAACGCATTTGGAAACTCTATGTACTCCGACTTGTATTATTAAAATCGCCTAATATTTCTATTTATATGAATTCGCTCATGTATAATTATAACTATTTTTCAGGAGAATATTTCAATTTTAAAATAATAATAATTTTGCAGTTACTCTTTTTAGACAACTCAATATTTTTACCATACTGATTGCAATTCACATAAAAAGGAATTGTGTTTTATAGTGGATGTTAATTTTTTCCACAAATTTATGACTACGGTTGTATTTTTGTTTGGCCGCGGGTTTAATAATTGGAGATGTTGATCTCTGGATCAGATCCAAGTTATTGAGATTATTCAGTAGATGTTCGCCCCATACGTTTAGAACTTTAATGGCTGTGTGTGAGATAAAAAGGGGAAGGTAGTGCACGGACACGTCACTTCCTCTACGCTAAGAGAAGCATGCGAGTTCTCGCGCGCCGCGGCGTCGGTCCATTCGGTGCATTGAAAGCAGTGCAGCGATATTTTTGGAGGCGAACGAAAGAGTAAATGTCGCGCTCGACTGCTCTGGTGATGCCGACGGAAAGAGCTATAGATCCCGCGCCTTTCAGCACCGTCCCCTCGATTTCCACTCTTCTATACCACTGTGCATGATGTGTTCGTCATTTCGCTCTTCCTTCAAAGTGACGAGTACACCCAGAAAATTCACCATAAGCTCTTTCGTTAGCTTTGTCATACCCTCAAAAGTTAGTGGAGTACTTTTTTGTTAAACATTTAACATTGTTAAATATATTGTTTTCAGAAAATGCAGAAAAATGAATTTACTGAAAGTAAAGAATCAGCTATTTTAGCCTACTATGAGTAACCGGTGATAATAAATTTATTATTTTTATTAAAATAAACTTTTAAAGTATATTAATTTCTATAGATACAAGACTAGAAGCATAGACTTGATATTGAGAAGTGGCATATGGCTCGTTAAAATCCTATAGGAAAATAACAGAGGGAGTAATGTAAAGATCGCGGCCGTCCTTGTTTCGGCTGTAAACGCGGCAGTGCGACTCTTTTGGAATAATTTAAATATAAAATTATCTTAGCTTTAAAAAAAATGATCAATAAAACAATACAATCTCTCTCTTTTGTTTGATAATTTATTATTTATTTTTTATTCCTGTTTACATCTTTTCATATATTTTTCCTTCAACAATTTACTGCAACGCTTTGCTTAGACCGTCTATATGTTAGGACTATTAAGTTTCATGATTAGCTATTTTCATAGAATATTATCTGTGATCGAGAAAATTCTTTGCGGTTGGTATTTAAATTATTATTTAGAGAAGTTAAAAAGCTATAAATTTTGAAATAAGAGCTTGGCTTCAATTCTCCAACTACATAAGTACTATATATTTAATTTTGAATTTATAATTCGATGAAATGCAAACCTCCTAGTCCAATTAATAGAAGGATATTTTATGCGTAACAATTGTTTTAAAAAATAGTAAAAAGGCAAATATTTGTTTGCCTATTGATAGATGTAGGGGCAGAAGATAACATTTTTACTTAAATATTTCCTGTACATTTGGGTAACGGCAGATGTGTGTCTCCCTCTCCCAATGGGCGTGCGAAGTGAGCGGGCAGGCTAATGGCGTTTCCCTCTCATTCTCCTCCTTTCCTTATGCTAGTATTGACTCTTGGATTGGAAATCCAGGCACACAGCCAAGCATCACATCTATAGGGAAAACGGGAAAACCGTTTATGAAACTCACTTGCAGGAAGTCGGTCGCAAGTAGAAATGAGTAGGAACTAAATATTAACGAACGGCGAAGTTTGATTACTATCAGAATTGAAGGAGAATACATTATTCGTTTTTAAAGATAACTGATCAATATTTCAGCCTAATTCAACCTCCATGTTCCGATTTTAAAATGCCATTTTTTTCGTCGTGTTTTGAATCAAATGGCCGTGCGCACTGCCAACTCGCAGTAACTCGTTACATAAAATTTAAATGAAATTCACATAACATCAAAATTTAGTCTGTTGTGCGATATTTTTTATGATATAAATGGAATCTTGAATGAAATCCAAATAGCATGGGAAATTAGACTATTGTATGTTAATTTTTTACGATTGAAAGGATTATTTATTTAATTTATTGCCGAATGAATGATGCGAGGGAGGGGAACATAGCGTTGCAAGAAAATGTGCGATTCTGTCTTATGGAAATACACAAATCATTTTCTGGAGTTTGTCGCATAGCCTATGTAGAATATGGAATTTTGCCTCACTTATGAATTTGAGGATTGTATTTCCTTTTTTATTCGATCGTGACCAAATAAAAAATTCTGCTGAATTACGACTCTCGTACGAATTATGCATCCAAATTGTTTTTGCATAAGTAATTTCTCTTGAGGGTTCGATATTAAAACAATATAAAATTTTATCTTTGTTCATATCCTTATTAATATTGAACACTTGCATAGATAAATGACTAGATTTCAAATGACTTTTCGGTATGTATTTCAAGCAATAAAAATGAAGATTTCATACGGCCTAGCTTACTGAATGATTTGAGCCGCAAAAATATCAACAATATGCGGACATACTTGCCTCACCGCTACAAAGGAACGCTTATTTGGGTACCTACTGTCACATGTCATGATTCTCTCTTCAAAGATCTTCGTAGAGAGGGTCTGGTAAAGCGTTCGCCAGTTAAGTATTCGAGAACCCGTGATCATCTAAAAGGTCTGTTACGTTCATTTATTATTTTGGTAGAGAAAATACTATTAACAAATTTCTATGAAAATGATAACGAACATCCCTAAAATTACCGTGTTTTTCAAAATACATGAAAATGTTGAATTTAAGCCTCCTTCCAAAATTTTCTTTCTCAATTTATAGATAATTAAAATTAAAAGTTTTATGAGTGAAAAGAATAAAAAATTTACTTTTATGGCGGAAGCAATAAATATAGATTTTAAATTTAAATAATAAAGTGTAGCAAATTTTAGAAAGCACATAACAATTAAGAAAAATCTTTCTGTAGACCAATTAATTGCATATTATTAACATCAAATGATTTTTATGTTAAAAATCGAATATAAGCTGAGGGCAGAATTTTCCAGATCGCATTTTTGAGGCTGTTGATATATCCACAGATATGTTGTTGTGATATCAAAGAAATACGATCACTACACCATCAAGATTCCAGAAAAGCACTGATAATTACTGTGCCAAAACTATTTCGAAGGCAGTGGAAAAAGTTTATCTCCTGACCTACAGTCATAGGATGCATATCAATTAATTATTTTAAGTTATTTTTCATTTTCCCTTTGGTTACTAGCATTAATGTCCTAACTTTATATTATTAGTAGCAACTAAAGTAAATAAACGACACGAGAATTCAGTAAGCTTTCACTTCAGGTCCTCATCAAGCTGCTTCCAATCAGTCGCGCATATTTTTCCATTAGAGGAATTGAAGGGGTTTTTTTGTTGGGTATGATTACATTTTGATGTAAAAGCTTTTATAGATTAAGATAAATGTTTCACGTGCAGTGTATCGTATATTTATGCAAAAAAAGAATGATTGATGTTAGAAGTGCTTGGAAAATATCAATTTAATATGTGCTTTTATTTAGAGAGAATTAGAATGAAATATGTCATTATTTACTGTCAACCTATTATCATAATTGATAGTAGCTCAATAACTTTGGCCAAAACTAACAAAAGTGGAATACTCCTTTAGCCAAAACAACTAGAGGGCTGCAAAACCCAATGCATTTCGCCCACAAGGTGGGCATCGTCACGGGTAGAACCTGTTTCACCAGTGACTGGAAGCCAACAGGTTCTACCCCTGACGATGCCCACCTTGTGGGCGAAATGCATTGGGTTTTGCAGCCCTCTAGTTGTTTTGGCTAAAGGAGTATTCCACTTTTGCTATTATCATAAAACAAAACCTTAAATATAAAGTTTTCATATAGATGGCAATAAACGAAATTCTTAATCCGCAACTATTTTATCGCCATGTCAAACAATAAAAGTTGGAAACAACCCGCTCAGCATATTCATCCCGTTAGCTACATGGAAATAAGTACGTATTACTTAACACCGATGAAATACGATAAAATCGCAACTGATTTGCAAATGCATCAGAAAGGGAACGCTCAAAATTCTAGGGACTCCAATTTTAAAGTTGCGATAGTCTCTATTTTTTAAAAGAAGACGCTTTGTTCGACTTCAAATCAGTCGAAAGTTGCAGTCAACTCTACTAAAAATTTTTCGACGCAAACGTTTTTCTGGAAATGTCACGACCTCCGATGAATTCGAAATGTCATTTTTGTTTTATTTTTTCCTTTCTCCTCGAGTTTCTTGACAGGATTCACTTGTTGATATACGCTGTGTATGATTGGATCACGAGTGCTCGACTGTGAGGAGTGCATGAATAAGCCCCGAAATTCGAACACGTGACCTTGCGATCCACCGGAACGAGAAACGCCGCAAAACATCCATCCAGGAACACTTTTGTGAATGGAAGAATGGCAGAATGTATCCTCTTTCCAAATGTTCCATATTTGGCAGCGTGCTGGGAAGTTTTTTTTTGCGAGGCGGAGAAGGTTTTGATTGGCAGGCGCAGCGAAGAGTACATCGGAGGATGTATATGTGCTCTTTGTTCTGCGATTTCTCTTTTGCTCCTTTGTTGGGTCACTTCAGATTTATTTTTTATTTTATAACTCGAAAATTTATTTCATTTTTATTAAAGCTTATCCATATATATATATTTCATCTCTCAAAACGTGCTGCAACATCATCTTTTCCATCGAACGGTTTTGAATCATAAGAACTTTTAAGTCTTTCATACTATAATATGTCGTATCACTGCATTGTGATATTCATATCCTGATTCATTGACCAGGAAATCATCATTTCTACATGTTTAACATATTATACACGTAATAAATGCAGCCTACGGGTATACGCATTTCCAAACATGAAATTGGCCGTGTCAATATCCTCATTTTAACCAATAAGATAATACTTGGAACGATCTTTCATCAGAAACTCAACATGGTGTATCGTGGTCAGCCCATCTCTATGAACATTCAAACACTACAGCATAAAGATCAAATACTCACATAGAGTTTTGAGAGAATTTTAATTGTAGTCAAGACAGCATTAAAGAAATATACTTATCCATAGGATTAATGTGTTGAAATGCAACTATAAAGGTTAAAGGATAAATATCACACCCAGGGCCAATATTTCCCTTTCCGGGTGGTTTCACTAACGCGAACGAGACACGAACCATCTCCATAACAAATCCGCCGCAGACAGAGTTGACATTGTCTGTTGCGGCAGCTTAATGGCTGAAGCAACCAATCGGAAATTGGGAGATACGGGTTCCGAGCCGCTTCGTAGAAGTGTTTTCTCTGTTCCTTTTTGACTAAACGAAAGAAAGTTTCTTAGAGCCGTAATTGCGACAGTATATCCGCCATAAAAGGAATATCTTTCTCTGTAATTAGCGTTCCGTCCCACAAAATGCGCCATCATTCTTTTTATCGCAGGTGCCCCGATTAAGTGGATTTTCTACGCTGATTCATCTAGATTCGCCTGCATAACTAGGCCACCCAAAACACACGGACTCAGGAGAAACCCGAGAGTTGAGAGAAGATCGAGTGTTTTAGGGGGTACGAACCGTTTTCGAGAACAAGCACTAGGTGCAGCTCGTCTTGTTTCTCACGTCAAGACCAATAGATCCCATTCCGCCTCTCCATCCTCTCTCCATCTCACTCCCTTCCTCTCTCTCTCTCTCTCTCTCTCTCTCTCTCTCTCCCTCACTCCTCCATTTTCCCACCTCTCTTTCGGATTTCCTCCTTTTTCAAACTACGTTTCTTTTTCTCCAGTAGTAAACCTCCGAGACCTGTCGCAGGTTATGACTCCTTGGATCTTCCCTCCTCTTTGGATCCAGTCCAGGAAAAGCTGGAGCAAAAAAATCTGGAACGAATTTTCCCTCCAGGAAAACCTTTCACATCAAATGGCCTAGGATACCCATTCCAAATTCACACTTTTTTTTCGTCTCTCCCTCCAAAGAGCCTATTCTTCCTATTTCCTTCGAAACGTCTTCCTTTTTTGTCGCAGTATTTTCTGTTCTTATTTCTCGTTGGCGTTCCTGCCCTTCATCGATCTTTCTTCTTATATCTCCTATTCTCCAATAGTTATTCTTTTCTTCTCTCTTCACCATTCACTTTATTCTTATATCTTCCTTAACAGCTTTATGCCTTGTTTCACCTTATCTTAATTCCATACCTTTTTAGCTAACGAATTTCGTTTCATGTGCTGCTTCTATCGTAGTTTGTAAAATCCATTTTTCTTAACTCATGCTGTTTCGATGCAACCATTTTTCTAAACATTTTTCTTCTTCTTTTTTATATTGGTTGCGTTTTATGCTCTGTGTTCTCTTTTCCTTAATTGTCGTTTTCTTTCCCCTTCCGCTTTATTTACATTTAATTTTTTAAATTGTTTTTTAAGGCCTTCATATAAATGGTTCATTATAAAAATATCTTCACACTTACCGAATTGTTATAATGTACGCTTCATCAGTCGCCTATTTTAGTGTAAGAGATGGATTTTTCAAACTTACAAACCCTTCGCAAATCTCACTACGTTTGTTTGATTCCCTTGCGCATTTTCTCACTTTCTTCTCGTCTAGCCTTTTACCTCTGTTCTCCGTCTTAGGTGTTTTTTTCGTCAATCGCGCCCGTCCTTTCGAGTATGACTCACTTTCTATTCCTTTGGTCCTCCTTTGTTTTTTCTCTCACACACATCGTCCCTCTTAAATCTTTCTCTTCATTTCTCAGTCTTTCCTCTCTTTCTCTCACCTCTCTTGGCATCACTTAGAATATTTAATGTTTTCTTTTTTTGTTTAATTGTCTACGTATATGTTCCTGTAAATATTTGTAACATTGAAACCAGGCCAGTACCTGTAACGTTTTAATAATAATAATAATTACTATTATTATATCTTTCATTTAATGTCTCATTTTCATGATATTCAAATTTCTTTCTTTATCAATTTAATTGGCTTTAATTTCTCCCTTCTTTCTTGTTTCATTCATTTTTTATCCAACTAATCCCTCAAACTGTCTCTTTTCCTCCTATCATTCATACTTTTTCATCTCTTTTCTTTCTCTTTCTCTCATGTTTTAACTGGTCCTTTATCGTTTTCCCCCTTTCCTTACCTCTTCAATGGTCTCTATCCACCCTTTCATTCTCCTTCGTATGTCCCTCTTCCCCTTTCCTGTCCTTTTGGGCCGAGGATGGCGGCTCCAGCGGTGGACGGAGGCTTCCAAGGGCCCCGGGGGAGGTGGGTTTGGCCCCGCGTCGATTTTACGCCCTTCATATGGACATCAAATTCCCATTTTCTTTCCTCCCCACTCCTCCCCTATCCGCCCTCCCCCTCCCTCCTCTCCGCCCTCTCCTCCTCCCCTATCCACCCTCCTCCTCCCTCCTCTCCAACCTCCCCTCTCCTCCCTACCCTCTCCGCCCTCTCCTCTCCACCCTCTCCTCTCCACCCTCCCCTCCTCTCTCCTCTTTCTCCTTCCCTATTTAGCTCTCAAACCCCCTTTCCGCCAGGTTCCTATCTCGCGATCCCCTCTCCTGAATCCTTCCCTCCCATCCTTTTCTTTTTCCCTATTCCCGAAGATTTCCCCCCAAATTCTTGTGACCGATAAAAATCAAGTTAATAGACGCCACCTCTATCTCTTTTTCTCTATCCCTTTCTCTCACTCCCTTAGTTCCGCCCCACTTGCTATCTCTTCCGTTTCCTCCCTCCCCATCGCCCAGAGAAAGAGGTCCAGACGTAGCCAGAGGAGGAGAATTCTGCTTGGATGGGGATTCGGGGTAGGGGGGGGGGGGGGGAGAACAGGGTGAGCGATGGGTCGAATCTGTTTTTTGTGGTCGTGATCGGAGTCAAATGGGTCACGGTGGATCCAGATGGGTTTAAAGAGATGATCGTTTCCCTCCATTTCCATTTTCTGTTGCGGGAGTTTTTTTCGCACCGATCTCTTCCTTTTAGGAATTCCGCCCCTTCCCAACCCTTGCTACGATTTTGCCGGCGAATTGTAACGAACGCTCCTCTTTAGACTGCATTCTGCGTGGGAAGAAAAACCTCGGACGTGTTCCTTTTCCCCGTTCAGCGTCTACTATAATTGATGTGGGGATAGATAGAGTTGTTTAAAGTGTATTGGGTGCGCATATATTCATTCATATACTATTTCTCGCCTCTGCCTTGTTGAATTCTGCGCGAATGTTTTTTCAACCACATGGCGAATGTGCTCATCTGTTTACCCTTTGCGCATGCATTCTCCGCCATTGACTTGTGCTTATCAAGTATAAATATATCGTTATTGTGCATGTGCCGCTGAAAGTACAAACAAAGCGTTTTAATATTATCAGTGTTGCGCGATCCTGCGCAATACCACATCTGACCTTGCTGAGGGTGGTGAAATAAAGGAGAATTACTTGTTTGGGTTAAGTATAATTTGTTTTTGGACTGAAAACTTGAAAAACAAAAAAAAAACAGCGTTTTTAATGGAGAAAATTCTTCGGATTTCACTACTTCAAATACTCATCAATAGAAATATCCGGTGCAGAGAGTTATTTCAAAATCTAAAATTAACCAAAAATATTCTAAATAAATACATGGATCGGAGTTCTTTTTTCGTAAATTTAGTTGTATTGCATATCCTCTCATTCATGAAAAATTGACATTTTCCCTTTCTTCTTGTCTAAATTAATGCGATTTTAGCACAGAATTACGGCGAATATTATTCTGATCGAACCATTTATGATAAAATTCAATAATTTTATGAACGATATGTCAATTGAAATATAATAGGGTAAAATTCGAATTTAAAATTTTGAAATTCAAACGTACTTCATGATTTTGCGATGGAAATCCATTCACTTGTTTGGAAATTATTTCACTTATTCAGGAGGGTAGACGATAATTTTGGTAGAGGGGTGGTTAGCGTTAGGGTTACAGGTTCGAATCCTGTCAAGGACATTGTCGCGTGCGTCGGTATTTGTTCATAAATTGTTGTTGAAGTAGTGAGAAAAAAAGATGATCAAAAAGGAGCTTATGACCCATATTTTCCAACATAATTTTTACATTAAAATGTGGAGCAGTAATTACTTATATTGGCTTGATTAGTTTTAAAATCACCGCGGATGAGTTTCTCTTTGTGTTCCCAAATTTCCTTATTTAGCGCATGGGTGTCCAAACTGCGGCCACTTTCACGATTTCGTGTGGTCCGCTGAATGATTTTAATTTTTAATGTACTTGCGGCCATTTTCGAGATAATAAATTCCAAAATATTTTCACTTGTCGTAATTTTATTTGTTGCTTAAATATATATATATATATATATATATATATATATATTCATATTGTTTTAGCAATATGGAAAATTTATGTTTCTCAATTCTCGATTTCCTTTGGTAAGGGTGAATGTGTGCTCGGAAAAAACGCCTACTTTCTGGTACTTGTTTGGCAATTCTTTCCTCACTTGTAATTTATTGTTTCCAGGATGATGATGCGTCATTCATATGGTTTCTGAAGATTCAATTTTTTGAGATTCGGCGAAACCGATTCTTAAAATACTGTAGATTCGGCGAATCTTCGGGATTCGGTAAAATAGTTAATTTTTTCTTTAATTACAATTCACAAATGCATATACACATATTTTAGTTATATAACAAAATTTATTATTTCTTTCTCTTTAAATAAAATTCACAATGCAATTAATAATATCTTCCAGGTTGCAAATACATATATTTTTAATGCAAAACAAAAATAATTATCCTTTTTAGGTCACACATAAGTAATTATATATAGAAAATAAAATACAAAAATTATTTAATATTCAGTTTAGTTCTTAATTCTTAAATAAAAATATTTTAAGAAAAGCTATGCGTTCAGAGACTTGTCAGATAATCTAGATGTTATTTTGGTACAGAAGTTTGAAGACACTGAAAAAGTTCTTTCAGAATCCGTGGATGTTGTACACAAGGCCTGGTACAATTTCTGCAGATTTTCTGTCTGTTTCCCAGTGTTTTAGTACAAACTCCTGTCTCAACTTATCAAAATCTGTTTTTACCAGTGGCTCTTCCTTCGAGCATTTTAGTATTCTGTTTAACTCTTCCTCCATAGTAAGTTCTTATTCCACGGTCAAAACATTTGCTTGTAAAATACTGTACTTTTCAACAGTAACTATGGAATTCGCATCAGCATCCCCTTTAAACAGCCTTTTCATTAAGTCTTTTGCTAAATTCAATGTTTCTTTAGATGGAACAACATTTGTGTCTCGAAGGCATTTCAAAAGATTCATTAAAATTGGGTTCCTGCGTTCCTCAGTACGTTTTGTAATATTATTTAATAAATATATACTAATTTGACTGTCACATTCACTGCGTTTATTTTTCATAAACTTAATAGCAATATCTGTTGAAACTAATGTGGCATCTTCTCGGCTATGAGTTTCAACAGTCAATTTAATTGGTTTGAGGGCATTTTTTCAAATCGTTCAGCACTTGAAAACATTATCTAACAAGCCAGTGGCATTCAAGTCAGAAAGAACATCTACAATGCATTCACGAAGTCTCATGAAAACATCTATCATATCTGCCATCGAATTCCAACGTGTTTTAACGCCCATTACGAGTTGCAATTCATGTCCTAATCTCGCTTTCATTATTGCTTGTAAAAAACCGTTTCCTATTGTAGACTGTTTGAAAAATTTGACAATTTTTCGTAGACTTTTGATGTTCTCGTGCAGGTTATTGAACGGTTCTTTGTATTCGTCTTTATTACTGATTAAAAATTCTCTTCGTTATCTTCAAAATTGTCTTCATCTTCATCTGCTACTGCATTGTTTTCATCATCAATAGTCGTCAAGGCTAAGGAAGGCTTATTTACATATAAGGTATCACAAACGCCTAACTGAATGGCATGATTAAAGCATGATTGATAAATTATGGGACATTCGCGACCATACTTTATCATCATTTTAGCGCTATCACTGGTTGATTCGACTATATCTTTCTCAAAATCAATATAAAAACTACCCAAGTGCTCCGTGACCGGGATTCCTAATTCAGATGCTAAGCATGTTACAGACAGTCTGACTAAACCAAGATTTTATGGCGTTTTTCCTTCACCATCATGCAAATTAATATCTATTTACCGTTTCATGTTCATACTGGTCCGCTCATCCAATATAATACTGAATCGTTTGTTAAGTATTTTCTTCACCTGTAATACCTGTATTGTTTCTCTTTTTTTTCCAAAAAATGATTGTGAACAAGCTTCATAACGTCTGATTCATTTTTGGAAGCCCGTTAGTACACTTGGCTATTGACTCTAATAAATGCTGATCTGGTAATGGCCCTGATTGATATACCATCCACTGCTGCCAACTTAGGTACAATTTCCTCCAAACTTTTACAAGTAAGAAAATCCATCATTGTTTTTTTGTTGCTTTCTTCATTCTTCATTTGATAAGCTGATCGTTTCTTTAAATCGATTCCATGAATAACGTTGAGGTGTTTAGCCATTGCAGTTGCACATCCATCATTATTGGATATTATAGCATTGCATTCTTTGCAACGTGATTTTTGCTTGCTGTGTGCTTAAACTTGGCAAAATGGTAAAGTAATCCCAAACTTGGGATAATTTATTGATGGACATGACGTTTCTTTAAGGTATCCTTAACATTATAAAAGAATTATAATTCTATTCAATATAGCTATGATTACAGGATCAAAATAAATAAAAATTAATAATAAATCAAACAGTAATGTTACATTATAAAAGGAGACAAAAGGATATGAAGCTAACAATCATGCATTTAAAAATTATTCACAAGAAATTGCGAGACTTAAGGTCCGGAAATATCAATGATTTTACACGCTTATGATAGTCCATAAAAATTTAATTTCATGGTGTGGAAATAATAGTTCATATGGTACTACCTATTAAACAACTTTTTGAAGATGTCCAGGAACTAACAATTTTGTTTTATATTATCCTTGTTTTCTAGTAAATGTTCGTTTTTTATTTCATGCATAATTCTTGCAAAATAACTCATTTGAAACTTAAAAATATTTGTTGTTCATAAAATGCTAAAAATAACGTCTGCGGCGGCGGAATATTCCGCCATTGAATGGGTTAAATACAAAAAACATTAAAGATTAGAAAAGAGAGGGTTATGTCAGCTATCAATTCCTCATTCTCCAAATTAAAATAATAGACTTTTTTCATTGAAACTGGACTATCTCATTTATTATTACGATAATTAACTTTATTAAAAGTTTATGGGTTAATTACTACTTTACTTTAAATCTAACCTACCTCGGTTGTTTGGGCCTTATGCGGATGCCATTCCAGCCGCTCAATTACACTCTCAGTTTCCTCTTCGGCACATTCCTGGTCGCTTCCGCGTCTCCTATCGAGCTAAATGCTCTCCAGGGTCTTCTTGAGTACTAGTGATTGAATATATGCTTCAACATTGGGTTGGATGTCAAGTTCCCTAAGGTACTTCTTATGGTAAGTCGTTACCACACCGTCCCACGTTACCACATATGGGATTATTCGTGTCTTGCATTTATGGAAAAGCCCATTACGATAATAATAATAATATTAATTTTTAATAACAATTATTTTTTACGGGAATATATCCCATTAAATAGAAAAATAATCCAAACACAAAGATAAGGACAAATACCAATATCAATTACACATGATCCTAACTTTTCACACCCAGATTCTGTTAAGGATATCAGTATTCTGAGTTACTCTATTATCAATAACGAAAATTAAACGAACCTTCGCATTATAAAATCGTAATCTGTACTTACCAATCACTGCCGATAGGGTACTGTAGAAAGCGGTTATTTTATAAAAGTAGCCGGGGAAAAAATTGGTAGGTCACTGTTCCCTTCGACTGCAGAGAAACACTGGTAACAAACTGTGGTCACCAACAAAATCCAAAATGAGACTACTCTCTCCGAAAGGCCTTTTTTCTCGCAAGAAGAGCTTCGAAACGTTCTTTCGTATAAATTCAATTCCAAGAAAAAGAGTCCTTCAAATGCAATGTTTCCTACGTATGAAAACTATTTACTTATTAAAAGTTTATTTGTGCAAATTTAATATACTGTAAATAATTTGAAAATTTCAGCTTCCTAGCTCATTCCGTAGTACCTAAACAGTTATCAATTTGTTTAAACCTTAGGAATTTTTACCTGCCAAACAAAATAAAATATCAAAATTTGTATAATCCCTGTTTCGTTTTTTTATAAATCCTACCTCTAAAAAAAATTTCAACTCCGTAGCACATTTGGAAATACATAAACCTTGAAAATTTGTTTAAGTAGGCGCGCTGTTGCTCGGTGTGCAGCATTGTGAAAAATAGCTTACGTGTCCTCTCCGCACAACTTGACACCTCACCCCAAAGGTCTTTCTTTCGGGTTCGGCGAGTTTGGTACCGAATCTCGAATCCGAATCTAACATTTAAGATTCGTCGAATCTGAAATTTTCAGTTTCAGAAACCCTAGTCATGCACCTATCATCCCGCCAGCGCTACTTGATACTTCCATCAAACCACACTGAAAGAGTATTTTCTCACATGGTTTTAGGGCGTTGTCGCGGAGCGTCTCAGGAGGCAAACGGTTACACGTCAAAACATTTAATAAGGTGATTTTAGTCTTCCAAAATTTGTTTGAAATCTTCAGTCGCCCTGCGATGTTATGATATGTTGTTCATGGAAATTAAAAATTGTTTTAAAATCAATTACGTCACATGGTTGGAAAAGCCTTAGTGTTAAATTATTCTACAGGGACGTCGGTTGCTTTACCATACTCACTGATTCCTACATAAGGTAAACTTTCCTTTTTTTACCTTGATCAGGCGTGGCCAAACTTGATACTCATGGAACCGCATACGAAATTCTTAATAAATTCGAGAGCCAGAAGACGTCTGAGAGAAACAGAGCATAGGTTAAAGAGATATAAGGCACAGGTAACATTTTAACTATGTATTTTGTAGTGCTAACGTGCCAATTTTACTAACTTATTAACTTATATCCGTCTTACCGTCGCTAATTACTTTGCCTTTGCATCAATTCGAGCCGGAGACGGTTTTTGATCATGATTTATGAATTTTATTGCGAGCCGCAGTTAAGTTGTCCAAGAGCCGCGATTTGGCCATCCCTGCCCTTGATAATGACATGCTTGAAATAAACTAAGCTTTCGTTATCTCTTATCTTATCAAACCCATTTTTTGTGGACTCTAATTCTGTACCAGAGCGTCTGCAACTTGAGCTTATTGAGCTGTAATATGCTATTGAAGCCCATTGTGCTTTTAAAGAAAAACAAGGAAATTTTCATAATATTTATATTACACGAGAAAAATATCCAGGTCTTAGAGACCATGCCTTAAAAATGACGTCACCTTTTGGAAGTACTTACCTTTGCGAACAATTTTTCACCCAAATGAAATTCACAAAAAATTGATACCGGTATAATTTGACCGTTGAAAATCTGACCCATCAGTTCAGATTATCATTGACAAAATTTAAGGATTTGCAAATTAATAATCTTTTAAATTAAATAAATTTAAAATACTTTGTAAAAAATTAAACTTTAATAAATAAATATGTACAATATAAAGAAAACAAAAATTTGTAATTTTAATTAAATGAATTAAAAATACTTCGAAAGAAAAACTATTTAAGAAAGATGCAATATAAAAAATAAAAGAAAAATTAATAATTGTTTTAGCAAAGAAACCCCAGAGATCCCCACCCCTCCTTACCGTGCGGCCACTCAAGATTTTATCTGAGCACTATAAGGCTACATGAGTTCCATATCTGGACACCCATGATTTAGCGTTATAAAATTTTGTAAATACATTCAAACAGTAAACTAAATTGATGAAGCGTATTTGTGTCAAAAAAACGTATGTACTAGACTATACAGAATTCGAGTCTAGCAATAGTTGTGGCTATGGCAACACTCGTAATTAGTGATTAAAACTGCTAAACGCCAGTATTTACGCGAAATTTGAATAAATACGATCGATAAGCAAAGTTCTACGATTAAAGTTAGAATCTCCATTACTTTCATCAGAGAATAGTACAAATTTCGCTCCGATATTACAATTTTAAGTAATATATTTTAATGTGCAAGATAAAATCACCCTGCACGATGGATTTCAGATTTCCCATATAAATGAAATGGGAAGGATATTTTCTGGAATGGAGCACGGTATCTTTTTATCTTCGCAGCAAAAACTATCCTCGGTAGATCAGTCTTATTAGCAATAAATTTCCACCAAGCTTCATGAAAATCGGTGTATTGGTTCAAAAGTCAATAGGGGAGGACGGACAGACAGACCCAACGAGGAAGCTATAAGCCTATCTCCATTCTGGAAATTAGGCTAATAAATCATCTATGAACATATTATTGTCACATGATTTATGTTTTTTTCCAAATTAGTGAGCTTAATAGGAATTATCCTATAAAATATAAATAAAGTACAAATTAGAAAATGCTCTGATAAATATTTTGAGTATTTGTGAAAGATGAAAGTGTTCAAATACAAGGGATAACAAAAACTTATTCGTGTTCTTCAGCAACTAAAACAAATAAAATTTATTTGGTAGCAGATGTTTGTTATTTTTGTGCCACGCGACGTTTTAATTTAATATCACTAAAAAGTTTGAAATTATTTTAATTCTGTCTGAGAAAAATCTACAAAATTGCTTGCTATTGGAATTTATTCTGGAAACGCACTAGCTATCTAGTTACGGAGAGGAAATAGTGTTGTAAGAGTACCTTAAGTTGGAAACAAAAATACAACCTTGACGGAAATGTGAATTTGTTTTTCTTGAAGACCTTCATTTAAAAAAGTAGAATATGAAAAACTCGCATAAAAATGTCGCTTTAAGCAAACGGTGTTATCTCTTTGTAAACAGTGCTCTCGGGTTAACTGTACGCTCAAGTTCCCCAAATTAACGGCGGTGTTGGAGAACAAAGAACCAAACGTTTCAGTTTGCCGTGTTACCGCGTATACTACAACATAGGAATTTTCTCTCCTCTAAGAGCGAGTCCGGCAGAGGAACATTCAAAAATAAAAAATGAATGGGGAATCCGCAAATTGATCCTAAGACTGGATGTCCCGACGTGTAATTTTTGTTTTGCCGCCCGGCTGCAAACGCATTCCTTGTTTCTCGGAGTAAAAGCAAAAATGAGGCAGAAAAGAGGAAATGTGATTAATTAAACTGGAGAAATTTATTGGCCCGTATCATTTCAAAAAGCGTAGTTGCAGAAAAGCTAAAGCTGTCCCAAAATCACAAGCATTAGCATGGCGGCTGAGAAGATAGAGGAGCCCTAAATTGATATCGATTAAGCATTTATTGTTTTTATTTATGTCAAAATAGTATAGGTATATGGGAAAGGAATCAATTTAAGGTATTTGCAGGAGAATTATTAAACATGCCAAAAAAAAGAAGTTAATAAATTGTAGTCTAGTACAAAAGCAGTAGAGCTCGTACAACGGGTCTTATGGGAAACATCATTGGATAAAATTTCGTGTGCATTAAAAAGTTCGACATAATTCGTTTAAAGATAACTCATTAACGATGGTTCTTTACAGGTAGGCATACAAATTGTCATCCAACCGAAGGAAAAAATATCTCACAGTTTAAAATAAAATTTATTTTGTTAGCAAAGGATCCCAAATCGACGTATTAATCTTAACCCACCACTAGAGATCCACTGATCCACGGCTTTCCAATCGACAGACGCGAAAAAACCGTAGATTGAGGCACTTTTCCATCACCCGATCCTTTTTAAAAAGGAATCTCTCTTTCTCTTTTAGTCCCTTTTAATAGCCTCTGCTCTGGATATCTTAATTAGACGGCTCATTATATTCAAGTGTGAAAGTCACGGAGCGCTGACATTATCATCTTTTGCAGACGGCCTCTCGTTGGATAACCCTATCTCCATTCACGGCTTCCACTCACATCAGTTTGCGTGTGTATGTGTGTGCGCGCGCGCGCGAGCGCTGTGCTGCCACATCCTCGTCGGGACGGCTCACGGCTTGCGCATTGAAAGGCATCTTCGTGTGAACATATAAACAGATCCGCAATGGGGGTGAGAGAAGGGGAGGGGGTATTTAGAGAAACGGAGATAAAGCGGGAATGATGCAGTGGGTGTAGGTGGTTGAGTAGGGGAAGCAGGGGGTGGGAGGCATCGAGGGGGAGGAGGTGAACCAGAGGCAGGGGGTGGATAAACCATCTACGAATCTGAGACTCCAATTAGCGAGTTTGCCGTGTGTCGCATTCGGAGTATGGGTGGGCCGTTAGGATGGGAGCGAAGAGTGAGTGGGAATGGGAGGGGGGGGGGGGGCGATGCATTCGACCCGTTGCGCCTCCCCCCCTCCCTCCGCCATCCCTTGCTCGATCCTTTGACCCTCTCCTCCGTATCGCCAGCATACCGGCATTTATTTCCGTCTCTCCTGTCTCGGATACGCATAAAATAATTAGAGCGTGGCTCCTAAAGTTTTTTAAACTCCATATTGCACCGGCGGAATTTTACTAAGGACTTGTTCCGGAAGTTGCGACGAGGTGCGTCGTGTCATGTTGAAAAATCCGTCTCACGTTCGGGGACAACGTGAATAACTTTATCAAAATGTCTACGTATCTTCTGTGGCGGAGGGACGTGATATTGAGACACGGTAATGCAATATGGACATTAATGGAGAAGAATCATTTTGATCTGATTCAAGGGGATGCCATTCGTTTTCTTCCAAAGAATGTTGCTAGATATGCTGTAAATGTCGTTTTATGTTTTGATAAAGGAAGTATTACCATGTGAATATCAACATATAAGAAATACTGTACTGAATGAAGCCGTGTTTATCTTCCTATTCAACAGAAAATTTCCAATAAATTAAAATAGAATGTTAAATATTTAGATTTATAGGGTTTACAAGTATTTATTTCAAATAAGGTTTAGTTAATTAATAATGGTGACATTTAAAGCGTATAAAGGATTTATAATATTGATAATTATTAGCAATCTCTTAGCTTTATTTTGGAAATTATTACAAACTAAAATGCATTTTTTAACTTTTATATTTGTGTGAGTAATTGCGAAATGTTTAACTATTTACCTTGGTAATACTCTCATAACTACAGAGGTGTTACAATATATATAGAAAAACAAACATTGTATTAAAATTTAAAATGTTATTTATGCAAATTTTGCCTTTAGAATCAGATTTATTTAGCCCTTCAGGTTATGCTGTTAGATCTGATGTGCATCATCCATTAATTATAAAATTTAAATCTCAAAGCTATTTGTAGCTGTTGTAACTTGAATATTATCTTTTTGTGAGATTAGATTATGTCTGTTAAGAAGGTTGGATTTTCCTCTCAATTGACCTTAGTTAAGGTTTCTGGTGAAACCACAAAATTTACAAAACTTTTGTGGAGGACGAATAACTAGTGAATTAAGCTTTAGACGCTGTCTATAGCACCGGTTCTCAACCTTTTTTCCGTTCCGATGGTCGATGCACACCTGTGCGGCGCACTGCTGTCTACATTCCGCCGAGATAAAAAGAAGTGTGTAATAATGAACAGTTTAAACCAAAAAATTGTTTTATTGCTGTTAAAAATGACACAAGAAAAAGGTATAAGAGCTATTTAACAAAATTTAATTCATGCAAGCCCCTATTATAATTTTTGGCGACATTGTAAACCGATGTACTAGAGAATGAAAGTCCAAACGGCATGCAAAATCACTGAGGAATATTCCCATGATTGTATACAATGTGACTATTTCAATAGCGGAGTTCTTCAGTATGTCACGGTATTTATAATACATCAATTCATGTATTTTCAACGCGATGCTAGTCATAATATGTGGATTACTGTTCAATTTTCTGATTTTTTTCGGACGTTCGGATGATCGGCATTCAGATAATCGGAGTCTTACTGTTCATGCAACTATGTTGGTGGTAAATTTGAAGACCCAATAACTTTGATCTCGGTTATTCGTTGAGGACGGTAGTCATTAAAATATTGACCTCCGATAGATAGTTCAAGCTTCTTGGAAGCGTTCTGAAGGTAATTTGGATCGAAAGAACAGGAAATAATTTGAAAAGAGAATAAACTTGTTTTATAAAATAGTTTCCTTACCACTAATTATATAGGAGTGCTTAACTACGATTAAATTATGCCGAACCAATCACGCCAGAAATCAATCGTTATAAAATGTATACGGCAAAAATTGATGCCGTCAACATTAGCGCTAGGTTTATTCGCCTATCTCGTGATGTTTCATTCAGGTTTTGATATATACACCATAGCATAAGGGCATAATTCATCTTTCATCAAACTTTCCTGCGATTCACTTTAAAGTAAACCTATTTATTTTCTGTGCACCCAGAATTTATTTGTTTTTGCTGAAAAATTTAGTTATAACTTCATTCTGTGAAGTATTTACTCCTTCGGGGTTTTCTTTCAAAAATGTACGTAAAAATGCGTATACGCAACGTGCGTATAAACCTCATTTATTTTCCATTGCCAACTTCATTGAATGATCGAAAGTAAATTATCAGACGAAGTTTTATAAAAGCGAATGAAATAAATCCTTGATCCAATTTTCCCGAAATCCCTTTTCACTTATTTAATTTCCGTGACTGGATTTTCCAATTCATCTCTTGGCGCTCGGGCCGTCGCCTCGTTACATTCCCTCCGTCACGTCCCAAAATTTCAGATTGGCTAATTCAGACACGAAAATGTTTTTTAAAAAATTACTCCTCCGGCATAATTCAGAGGGCGTCAGAAGAATAAAAACGCATTAAAAAACTCGGATAGTCCAATACGAGATCCGTTTAATCGAAATCCTAAGGGAAACGAATGACCAACAATACCCTAGTTAATCACTACGCAGGATTACCTCTCCCGCTTTCGTCTACCCCCGTTGCGATCCGATGAATTATTACGTCATACAGGGGTTTATCGAGACATTTCGGGAGGAGGGGTTAATCCGTGGGAAATGAGGTGGGTTAATCGCGCCAATTATCGAGGAGGGAGCTAAGTGTTGGGGGGAACTGTGTGTGTGTGTGTATATATGCATGTGTGTGTGTGTGTAGCGAGATATAGATAGAGAGAGGGTTGCGCATCTGGCTTTGCGAAGGAAAGGGTAGTTCGCGGCCTTGGAGGGTGCTTCCCCTCCTTCCCTTTCCCTCTCTCTCTCTCTCTCTTTCTCACCCTATCTCAATCCTCTCCTCCCCTCCGACCCTCAACCATTCACTTCGCTTAGCCTCCGAAAGAGGCCTCTTCGAAGAGCATACACGCGTGATGCCCCATTCTGCCGTTCCCGAGTGGAGGAGAAGCGAGGAATGAGGGAGAGAGAGACAGAGGGAGGGAGTTTGTTATTGATTCATCGGTGCCTTGCACAGGGAGAGACTTAATTCCTAGTCGATTAAGGTCGGCAGAAGGGATTCGAGATTCTCTTCCTAACAAAGTTAATTAGGTTATTTTAATTCCGGAAATTTGATCCTACTCTGTTTTTTTATCGAGTGTATGTCGCTTGATTCCTTTACGCGATGTTTTATCAAAGAAAGTGAGGATTCTTTGCGTTTCGTTTGACTTTTTTTGCCATCCACGAAGAAACCGTTCTTTGGCAATGATAACAATGCATTTACATCTACATCAAGAATGACTTCTAAAAAAATTCGGTAGATTTAAAATAATGAATATTAGGGTTATTTAAAGTAAGTTTACGGTATTTTTAGAAAATGATTTTATAACAAGGCAAGTAGTTATTCCAAGTATTTAAACAACTTATTACTACTATTCTACATGATCCTCTAACACAGGAATGTCAAACCTGCGGCCTGCGGGTAGCATGTGGCCCTTTCTGTGCCTCACTTTGGCCCAATAGCTATTTTTTGTCTCAAGTGAATCGTATGTGATTTAAAATAAATGTTTTGTTTTAGCGAAAAGGAGACGATATTATTTTCATAGTTACCAAATTAGAATAGAACGCATTTTCTATATAAATAATTGTTTTACTTGCAAAACAGACGTCCATTCATCTAGCTATAGTCTATAGTTACAGCTCTGAACCTCATAAAACAACTTCTCTAATATCCATAGCCTTAATGCGTCCCTTCTGTAATATCCATCTCTTTAATACGGTTCGAACACCTCTTCGAGTTTGACATGCCCGCACTAAGAGATTCAAACATTTGTAGTAGCGTGGGAGAAGCTTTTCGATGTCTGTCAAATAACATGTACTGTCCTTAGTTTTTAACCAGTTTTGTTCGTCCACTTCCACAAAAAAATCATTTTGGAATTGTTTTTCCTTCAGGTCTGGAAACAAACGGAAGTCGCTTGGTACAAGATCACAACTATAGGGGAGGGTAATCCATGACTTCTCACAATCGTTCCGATTACAGAAGTTGGCTCATTTGATTTGCAGTGTGAGACGTGTATTGTCATGAAAGAATAACCCGACCACAGAAAGCAACACGGAACATTTTTTTCGAATAGCTCTTTGGAGTTATTTTCAACTCTCACGACAAAGAGCGGCATTTAATGTCGTCCCTTTTATCGCAACATGCAAAACGCCTTGATGGTTCCAAAACATTGTTGCCATCACCTTACCAGCCGAAGGTGCAGTCTTTAGATTTTTTTCTCGTGGTAACATTGTATGTTTCCAGTCCATGTTTTCCATTAGACTCTAGTGTGTGATGGTGTACTTAAGTCTCATCACCTGTCAAATGCGCTCAAGGAAAGGCAAACCTTGGTCCGAACACTGCTCAAGATAGGAAATAACTGCAGGCCATTCTTTAAGTCTTGTTTATATTCATTAACATTTTGAGAACCAAACGCGCGCTAGCTTTGTTGAACCCAAACTTGTCATAAAAAATGGTGGATATGATTCCATGCAAGAGTTTTGGAAGTGCTTACCTTTGCTAACAATTTTCCTCCCAAATGAAATTCACAAAAAATCGATACCTGTATAATTTGACCGATGAAAATCTGACCCATCAGTTCAGATTATCATCCACAAAATTAAATGATTTACAAATTAATGATATTTTGAATTTAATAAATTTGGATTGAAGCTCACAGTTTGTTCCTCTTTTGTCTTGAAGAATCGCGTTGTTTATTTGATCTATGTTTTCATCAGTTGTTGCATTTGCTGGTCTTCCACTTCGCGCACCGTAACTTGTTCTCTGCCATCCTTCCTGAAACGTTGGCATCCACCTTGATACACTTTGTCAGTTTTGTTAAAACATTTTATATATAAACTTCAACAAGTTAGCGATGCATTTCTGCAGCAGAAATATTTTTCGCGTTTAACAATCGTATCACAGAACGCACTTTGTCTCGGGACCACATGTCTAGGGGAGTTGCCATTTTTAACTAAGGATACAGCAAGTCACAAACAGACCTGACCCACTTCACAGCGTTGCCAGGCATGCTTAACAGAATACCGTACTACCAACAAAATTATTATAATGCATTAGCAATTAATCTTGCAAACTTATTTTTGAAGACCCCTCATATATATATTTCTATTTAAGAAACAGATTATCAGTTAATTTAGCTATCATTGTCATAGAGAATATTTTGAGGAAATATGCGTTTAATGTTACTAATTATCACCATAATAAATGAGCTAAGTTTAAACCCAAAGATATTTATATTATAAAAGAAACACAATGTGGAGAAAGTCGTAAGGAACTTAGAATAATGGGGAGTCTGCTAAATATGTTAGGATTAAGACTTTTAATAAGCAGTCGATTGAAAAGGAACTCTCAGGTGAGTAAAAATTCAAGTAATTACAAAAGCAAACTGTGATATTGGGCTACTGGAGTTCATATTTTAACGTTCTGTCTTGCCATATTTTATGAAAAATATTTCAACTTTTGTATAGTTTTACAACACACAATATTTAAGTACGTAGCATATTTCACACTTGCTAATATAGTCAGACTTATTTATAGCTAATTCAGACCATGGCTATTTTAGACTAATTCAGCTTTTTATGTGACTATTTGTGTATTATGAGTTAATGCTTCACGAACAATATTAACACTAGGTCAACAAAAGCGAACAATCGTCTCAACATTGCCATTACAAGTTATGCCACAACCTTATATTATCTTAGATATTGAGTTAGAGTAGAAATGATAAGTTTGCTCATCCAATTATCTTCTTTTATACGCACTATTTTGGATGCATGATTAAAATACAGTCATCTATAAATCTAGCTTATCCCGAATTAAATCTACGTTGAATTAAACGACTTTGTTTGATGACTTAATGTAATTAGTCCCTTTCAGCGATATACAAAATTCTATCCCCGTAAAAAGATTATGACTCATAATAATGGGCAGTTTCACGTTTTTTAAATCGTTGGCGAAATAGAAATCCGTTACTTTTAAACGCGATATTTTTCTACATTCATTAAGAGATTACTTATAAAGCACCTCTAGTCTTCTCTTTTATGTTTACTATAATCATATGATTAATTATTTTTACTATCTACGGACGTAGGATAGGGAAAAGGTTTGATTTCATGAAAAAAGTCGATTTCGAGATTTCAACGGAAATACACGTTTTGAGGTCCCCTGAATATGTTTTTGACCATTTTCTCGATGATATCCCTGTGTGTGTATGCATGTGATAGAGATTTTGTGGGTGCAAAAACTATCAATCAGATCAACACGAAAGTTTATATTTGATATTTTTTTAAAGCATTAATTAGTTTTTGGTAAATATCGGTCAACCGGAAGTGGGTGTTTACTCTTGTCACATCCGTATTTTTTAATATTTAATTTTATATTTGATAAATGTAAAAAAATATAGAATAAAAGTTTCTGGAAATTTAACTTTATACAACCGTTGTTTGAAACATTTTTCCATATAATTATATTTTTTAGCTGCCACTACCACGGCTACTGGCGACTATTGTAAACACTTGACCCGTAGTTACGTCTTAATAACGCTTCTTTTTATTTTCTTAATTGTTGGAGCTTCGTGGCTATATCCAATATCAGAAGGCTACGATTTGGGTTTATTTCTGCTCTTTGTTGTCTAAATTTTTCTTGCAGTTTCTTAAAATATTTATTAACATTTAGCCTTTTAATCTGTTTGGAGGTTTTAGAAATATTACAGGTATGGAGAAAGTCATGTGATGGCCATATCAGATTTTTCATATTATCAAAGGATAATTTGTTCAATTGGATATGAATTAATTCGCATACCGCACACCGTCTCTTGTATTACAATAACCTGCGCTTTGTAATGAAACTGCAGATATTTATTTTTCTATGTGAGGTGCGTGTGGCTAGATAAAATAAAAGACGTTTCATTCTTAAACACAGCCATAAATACTTAAAAGGTCTCTCAAGTCCATTTACAACAAAGAATGATTGAAATAAAATATTTATCAGTGTAATATTTTTATTAATCATACGCTGATATAATGTAATTGAATAATAGGATTATGTAGTGAGTACCATGAGCATTTTTATTAAAAATTCTTCGATAGATATCGCGGGAAGCGAGAAGAACATTTTAATTTCATTCATTATTATTTTTAATGAAAACGAAATTATCGAAGGCCGTATTAAAATACACAGTGGTAGATTCGATTTACTTAGTTAGGCATAATTAACTCACATTCATGAAAATCTTGAAGTTTCTCTTACAATTAGATTCATTAGTTTTAGGACTATATTGTCCTAACTGAAAATCAATTCTTAACAGTCATAAGAGATATCGAAGATAGATATGTCTTAATTATCGATACCAACCGAAGAAATTGGCTAATCAAAAAAATAAAAAATTATGATAATGTTCGATATTCAATGACTGCATTTCTTATCTCTTTTTATATTGTATATAATTTGAAATAGCCATTTGTATTCGCAGGCAAGGGAATTTGTCTTATTATAGCCAGCCTCCGCATAGTAACGATCACTCCCTCATCCCTATCCATGATAATTCCCAGTTAAACAACCCCTTTGTCTCCATTAGCGGAGGTAATGAAATTTGCCGCCGGCATTAATCGTTTGCCCTAGGAATTTCGAAATTCGTTTGCTCAGCAGCAATCAGCGACGCGCGTACTCGAGTGTTTTGTTTGTATGTTTGCACGTAAGGAATTTAACAGAAGGAAGAGGACTCTTACGGCGTTTCTCGAAACCCAGACCAACTCTCCAAGCCCTTTCTCCTCCACACCTCTCACTCGAAAAGAGATCGTAGAGATAGAGAGTGAGAGAAGAAGAAGGGCTTCCTAAATCTTCATCGGAGATTTTACTGCTAGAAAAAAAGCGGATCAGAAGAAGTAGGGTTACAGGTGGAAGCGGTTACTTTATTAATTATCCAGAGAGGGACGAAAGGAAATTATTATAATTTTATCATTAGAGAAAGAGCATGGAGTTTGGATTTAAAAAGAGCAGGAGAGAAACTGTGAGAGTAAAAAGAGCGGAAAGATACGCCGTAAACAAAAAAGGAAACTCTTGTTAAAAAAGCGTCAGAGCGGAAGTCAGAGGGAGAAAAAACAACAGAGTAACATTTCCCCTCTCGGTTTTACAACTTATTTTTTTTCTTACATTCGGATTAAAATGTGCCTTCTCTCCCCCTCTCATTTTCTCTCAAATATATTTATTTATTTCACTCTTCTCTCTCTCTCTTTCCTACTTCTGCATTTGAATTATTCTCATTCCCGTGAAAACTTTTGTTTAATTTTTTTAGTCCGGTCCCAGGGACGGACTATGGAAATTAGTCTCTCAAACTGTCTGTCAAATGGGTTTTCTCTGTACTCTTCCCGTCGGCAAGTTTTTTGGACCAGAATAAAGAGATCCACCTTTGATATTAAGCATGAATGTTATGTCTCGCACGCTTGTTCGATGGTTTATTTTAGGATGAATTTCTTCGGAACGTGCCCTTTGTAATAATCAGAGTCATAATCTGTGCGCCAAATATTATTGTAAGCATAAATAAACCATGTATAACAGAACATGGATTTACCCATTTCTGTAGTTCCAGTCCATGATGGTTTTTATACTAGTCACCATAGTTTGTAAAATAATTTAGAAGCACTGATATAGGTTTGATCTGACCCAAAACAACTTATGTCTACGGATAATTCAGAAGAAAACGTGAAAATTCTATTTGGTCAACTCATTGATTCTCAATTGGCGTGACTTGATAACCCAGGGTGATGCGAGAGTTATCAAGGTGTGACTGATTAGTTAAATTCACGATATATCATGTACTGGCTTAGACAGACGAATAAAACAGAAGAATACATGTGTTTTCATGCGAATGCGGTAGGAGAAGCAAAATTTGTTTGAACGCGATTTGAATAAAATGAAACTGAAAATTGAAAATGGGCTGACGCAGGCATAAAAAGACTGAGAACAACTGGGTTGCTGCTCAATTTCCATTAGAATGGCTAATTACATTTAACTGATTCTAATTTCTTATTCCACTTGGTTAATGCTTATTTTGCTAGAGAATTAGTTAGCATTCATACATGTTTTTATTACTTTCAAATGGTGTGTGAAGGTAAGTTTATATGCTGACCTCTGGAAAAATTTCGGATGCTCTTTATCGCGCGCTTAAAGAATGTTAAAAAGCTTCATTATACATTCATGGAACTGAAAGCCTCGACATTGAGTAAATAAGTACGTTGCGTTTTCGATCGTGGCGAAGCATCTCCTACAATTGAAGGAAAGCATGATAAAAACGAGTAGTCTCTGAAATTTTAGTTTTTATTTACCTTCTTTTACGAAGAGTGTAACTCGTTTGGAAATGGATGATGGGAATTGATTATCTGAAGTTTTATAAGCGGGAGGTACCATGTGACATTGCGTCAGAATAAGGGATGGGTATTGGGAAAAACTACCATCGCCTCTGCTGACATTATAAATTTAATCCCTATCCGAATTTTGCGATATATTTTTTCCTCGAATTAATGGATCGATTTAAAGCCCAAGGTTAATGTATTCATTCGTGCAAGATGCTTTTAAAGGGACTTTAATGGTTCGTATTGCGAAATGGCATGCTTTCATTTTTTACTGCTTACATTAATTTTCTTTGGCTTCTCATCAAAGGATAATCTCCTTAAATTACTTAATTTACCAAAACATATTAGCACCACCCCAAAAATCATCCACCAAAAAATCAAAGATATCATCGCTGAAGGCTTTTCACTCTGAGTCGTATAACGGGATATCGGTCCATTATGATGTACTGCGGATAGAAGTTTTATTGATCGTAAAATTTTATTACATAGCTTAGAAAATCTTCGGAATAATTTTTTTCGTGAAATAGAATCTTCTCCAGCGTGAAAAATTGTGAGTTTTTTTAGTTTTCTCGCGAATCTCATTAAGAAGTATATGAACAGCTAGGGGTGTCTGTGTGGTCTATTTTGTCAGTCATGAATTAATATTGCGTGCATTATATATTTTTAAGTCTTTCACGTGACCCATAATAAGCGTTTACATCGTTCGGTCAAGGCACGCGAAGTATTCTTCCTACCGAGCTGCCTCATTTTCGACACGCGTTCTCGAAAAATTGGAGGTGGATGACCCCAAATCGGGAAAAAATAAAGAGGACGAATCAAAACCCAAAAAAGGGAGACCTTTTCCCAAAGGATCATGGGATTTATTCTTCTTTTCTATTGTTTTGCATCTTCTCGAGACAAACTCAAGTCGAAAGAATCCCGATAAATCACTGAAAACGGCTATTTCCGGCTGTGATTTTTAAACGCATTCGGTAATCGGGGGTTTATGTGCCTTTTTTTCTCTTTGTTGCTCTAAGTAAAAGGCCAAAAAGTCTAATTTACTTTGGAAAACTTTATCATAAGTTCTCGAAGGAGGTTTTAAAATCCGGAGAAATTTATTTTAGCTAGAGCATGACTCCTAAATTTTTAATGAAATTATTTGTTATTGCCGAAATTTTTCATCAATTAGATTTTACGATTAATTTTCCACGAACAACATTTAGGTTCATCATTTTTACGAACTGTTCTTTCAAAATTTATGACGACATATAATGGAAAAAACTGTTAAGATTGAAGTTCTAATCATACTTATATAATTCGAAGCTAAAGGGAAGACAGTAAAGATCTTAATTATTAAAATGGGCCTTATAGGACATGAATTTATACATAATACGTATGAGGGGAAGTCAGAAAGCAAGCTTCACTATTTATTTTACTGCAGTCAAAGTACATCCAAGTACACAAGTATTAGATATAGGCACATTCTTATGCTGTTTTTCCTCATAGTCACCGTTATTGTTCAGGCACTTGTCGTAGCTTTCGATCAAAGTGTAAATACCATGGCGGTAGAACGATGTGTCCTGATGCCGTAGTCGGTCAACGTTGCCAG
This sequence comes from Tanypteryx hageni, assembly GCA_028673005.1. NCBI lineage: Eukaryota > Metazoa > Arthropoda > Insecta > Odonata > Petaluridae > Tanypteryx > Tanypteryx hageni. Next base: position 185,880,705 of record CM054115.1, on the reverse strand, counting down.
ATAAGCAGCTGAGTTGACTGTCTCACCAAGTGGTGAAGTCCACCTCAACCTCTGGACGGCATTTGAACTCCCACCTCTCGTCCCCGGTGATGATCCGACCCAAAGAGTCCTCGCTCTCTTCAGCGTAACGTTGCAGATTGGCAAGCGACGTTGGCATCGCCTCCCAGCAAAAAGTTCAAAACGACACAAAGTGCGGGAAATGTGATGGTGCATGGAGTCATTTTGGTGGATTTGATCCCACCTTATGAGATAGTCGACGCAGCTGCTAATCAGGCACCAGGACGCATAGTTTTACCGCCATGGCCTTGATACTCTGATCGATCGCTATTACAAGTGCCTGAACAAGCACGGAGTATATGTGGAAAAACAACTAAGGATGCGTCCATATCTAATACTTGTGTACTTGGATACAACCCACTTGCACTTGCAATAAACAATAGGAAACCTTACTTTCTGACTTTCCCTCGTATTATAAATATTATATCCACAGAATGAAATAGATTTTCTCGAATCTTTAAAAATTAGAGTTATGACGCTCGGGACATCCTATAGTGCTTGTGCACCATCCTGCCAATCAGACATAAAATAGCGAAAAAGTCCTGCAAAAGACCTCTTCATCTTGGTGTAGAGCGATAAACATGCGCTACTGAATATCTGCCAAGGAAGCAAAATATTTGACCGGGTTGCTATGGTATTTGAGTCGCGCGCCGTGTTGTGCCGTCGAGTGTATGTGTTCCGTTTGTCGTAGTGCGGTTGCCCGCTCCCCCGTCGCCGTCTGCGGCCGTTGCGTGTAGGAGCACTTTGCGCTGAGTGGCTAAATCGAATGGCGTTACGAAAATGGTTTATTCATGGCCGACGAGAGTGTATATCCAGCCGCGAATACCGGCCGGTTGCGTAGCCGTTTTTCTAGCGCGCGTCACGTCACGTGAGGCGAAAAAAAGACGACGTGCTCCCCGTCACCTTCTTCGCCGCTACTTCTGTCGGTCACGTCGCGAGCAACCGTGCTGACGCTATAACGGGTGGATGATTTTTAATCGGTTGTTTAGGCGTTTTTAACTGCGGTCTCCGCCTTTAGTGCTAGTATATGCAGAATGCAGGTCGACTGATGGATCGGTGAATCTTTTAAGTGTCGTTAATGTTGCGGTTTTAAAGCACCGATTTTCACTTGAAGACTCCATAAATGTTTTGAGAATGATATGAAGTAGGGTGGCTGATTTCGAAATGTCCCCGGTATCCCAGTTATTTACGCAATATTCAGCTTGTATCGAATTTGAAGTTGCAGTCTCAGTAGCAAAGGGCTAGAGAAAGATACAATAAGGCCTGAATTTGCCTAATGTCCCTTAACTCAAATATGTATGGCATATAGCTTCAAGTACATTTTTTAATTAGTGGTAACTATTAAAATTTGTTAGACACTAATTAATTATCATATCTCTATTGAGATACTTTCTAGATCAATTTACCTTCATCACGTGTAGCTCAAGTAGTTTGCATAAGTTTTAGGTAAATAAGTATTTTAGAAACGATGAAGTAATATTAATATTTCTTTATTGAAAATCAGTTAAATTTTCTTGTTAAGATTATAGACAAAATAGGAGTATACCTACTGCTATGTAGAAAAATGACAAATATTTTCGACAAACCAATGTATATCATGTTAGAAATTTTTAGTTGAAATGAGATTAATTTAACAAAGCTTCATAAATATACAATAATATTCTTATAATTTTCTCTCCAAAATTGTTAATAAAGATATTTTTTATTACATAATTGATTTTAATGAAATAAGTGTGGCGATAAAAAATGCCGTATAGATAAAGCCGAACCACTACTGGCAGGAGAAAGTAATATGTACTTTGTCAGAAACGCATTAATATTGTAAATACCGAATTTCCTGCTGCTTTCGTAAGGACTTTGGATAGTAATTTAGCTTAAATGTAGTTTGTCTTTTAAGAGATTGAGATGGTCCCATTCAAAGTTGTACATGTTAACCTGATCGGCACTCTTCTCTCGTATTTTTACCTTCGCTATGGAAACAAGCGACGCAGCATCAACTCTCTTAACGCTATGTGTCGCGTGCATCCTAATAACGTTGCCTCCTGTTTTAATTTGCCCTTATAAATTGACCCTATACAATGTTTTTTAAACTTTAATGACATATTAGGTTAGGTGAAAGAGAGGCCCAACAGGGCCTAACCTCGCCAATAAAGGATAAAATAAATCAATAATTGACGCAGTGGTTTACAAAATGTCACTTGATTGTATCGTTGTTTAGTAAATTAGCCATAGTCATAGGTCTCTAGTCACCGACAGTAACTAAGAAGTTTAAATGTGGTATGAAATGAAACCATCAATAAGCAGGTTTTTCCAAATAATCTATGGATATGTTCCTATTCATATGCACAAACATACAAACACATGCTTGTTTGTATTTATGGCTAATCAATCTCATGTATTATTAAGGTCACTCTGAAAGTTTGAGATACAAAACAACTAATATAACTAGGAATGAAATTTTTATTAAAGATACTCCCCACCATACTCTATACTACGTTCCATTATTTTATACCACCATTTGAGTGCTAAATACCAGTATTTTCAAGGGATGCCATTTAACACTGAAATGTACACGTTGACAGCATCTTCTGGCGTTTCGAAATGTTGTCCACGGTTGATTTCGTTGACGTTTGGGAACAAGGAGAAGTCACACGGCACCAGGTCTGGACTATAGGGGGATGTTCCAACAACTGAAAATGTGAATTTTTCAGAAATGAGGCAGTTAGAGCGGCCTTGTACCCTGAAGCATTGCCTGGGTGCAGCATGATGCCTTGCAAACCAGACATTGGACGTTTTTCTTTTACATTTTTAAAGACTTCTGGTAGACAGACAGTGCTGTGCCAATTGGCTGTTAACTGTTCGAGTATTTTCTAGACACACTGTAGTCATGTGGCCGCTGGCAGAAGGAAAATTGCAAATCATTTTCTAGCTAACATTTGACTTTCGATGGAACATGTTCTTTTGGAAAGACCCGAACTGTCGGTTGCCGTTTGGTTTCTGAATACAACTGGTAGATACAGCTTTCTTTCTCAGTTATGTCAAACCTACGTTTTTATTTGCCTTCATAAAATTTTTTCATCATTTTATAGCATCATTTCACTCGATATTCTTTTTGCTTATTCGCAAGCAGGCACCCAAAGAATTGACACTTTTCTTACGCGTAAGTATTCACGCAACATTTTAGAAACCGCTGCCGATCCTATCCCTAATCTAACCGCGATTATCCCATAGGTGTTAGCGGGTCATCTCTTAACAGACGTTCCACATGTGGCACATTTCCATCCGTTATAGCAGTCGCAGGTCGCCCTGAACGAGTTTCGTCGCGTGGAGAATCTCTGCTTAGACAAAATTCTGCAAACCAACAGAAAACCAAGACTCTGAGAGGACAAGCATCCCCAAATTCATCACCAAGGTTTTCAAAGCACTGCAACTCCCTTCAATTAATCTGAATGACAAAAATCATAACTCAAAAATGTTCTCTGTTGAGCTCCATTGCTACTAAGCCTCAGAGAAGAACTCAGTTGATATAAAACGGCGTAACTTCTTACAAACGCTTCGTAGTAAGTTGAAAATTGCACGGTATACTCAATAATGTATAGAGTGCAATATGTAAATATCATTTATGAAACTCAAATGTATTCCTTATGTCTCAAAACTTTCAGAGCAACTCTCGTATGTTTACAATTCCTTCCACACCAAACACAAACAAGGGAGGAAGAAAAGCCTACTTTATATGAAGAGTATCAAGGGGGCAAACTGCTTAACGTCCCTTCTGCAGGACGGAGCGCTGACTTGCGCGGTCCCCTCAAAACACGCAAGAAGGGGACGGGAATATCCCAGGTTGAAAAATCCAACCTACGCCGGATTCGAACCTGGGACTGCTGCGTGGAATGCCAGAGCTCTAACCATCTCCGCCACCCCTACACACACGCACACACACATTTACAAGTACATATACATATTCATGTGTAAAAATACATACGTATAAAGATATTGATAATGGATACATCACCAAGAAAGTGGAAGTTCCACCTATCGTTTTAGAATACGGACATCCAGAGCCGGGATATGATACAAGAAATGGGAGGCAAAGTTCGAAAATTATGCCTCCTTCTAATGAAAGTATGCAATACACAACTTTATCTCTCGAAACAGTTGTTTACTAAATGTAGAATTAAAATGAAATATGTTTTATAATATAAATGGTTAGTACACTTAAAAGTCCAAATTGTCATTAGTTGCGCCCTTAAGCGTGCAGGGCCCTAGGCGGGTGCCTTGCTTGCCTAGCCCATGTCTCGTCTCAACTGACAACCGTTCCGTGCCTTTCTTGTGAAATGTGTTGACTTCTTCCTCTATCGATCGCATCGCATTCACTCCACTTTCGTAATAAAGCAGACGAATGGACAAAGGTATTTTCATCACTCATGCTTCGGCGGGCGAAATTGAAGAGCTCCAAAGCTCTACTCAGACGTCACAACAAAAGAACGACGTCTTTCACATTCGAAGACAGCGGACAAGTGTTCCGGTAGAGGGTCTCTTCACGGCAATTTTAGCAGTCCGAGTGATCAAAAATTTCCGATTGAAAGTTGCCGCGAATAATTTCCACGTTTTGGAGAGTCGATTTCATCGAGAAGGTTGGTTCTGAATCGTTATGGTTTATCGAAAGAAAAGGTGGTGTCTATTTTGCAGTGAATATGTTTTGTTAGTACAGAATTTATATTGAAAATAGTATTTCTTCAGGGTTCAGAAGAACAAATTCACGTCACTGATGTAGTAAGCCAACTCTTAGTTGTCATTCAAATACTTTTCGTTTAATATTCATTTCTCTCTTACGTTTTCCTTCTAGCAATAGACAGAGAAAAGGCGCACAATTATATTGTATTTTTATTAAAATATTATAGTCAAGTGAAGGGGCAATAAAGCAATTCCTTGTTGTTAGGCTTCATGTTTTCCTGTTTCAAAGTTATTCCCAAATTTACAGCTTATGCCTATCTGCATAGAATTTTTAGATCACATCATTCCATCAATATCATGTTTCATATGTTAAAAAATATTCATTTTTTGCGTTTTAACAAATCTTGTGAATGTGAATTCAGCACCAATATTTTGAGTGACTGATGACCAGTATTGGAATTCTTGTCGTCTAGTTTTATAACTCTAATTTCGAATTCTCTTGATTACGTAGGTCTCCCCATGTTTTAGACATTTAAATGTCATTGACAATGAAACAATGAGGGAATGAATTTCATTATGAATCATTAGCTTTCTTCACCACGAGAATGATATCCAACGTTTTAAATTCGTAAAGGAATAATACAATGCAACGTGCCGGTAAAGTTATTGAAACTTTATATTCGCCCAAATTAAAAGAGAGAAATAAATTTGAGGAATAAAAACATAAATTTACAAATGGCAATGGAGAGTAGACTTATATGCATGGAGAAAACACTTCTATTTTAAAAACGCTTGTATGTCGGGGAAAATTAAAATGGTTGCTGAATAAAGTAAACAATTAAAACAAATTGACAAACTCACTCGCCAAATAATGAGACGCTGTTACATTAGGCCCAAATAATGGCAAACGAGGAAACACAAATAGTTTGCAAATAAGCAGAAAATTGGTCGAAAATTAACGCGCAAATAACGCGAACTCCGCTTTGATCGACTTTTGTCCGAAATAGCTGTTCTCCTGCCCGCGTGAGATGTTTGAGGCGAATTATCCTTTTGTCTTGTATTCCAGGAATTTTATCTCTTATATAGGTTAACTAGTGAACCGAAATTTTTATGAAAATTGTCATATACATAGTAGTTTTTGGTGGATTTATTGATATTTAACCAGAATATATATACGAATTCGCTAGAATGAAAAAAGTTTAGGAAGACAATATTAAATCACCCATCAAGGCTTTCAACTTGAATTACAGACTATCGTGTAGTTAGCGGAAAGATTTGAAGTTTTCCCGGCGAATGAATATGAGAAATTTTTCTCGGGTTACTGCCCGGGTCATGTCGTCATCCAAGACCAACGTTTCGGCGTTCCGATCATATTTTGACGAAGTTTAATAAGGATTTTAAAAAAAAAATCGAGATTTTTGGGACCATGAGCAAATTATTCTTATAGACAAATTGAAGTGATCGTTTTAATGAATGGCACTGGCAGTTTAGACGAATAAATACTAAGTGCTAATAAGTCAACATCCTACTATGGAATGTTTTGATTATATACAAAATTAGTAGGGATTAAATTTCAAAGGAGTCGAAATTGATAGAAATAAAAAAATTATTCGATATAAAAGAAAATTCAGCGTTGGGTAAAGACAATGCCGGAGCTTTTTCTGTTTTTAGAAATTGGATTTAATTGGATAGGTATGCAGAGAAAATAGTTTTCCTGCTCGGGAAACAAGATTGGGATAGGGATTCCATTACAGATATTCATCATTCGCAAAATAGGATCTCAACTTTATTGTCAACCAACTGACTGAGGTTATTTCAAGATTTGATGTTTTATGTATGCTTTACCATATTTTCATTTGGCAAAAACGCCGAAATATGACATTTGATTCAGCTGAAATTCATAAATGAAAGGCTAGGGATATTTTTATTTTGTATTTGTAAGGATCCAATCCATAAAGGCCAATAGCTTAACGGAAAATATAAAACAGACGATCAAGAAAAACGCCCTGCCACAAAATTCACCCTCTCTTCAACTCTGTGAGACTGAAGGCCGTATGGGATCTTTGACGGCTAAATTATTTGTAACAACATTTCGGATTTCTCTCCATCAAAATTTTATCACTCCAGACATCGAAAAACGTCAAAATGATTGGCGTCGCTACGCATCGGAGGCGCTCGAAGAAGGTTCCGAGGTACGCGGGCGTCCCCAATCTTCGGGGACATCTCTCGAAAGCATATTGGTTTGAAAGCGGGCCGCTTCGTAGCGTTCGCTATCCTTCCGGTGCCCTCTAACGTGCGGCACGACGCGTTTGTTTGGCCAATGGAATCGGGGATGGATACGATTGCAAACTGTGACGCTTTTTGGGTATTTCTCCGATAAATAAGGTCAATTTAATGATTGGTAATGTTGTCTTTTAAATTAAGTGTCCCCCAGTTTAATGTGTATATGCTGTTATTGTATCAAAACCCGGATAAACTGTAGTTACATTTTCATTATTACTCTTCTCGTTCTAATGTATCAAATTAAAAGCTTTTCCTTTTAATTGTAAATGGTTTATTTGTACCTGACGCTAAGTGGCTTTTCTAAAAGATTTGGTCTTACAATTAGATATAAAGTCCGATAATGAATTATCTAGTTTATATCTCGATTTTTTTAATAACCAGGTTAATTGGAATTAATATAAAAATTATGGAAATACCTGATAATAATTTGATGAAAAAGCCTTAATCATAATCAATTTTTTCCAAATTGTTAGTTTTTAAATAGTATTTCAAGTAAAAAATTATAATGTTTTCGAATCGGACTCGCATGTAAATGATAAAATAAGATTAATGCAATAAATATGTAATTTTTGTCAATATAGTTATTCATCAAATCGATCATGTGAAAATCGGTTTTCATTTATCACTCATGCAAAACGATAAATATCCGAAACCTCGACCATCTAGCGAGCGGAAACGCGCGTTTATCGTCCTCCTACCGTCCATCCACTCCTCTCGCTAAAGCGCTCTTATCGTAAGAAAGAGAAAATAAAACGGAACAAAAGAACGTAACCTCCCCGCAAGGATAAAAAAGGAGCAAGAAAGGGAGAGCCGCCATTGATTGGCACGTTGTCTCCTCTCTGCTCATTTTTTTTTTATCCTTTAACTCCCATCGCTTCCTCCTTCAGAATCCTTCCCGTCAGATTACCCACTCTCTTTCCTCCCTCTACCTCTCTCTCTTATTCCTCCTCTATCTCTCTCCTTCCTTCATAAGGACCTTCCTCCTTAAATGTCAGAATGGACCTTATGGTCCAAATTTCGCCCGAATAAAGACGATCTATATATCTGTCTCTCTCCTTCCTCCTCTCTCCCCTTCCTCTTCTCTCACCTTCCTCTTCTCTTTCTCTCCTCACTCTCTCCTCCATCCTCACTCTCCTCCATCCCCACTCTCTCCTCCATCCTCACTCTCTCCTCCATCCTCACTCTCTCCTCTCTCCTCCATCCTCACTCTCCTCCATCCCCACTCTCTCCTCCATCCTCACTCTCTCCTCTCTCCTCCATTGTCACTCTCTCCTCACTCTCTCCTCCATCCTCACTCTCCTCCATCCCCAATCTCTCCTCCATCCTCACTCTCTCCTCTCTCCTCCATTCTCACTCTCTCCTCACTCTCTCCTCCATCCTCACTCTCCTCCATCCCCACTCTCTCCTCCATCCTCACTCTCTCCTCTCTCCTCCATCCTCACTCTCTCCTCTCTCCTCCATCCTCACTCTCCTCCATCCCCACTCTCTCCTCCATCCTCACTCTCTCCTCTCTCCTCCATTCTCACTCTCTCCTCCATCCTCACTCTCCTCCATCCCCACTCTCTCCTCCATCCTCACTCTCTCCTCTCTCCTCCATTCTCACTCTCTCCTCACTCTCTCCTCCATCCTCACTCTCCTCCATCCCCACTCTCTCCTCCATCCTCACTCTCTCCTCTCTCCTCCATCCTCACTCTCTCCTCTCTCCTCCATCCTCACTCTCCTCCATCCCCACTCTCTCCTCCATCCTCACTCTCTCCTCTCTCCTCCATTCTCACTCTCTCCTCCATCCTCACTCTCCTCCATCCCCACTCTCTCCTCCATCCTCACTCTCTCCTCTCTCCTCCATCCTCACTCTCTCCTCTCTCCTCCATCCTCACTCTCCTTCATCCCCACTCTCTCCTCCATCCTCACTCTCTCCTCTCTCCTCCATTCTCACTCTCTCCTCACTCTCTCCTCCATTCTCACTCTCTCCTCACTCTCTCCTCCATCCTAACTCTCCTCCATCCCCACTCTCTCCTCCATCCTCACTTTCTCCTCTCTCCTCCATTCTCACTCTCTCCTCACTCTCTCCTCCATCCTCACTCTCCTCCATCCTCACTCTCCTCCATCCCCACTCTCTCCTCCATCCTCACTCTCTCCTCTCTCCTCCATTCTCACTCTCTCCTCACTCTCTCCTCCATCCTCACTCTCCTCCATCCCCACTCTCTCCTCCATCCTCACTCTCTCCTCCATCCTCACTCTCTCCTCTCTCCTCCATCCTCACTCTCCTCCATCCCCACTCTCTCCTCCATCCTCACTCTCTCCTCTCTCCTCCATTCTCACTCTCTCCTCACTCTCTCCTCCATCCTCACTCTCCTCCATCCCCACTCTCTCCTCCATCCTCACTCTCTCCTCCATCCTCACTCTCTCCTCTCTCCTCCATCCTCACTCTCTCCTCTCTCCTCCATCCTCACTCTCCTCCATCCCCACTCTCTCCTCCATCCTCACTCTCTCCTCTCTCCTCCATTCTCACTCTCTCCTCCATCCTCACTCTCCTCCATCCCCACTCTCTCCTCCATCCTCACTCTCTCCTCTCTCCTCCATTGTCACTCTCTCCTCACTCTCTCCTCCATCCTCACTCTCCTCCATCCCCACTCTCTCCTCCATCCTCACTCTCTCCTCTCTCCTCCATTCTCACTCTCTCCTCACTCTCTCCTCCATCCTCACTCTCCTCCATCCCCACTCTCTCCTCCATCTTCACACGCTTCTTCATCCTCACTCTCTCCTCTCTCCTTTCTCCTCTATCTTTCTCACTCTCTCCTCTCTCTCCTCCCTCCTCTCGCTTTCCTCTCCCCCCTTTCTCCTTCTCACCTTCTATCTCTCTTCCCCCTCCTATCTCTCCCCCTTTCTTTCTCTCCTCTCTCTATTTCTCTTTCATTCTGTTTACCTTTGGAAACTTTTTATCCCACTCTCCTCTCTCTCCCTTTCCTCCCCTCATTCAAAGGATTGTTAAAAAAGGAAAAAATAGAAAGTAAGTTCTTCCCATCCTCCTGGCAAAGCGGTTGATTTTTATTCCCACGGGAAGAGAGATACTAGAGTGCGATGAGAACAGCCGATTGGCGGAGAGGAGGAGGAGGTGAAAGCGGAGAGAGAATAGAGAACTAAACGAGAAAGGAATTTTAGCAGAGAGAGAAAGAGAGTGGTAGAAGGAGGGAGCGAGGTGATTTTTGAGGGCAAGAGGGGGTGGCGGGAGGAATGGGAGAAATGAGGGGAAGGAAAGGGCCAATTTAATTTAGCTGACGGGGTATTTGCCTTACCGTCATGCACCTCAAGGTGGATCTTTTACAAACGCGAAGGGGAAAAGAATTTCCATTTCTTGGCGGAGTGCGTGAGGAGAGGGGGTGAAGCGAGGCTCCCTACGGGGGTAGAGGCAGGTAGTTTGTTAGGAATAGGAAACAATGAGAGGATGGCGAAGAAATGAAAGGGAGGTGAGTGATAGAAGGCGATCTGCGTAGATATGGGGAAAGGGATGATGAGTCGGGGGTGAGAACGCTATCCGTGAGATTCCCTATCTGACAACGCCTTGAAGGATGGGCTGAGAGCGTGTGGGAGGAAGTCACGCCTCTAGATTGAAGGAAAACATGCGTGCCCGTAAGAAGGAACGATGCCCTCCGTGTTTTATTTACGATTTATTTGCATCCATGGCACCCGAGATATGATATCTGTAGAAATCCTTTAAACCAAATAATTAATACCGAGGGAAATGATGTATTCTTACCTCGAAAACCTGTATTAAAATAATCTACGTTATGTGCCATAGAGCCGTGGTGAGGGACCCACTGCTCGCATGCGGCCCACAAAGCTGCGGTGAATAACAGATCCGTAAAATGTAACACTCAAATTCATGTTTTTTTAAATTAAAATTATGATAAAAAAGCAATTAACATTGAAGTAGTTACCCCAGAAATCTCATTTATAATTGATTTTCACTTGAATTATATGTCATAATCTCTAAGTAGGTAACTTCTTATTCAAACTGTTATCCGAAGCATTGGCAATTTCTAATACGGTCTCCCGAAGGATTTGCTACCGCCAAAGCGGCCCACAGTATAGGAAAGGCGCCCTGCTATGGAGCTGGCCGCAGCCTTTGATAAGCTTCGATTTTTCTTCTTTTCAAGTATATATTTACCATAGCTGTCAGTTAAAAATGATAGGGATCAAGGATGTCTTTACAAATATTCGTAGGGCACCTTGATATACATTGACGCGGTAATTACTATTCTGAGTCATTGAGCACTTTGCAGTTTATTGTAGAATATTTTATAGTATACTATTTATAGTACATATACCGGTAAAAAGAGCATTCTAATTAACATGTTTGTAGTTTTTAATCTGGAGAAAGAAAGTAATTCCTTTCTTCCTAAATTTTTTAAACTGACCAGCTATTAATTGCACTACCTCTTAAATACCCATCGCGCGTACACAAAAGGGAATCAGCATGCTGTTTAAAAAGAGCATTCTAAATAATTGTGCGATTTTTTCTCAGCAACATACTAAATTTTATTCGAATTCATGGTAACGCCTGCGTTAAGTCACTAATTACCATCGCAATATCTCTAAAACTTACGTAGCAGTCGATCGTGTAGCTGTTGAATTTGTAGTTTGCAGGCTTCTGATATCAAACGGCAGTAATGAAAGGCTTCCCAGAACTGATCAAGACCCATTGAAGTGCATTAAATCGTGGTTATGTTAGGAGAGGTGCGGTCAGACTGCCAATTGATTTCTTTTAACTGTGATTGTGCTTGAAAGATTCAATCGGTTTTGGTTCCCAAGTGAATTCAAATTTTTAAATGATCACTTAATGAAATTAACTTATTGATTACAACGGCGATTTTTTAAATATTGCGTTTGTGTACTCTTCATTATGTTTCATAAACTTGTGTAGTATAGCTGATTTTTTCTCTCATTTTGTGACCTGTTAAAACCAGCATGTATTTTTTTTTAACAGTTCACATATAATCGATCTGATCATGGTAACTTTCGTACAATGATAACGGATCCACGGTTTGACTCATTTATCGCCATTGTATATCGATTTATGTAACATATTTATAGGTACAAATAGAAAATCCTTTCCAGTAATTATAGATTATATATTCTTTTGGGCTCACTACTAATCAAACATGATCGAACTATGTAATAAGTAGTAAACGTAAAATTATGATATCTTCATACCTATGGCAAAGTGAGAGATAAGTTTTATCCATATGTTTCGAAACCCTTTTACTTAGTTTTACGAGAATGTCCTTATATAGAAAGTTTCTGTAAGATAAAATCGAATAAAATGTTCATGATAAGTATCCATAGCAAAAAATAAGAAAACATTTTTCCAGTGTCCATGTGGATTTATTTGAAAAACCTGTGTGTCGGCCCTATGATCGTTTTACAGTAAAGAGAAAATCACGCCTGGTAAATAGGTGGAAACTTAATAATAGCCTTTGAGAATCATTAGGGTTTTCTTAACTTGTAAATTTTAGACATGAAAGGAAAGATGTAATAAATAGCGAATTTCTATAATTTACCTAAAGCAGTTTGACAGAAAACCATCACAAAACTACAGATAGAATATAAATTTTCTAGGCGATTAACGATTTTTTCGACGTGGAAAAATTACGCTAAGGTGGAGCGTTTTAGCAACACGCGAAACGTCTTTATAAGCATTGACACTTTTCTTTTTCAATCATAAAATCGATTCACCAAAATTCGCCTGAATATTTTGAGAGACCCTTTGCGTTAGAGAACGCTTATTTTGGCTGGAATCGGCAGCTACGACAAGTCGTTAAGTCATGTGATAGTGCACTGCTCCATCGATAGCAACGGCGTTGGCGTTTTGATTGCGTCGTTCCAGGTTCTTTAAACAAACGAATGGACGTGTGCTTATTTGAATTCCAGTCGTCGCCAAGAAAGATTAACTCTTTTTTTTTACTTTTCAAGCATTATAGGAGGTTATGTTGTCGTGGGGAATACAAACGATAGCAGTGGTACGCGGAGTGCAATTTATTTGCGGACATGTTATTGTCTGTTAACTGATTCCAAGTAAATCGTCGCAAGTCTTGATACTTCATTTTTGCTCTTTATTGTGATAAAAAGTAAAAAAAAAAATAAACTACAGCGTGCCGTAAAAAAATGACTGACCGTAGAATTTACGGCAGAGGATAATATTTTAGTTCTTCAATAAATAAAAATGAGACTTTGGATTAGAATATCTAGAAGACAACTGTTGAAAACAGTAATCTGCAGATTAATCGATGATTATTGTTCATAGTAATAACGGCGCCTGATTGGAGAAATATTCCGATCGCTAATCTGCGTATTTTTCCGTCAACGATTTACTTGTACCGAAATAATTTTATAGTATTTAGTGTTCGGTGGTTTTGCAGGAATGGATGCGCAGGGTTTGAAAGCGAATGAATTAATGCATCTAAATCAGTGTTTCCCAAACTTTTGAGCTCCGCGGACCAATGCAGCAGCCATACGGACCACCTCATTTCTTACACAAACGTACTTACTGTAACTACGTTTAAGAAAAGGGGTTAATTGGATACGTAGTTTATTTGAACATTTTCAAATGTATTACACAGGTTTCTGTCTGTTTGAGGGGCGTCTGAATAGTTTGTTTTATTGCAAGAATTATTTTGAAAAATTGTAAAAGAAATTCGTAAAATAGAAAATAGTTTTACAAACAACATCATAATAAACATATTACTAAATACATTTTATTTATAAACTATGAACGTAACACAGAATATTTGTAAAATACAGAAAAACATTTATTATTATAAGAACAACAAGATGATCCATACAGAACTTATGATGCCTACTTCCCATTTAATCATTTATTTAATACGTATATTGGCTTTAATAGCTTTAAAGTCATAGCGAATATATAGCTCTTTGTGTTCCCAAATGTCATAATTTAGCGTTATAAAATACTACAAATATATTCGAACGGAATATTAAATTGATCACGCATATTTGTGCGGCAAAAATAACGCGTGTACATATTAGAATATACCAAATCTGAGTCCAACAATAGCTGTTGCTATGGCAACACTCGTAATGAGTGATAAAACTGCAAATCGCCAGTATTTACGAGAAATTCTAAGAAATACAAACGATAAGGAAAATTATACGATAAAAATTAGAATATTCATTCCTTTCCTTGGAGAATAGTACAACACTCGATCCGATATTACAATTCGAAGGAATTTTAATGTTCAAGAGAAAATTAGCCTGCACGATGGATTTCAGATTATCCATGTAAATCAAATGGGAAGGATAATTCCTCAAATCGAACCCGGGACTTCAATATTCGCAATAAAGACTATCCTCGGGAGATTGGCCTATGTAGAAAGAGATTTCCACCAAGTTTTGTGAAAATCGGTCTATTGGTTAAAAAGTTAATAGGGATGACAGACGGACAGAGAGACAGACAGACGAACGGACAGACAGACACAACGACAAGACTTTAAGCCTATTTCCATTCTAGAAAGTAGGCTAAAAATGGACGTATTAATGAGAGCCGTGATGTTGCATACCCTGCATATGTTCATCAGTATTTGGAGTCTAAGAAGTCAGAGATAACCTTAACGTTGATTGCAGGTTTAACAACATAATAGTATTAAAAATTCATTACTATGAAATATTAAAATAAGCGCCATTTTAGGAAAAACACTGTAACAATAGAAGAATTAATGCTAAAAAAATTAACGTTATTGAAATATTTAAATTATTTCAGACAAGTCGTGATGCGTATATAGCACGGTAGAAGCGACGCACGCAGCCTTGCGTCTGTTTTACTTCTCAAGAACAATATCTTAATGGTTGCGAACAACTTATTCGACTACTCAGGCAATATTCATAGATTACATAAAAGAACAATGTATATGAAGCAAAATTTACAATTTGCCGGCATTTTGGAAACCTTCGCGGACCACAAATGGTCCGCGGACCATAGTTTGGGAAGCAATGATCTAAACTAAATGTGATATTTTGAGAAATGTATAAAAATCTTGGTGAGGATTAACAGCAGTTTGAGTTCATCCACGATTTTCTTATCTTGTTCTCTCTATTCCAATTTTCCAATTTCTCTTTTCACAATTAATAAATTCGTGAAAGTTTATTCGTCAGTCATTTCCTACCATGGACCACATATCGCAGAAATAAGCAATTCTTTTCAACGCAGCATAAAATAAGAGTGGTTGTACGTTTCCCGCGAAAATACTCGCTTTCAGCGCGGAACATCTGTTTATGCCTCCTCATATCGTCTCATATTCATTCCTTCTTCCAATATCTACTTCAAATATATTTTTTCATTAAGGAGGTTTTAAAACGCCCTCGAAATACATATAGCGAGCATACTCCTGGTGATATCCAGTAAATGTATTATATATTTGTTTTCCACCGACGCGATATTGGTTTATTGGATTGGATTTTACAGAAACACAAAATGAAAATAAAAGTTGTATGTCATATCGAACTAACTTCATACCGAACTATTTTGATAACACATTGAATCTGTAGAGATTCTAGGATGTTATTAATTCTGGGTAACTATTCTCTCTCTGTTTGTGACATTGATTCAACGGTTTTATCTATAGACGTATTATATTCACATATGTTTTAATAAGCTCTAACAGGAAGCTTCAAACAATTTTCATCATGAAAACGATTAAGCCTGTTTAAAATGTTTTCAATGAATTTTTCATGCCAGCCATAGAATAATTACGTTTACTCAGGCTTTTGATGAATTTTTCATTTTAAAAGCAAACGTTTCCATCGTCAAAAGAACGGGAAATTGATGGTTATATTACAGCAATGGCTTTATGTCCCTTGCGTTGCTTAGAGGCCATTTTGAAAGCATACTAAGCTTTATGCCAAAGGAAGATCTACCCGACTTAAGTAAGGAGAAATCTGTCACAAAAGATCTTTACGTACTCGGATGTTTAAAGTTTATTTTTAGAAATCTTACTGTCTTGCATTTTATAGAGATGCATTTCATTTTTTAATCAAGGCACGGTTTAAACAACGGTGTTCATTATCGTGCTAACCGAAAATTATGGCGTTTTTGGGGATTTATAAGATATATGTGTGTATATATATATATATATATATATATATATATATATATATATATATATATTAACTTAAGGAAAAGAAAAGGTAGTGCTGAGGGTGGCAACAAGATGTTGAAGGAAGCCCAGCGGACACTTACCGAGTTGAGGACCAAGTTGGCAGGCTGCTGGGGGTGTCGAAGAGACAGAAAACACGCATACAAACAAACACACATAAGCTGGAGATAGAATGTGTGTGTGTATATATATATATATATATATATATATATATATATATATATATATATATATATATATATATATATATATATATATATATATATATATACAACAGCTTACGGAAAAGGAAAGGTAAAATGGATATATGAATGGCAACAAGATGTTGGGATGAGGAAACCCAGTGAACACTCACCAATCGGACGACTTCAAGTTGGCGAGGCCCCGGGGATGTCGAATCGACACACGTAAAAGAACACTAAAACACTGAAACATCACAAACGTAGAAGATATCGGAGTTATTCCTTCATCAGCTACAGAGAGAGAGATGAGAGAGTGATGTTTCTTTGTTTTAGTGTTCTTTTACGTGTGTCGCTTCGACATCCCCGGGGCCTCGCCAACCTGAAGTCGTCCGTTTGGTGAGTGTTCACTGGGTTTCCTCATCCCAAAACCTTGTTGCCATCCATCCATATATATATATATATATCTTTGAATTCGTGAACATGGGTGTATTAAGCTCTACAGAAGAGCAAGAATATACATCATTACATACCCATGTAGTACTCATAATTTTTTCACTATTTTACACCGGCGTATCCTCAGATTTGTGATTTTCGACGAATAGAGTTTCTTAAATCCTGCTACAATGGCATCTGCTCGAGTATCCCCTTCCTCTGGCAAAAATGTCTACAAAACTTTTTACTATCCCTAATTGTTACGAACTCTCACGGAATCCCCTGCTTAAATCCTTTATGACTGCGAGATTAAAGGATAACTTTAAACAAACCTTGTTTACTCTCCTCTGTACGATAATCCGCAAACACCTCGGCACATTTATGACTTAATAAAGCGAAGATTTGCAAGGTTTATCTATGTGCATCGTCAAATTGTTTTTTTCCTTACTTTTGAAAATTTCTATCCCTAAATATGAGAGGACATCTTAAAATCGAAATGAGCTACATTTCTCAAACTTTTTCCACCAAGTTAAAAATTTTATAAAACATATTATTATGACAAATAAAAAGTTTTTGTCGGAAGGGGAAAGTAAATTTTTAGGAATTAAGTAGCACTAAATAATATCACGTTAATTTTCTTCGAATGCTTTAGATATGCGACATCTTAAAAAAGCATGCTTAAAATTCATTAATTTTTAGTAAAAATCATCTCCCTCATCAAAACTGTTTTATTAAAGAAACTACGATTATAAAATTATTACTGCCGAATTAAAGGATAATTTAGTATAAGATTAAAATATAATTTGAATTCTCTGATTTTTATATAAATTTAAGACAATAATACACTAATTTAGTAATAATTGTAACTCATTAAATTATTTCATTATTTACAGTTCATATTTATTTCCATAGAATCAGTACTTATTGAAGAAAAATTTGGAAAATATAATTCGAAGATTATGTGCAAACACTTAACCGCAATTTTCCGAATCCATGAGGATCAATTCCAAAAAATACTTGCCGACAGCTCGCAGACGGATAAAAAAAACCTAAGATTTTTATCATGAAGTTTTCCTTCAGGTACGCTACGCACGAAAATCCTTGCGTCTGTCGCGATGTTCTTTTTTAGTGTATGTTTCCTCATGAACCATTCTCGCTCCACTCACTACTGAAGTACCTGCAACTTTAACAATACCAACGTTTGTCCTTCCTCTCCATTTTCCTCCTCCCCTACCGGTCCGTTTTTATTAGAATCAGGATTGGAAAATTAAATCTCTTTCTATCCATTTTTACCCTCCCCTCTGAAAGCCCTCCCAAACCTCTAACTCTCCTCCTCCAATCACGCCTACAACTACCCAATCCACTAACGCCCCCATTTTCCCCCTCCCCTACACCCTCCACCCCCGCCCCAGCCTTTTTTAGCATCAGGATCGAAAAAATAAAATCTCTCATTGTCTCCTCTCCTTTTTCACTCTCTCATCTGACCCCTTTCCCCACGCTCTCACCTCTCCCTCCCATTCCACCCACTTTTCCATCCCCTCCCTCCCTCTACGATCCTCCCCCTTACCCCCTCCACTCACTTCCCTCTCTGCCCCCTCCACCCACGCTCCCGCCTTATTTTAGAATCAGGATCGGAAAAATAAAATCTCTCCTTTCCCTGTTTACCCTTTCCCGACCGCTCTCACGTGTCCTCATCTCTCCCTCCACCCCACTTCTCCATCACCCTCTCCTCCATCTACAGGAATACGCGCAATGGAAGAGGAACAAGAGCGAAAGAGGGTTAGACGGGAGTGTTGGGAATAAAATCTGGAGAAAACGGATAGAGAAAAAAACTGATAAAAGGGGAGGAGGAGAAACAAATGAGGGCGTAACTGGGAGTCACGTGACACCGCCAAGCTGCTGAAAGGGGAACCAAATTACGCGGGAAAGCGCCCGTGTACCCATCCTTCTCTCCTCAACCTTCCCATTCTCTCTCTTCTTCTCTCATCCCCTCGCACCCCTCGACTTATTTTTACCTTTTTATGTAATTTTTTATTTTTCTTCTCTCGCTCCTACGTTCGCCTACTCTAATTTCCCCCTCCTCTTTTCCCCCAGTTGGAGGGAGAGATGTGTTTTGGAGAGCGCCTCGTCGGGTGGAGGAGGGGGAGAGAGAGAGATGATGGCGGATGAGAGGGTTTCGGGGGAGGGACGCCCTTGAAGGGGTTTTTGTTCAATGGCTGGCATGAAGAGGAAGGTTAAAAAACCCTCTCAAGAATGGCCTGTTGAGATGTAAAAGGGTACGCGAGATTTATCCGCCCGAGGAATTTAAATTTGGTGCATGCTTCGTGCGAACGTGATGCCCGCGACTGGGGGAAGATTGGTGACTTTAATGGAACGATTTCCATCTGCTACGCTCTTTAAGTGAAGGTTATCGCTTTTAAATTAAAATGACGCATTGATTTTTATTTGAGTAGCGATAGTATTTTTTAGCCATTTATGTGTATTTGTTTCATTTTTTAGCAGTTTTCCATCAACTTATTTCCCTTCTTATCTCATAAGCTTCATGATCGGAAGCAAATATATATAAAATATAATATATATATATATAAATATAAGTAATGCAAACAAATGAAAAATGAATGTTATTTTACTCAATGTGGCTCACAGTATGGTTCAACTATTGTAACGAGAATTTTGTATTGTTAATGAGACAGTAATGTAGATATGCATTTCATACTAGAAAGATTCTTTTTTTCCTGTTTCAAAACCTGCAGTTCTTATCCATACTCCAGCAAAAACGGAGAAAAACGCACCGTAGGATAATATGATAAAGTACGAACGCTGCAATGAATCTTTTTTAACTTTACTACACTTTTAGGCTATATTTTTTATAAACTGTTTTATTTTTTAGGGAGGTTGAGTTAAAAAGTAAGTGTTAAAAATAATTCATTTTATCTGGAATCGCCGGCTTGATTCTACTGCAGAGAGAGTTAAGACCTCGAGTAGAAAGCGATGAGTGCACTAAGGCTTATATTTTATGTGATGACTGTGTGGGAACTATCACGGATGCTCGATGAACGAATTGACCAAGAATCGTGGAAATTACTACTTTTCGAAGGTCACGGCTGTTAGGTTGTGGGTGGAATAAGGCAGGAATGGGTGGAAAAGGCAGAGCCAAAAGAAGAAAATGAGAGAAATGGGATATAGGGAAGACTTAGAAATATATGAACCAATTAGGAATGACGGAATGGAAGAAAATGCGACTAAAGAAAAGTTCAAGAGACCATGCACAATCACACACATAACACACGCATACACACTCTCTGGAAGACCTTCAATTTAGGCAATAGAGGAGTTCATTACAGGCGCTCCCTTCCATCTCTGATCATTTGTCCTAGTCTCCTTTTATATTCTCGAATAAGCCAATCGTATTACACTTTATATAAAGGCATCTCTTTATTCATTCTCGTGACCTATAATATACAGTTTTTTTATTGTTTTTCAACTACTGGCAAACAGCCTAGAAGCTCGTTAGTTATCTTTTTGCAATTCGTTCTCGTTTTGGTTGTATTCCACTACATCTTCAATATGCTATAATAATCCAAGAGGTTGAGTAACCAAAAATACACACACACATACCTCTTCAATGTCTTCACCATGTTTACTGTGCTTTTGGGGTAATTCATAACGTCTTTCAATTGACCGTCAAAGTCCTTGTAATTTTTCTTATCAAACAGCTGAAAAATAAAATCATCGTTAAAAAGTTTATCCGATTAAAATCGGATTTTAACAGCGGAAACAATTATAGACATGCAGTTGTAAACCATAATAAAAATAATTACTCTATATTTTAATTGTAATTCCGTAGAAGTTCATCCGGTCTAAATTACTTTTTAGTGGTTTACAATGGTATCGTATGAATGCTAATTTGATATTTCTCATATTAAGTGGTTTATTTCATATCAAAGTCTAAGGTATATACTCTAAAGTTTATATTTGCATCCTGCCGCGTTTACCATCTGTTAGTTAGGTTTGTAGTTTGTGATCTTGTTCAATATATACTTCATGTGATTCCCTCCATAATTTATCTTTATTTAATTGTGCCAATAACAAGTTATGAATAGAGCATTCAAAAATGTTTCTAATTCGGTTTTCGACGAAATAAAACACTTTGCTTATAGGAAATTTTAAGGTTGAAATTAACGTATAGTTTGGGAAAATTTTGTAAATGGCAAATATTTCAACTTGAAAATGGTTCACGGCGATGCATCCTTTTCCATATTTTACCGGAGACTAATTTGCCGAACAATTGGGATGGGGGGAGGGGTTGATGGGAGGGGGAGGCGATGGCGGGAGGGCGCAAAACGCTTTAATCCGACTGGACCAAAATAATTCATGTCTATATTAAATATTCAACTGCCACTAATAAGCGCGCTAAATACGTAATGGACCTAATTGATTTAGAAACCATGACCGAAAAGCGATCCTTTATAAAATGAGGAACATCATTTTCTTTCTGTTAATTTTAAAATAAAAAAACGGATAGCCCCCTTGTAATCATAGGTCATACACCTCGTGCCAAAAATGTTAGGAAAAATGTTTTTTAAACTGTGGTATTTTGGTTGTTAAGTCTGAATCGAGTGATAAATTTTGTTAAAACGATTAATTTTTGGGATTAAAAACATTCGGGAGTCTTTTAAGTTACGCATTTTATTTATTTCATTAATGAAATTTTTTGGTCTCTGCCGTAGCTTTTAATTTTCCTAGATAACTTGCAGCAAATGACTGAATTCCACATAAAAATCGGTATTGTAAATGTTAAATAATGGCGAATATAGTGAACGGTATTAAAATTATATTAAGATGTTATTATAGTCACACTAAGTAGAGAGTTTATTCAAGTAATCCTTTTAACTGAATTGTTTATGTATAAAATTAGTTTCACATATTTAAGGAAGATCAAGTGCTTAAATGATGATTATGCTCTTGAAGACAGGAGCGAATGAAGCAAAGTTATGCATCATAGAAAAATGTAATTTAATTTGACTGAAGCACATTTGAAATAGATGTAGAGTTTAAATATTAGTATCTTGAATAGTGTCAATTTTGCCATAGCAGACGAATTTAATATAAACGCCAGACTTCAGCGTTTGATTTTCATCGTTGATTAATTTTTTCAACGTATTCTAAATATGAATTATAAAACATAAATTATGTTAGACTCATATATTCTGTAATAATTAATTTATATCTTGGGCATATGTTTGAATTTCTCTTTATATCCACAAACTCATACATTGCGTCATACCTTGCATCTGTTTCAAACCTGGATTACTAGGATATATTGCCATCCATTTCATCGCCGAATTCATTTTCATAAAATAGTGAAAACGTTACTAATATTTCAAAGTAACATTTCCCGAAAATTCTTGAGGTCTATCTTGGATTAATTTTAATCTCACTATATCTCTTTTTCCATGAAGTCTCACCTTACTTTTAATAGTTTACTCAATGCGATGCACTGAAACCGAGCCGTTCGCGTACAGTATCTTTCAATTGCCGCCATATATTTAAACTTAAATGTCCGCGTTTACTTTTTCGTGTTTTTTTGCTCGCTCCTTTCCGCGAAACATGGAGCTATGCGACCGTTTATGCGCCGCAAAACTTCTTCCCTCACTCTCTCTCTGAGAAAGCCTTTTTAACAGCGAGTAGGTAGCATCTGCTCGCCCCCCCCCCCCCCCCGCAAGCGTGCAGTTGATTTCTAGCGGTGGAAGGGTAATACATCCGCAGTCCGCCAGGGGGATAGCGCAGCCTCTCCGCATCCTGTAGCGGGCGAGTCGCGAGGATAAAGTGTAAGAGAGAAATAGAAGGAGACGAAAAAGAGAGAGAGATGAGGGAGAATCATGCTAACTAAAGAGAAAGGAAAGCAAAATGATATGCAGAAAAGAGGGAAGGAGAGAGAGAGAGATTGGAGGAGAAGGAGTGGCGGAGAGGCCAAGAGAAATTATTTTCTTTGCATTTCCTTCATACCAATCTTAAAGCCAATCCATAAGATTTCATTTCTCTAATTCGACCCGTTACTAAAATACATGCCATATTTTGTCCTGAGCCAATTGAGACGAGGATAGATTTCCATAGGAGCGGTTTGTTTATTTGCTAAGAGATTCAGTCAGAATGTGCTTTAGAGGGGTTCTATGGGTAATATTTTAAAGTTTTATAATATTGGCTGTTGTAAGGGCCACTTTGTCCCTCTATATCGTTTAACAAACAAGGCAATATATTTAACTGGGGTTGATGACAGATAGAGTGGAAATGTTGTTGAGTATTTAGACGCCCCAAATAAACCTACGTTATACTATCTGTAATATATACCAATGTAAAATAAATTTTATCATATCGTTGTTTTCACATTTAGGCAATTAATGGCAAGCATTGTTTTCCAGTTTAGGCGTATTGGATAGATTTAATCTGAATCATTTAAAATGATATAATAAATATGAACCATATAAAAACCACAGAAAAATAACAAAAGGCATGATTCTCCGATTATTAAAACGTCTCTTAAGAGGGTATTTTTCCTCTATATTTACATTTCTAACTAGACAAAAATTCCCAGAAATAGAAGATTAAAATTCCTAAAATTTATAATTTGTTTCTGATAAAATATTTCTGAATAATCGGCATTAAAGTCGCAACGTTAAATCCAAGATGCAAGATAAGTGATAATCCACTTGCCTTACGTAACAATGCGGGCCATCCCATTAATCTCGCGGAAATTAATTCCGCTTAAAGCATCACTCTCGGCGTATTTATTTTTCGACAACTTTTAAACAAACGGGAAAAGTTTGGACGGCCATAACTCAGCAAACCGGAAAAAATCCCGGATTACTAGAAAAGCTCTTAAAATATATGACTCAATTCATTCCGGATTCATGAGATTCGTTCTTGGAGCGGCGAGAAATACAACGCAAACACTATATTAATGAGGTGCTTTCACTTGATGAAGAGAGAGAGAGAGAGAAAGAGGAGTAAAAAATGAACTTCTCTCGTCGATTTTTTATTTTTCATCGAATTTTTTCTTTAGAAAACAAAAGCGTTTAAAAGCGTTTTTAATTTCCACGGGCCTTTCTCTCCCCGTGACCATCGTATATAATCATGATCCGCCCTTTAAGCAATTTCGAACACATTATAGACAAGGTTGCTTTATTTATTCTCGTTTCGACAAGAACTTTCACGAGCCAAGCGAGTTAGTTTATTTCATATTCGGTGTATCTTGGGTTACATACCTTGCTTATTGGCCTTTCACGACTAACGAGCGAGTAATTTTGTTATTCAAATGATGACCTCTCTTAAATAAATATTGGCAATGGGTTCGGAAAAAACACATTCTTCACTTTTTATCTTATATAAATAATTCAAGGACCAGGGGCATCTTGAACGGAATTTGACGCGAAAACTTAGCAATTTTTTTTAGAAGTAGTGTTTATTATCACCAACACAATAGCAACAATATCACCAAAAGGCATTAAAGTGATCAACTCTTTCTTGATACTAATGGAAGGAAAATCTCGTGACCGCGTTTTCGTACGTCTGAGTGTATGTTGGTGTGAAAAAATGGCTGAAGATACATTTTTACTGATTTTATATCCAGCAAATATTACACTTGGAAGTTGGAATGCATTTTTTCAGTTACTCCGTAAAGATTTAATGAATTGGTCGTTGAAAATAAACTCTCGAATTGACTTTTTAAACATATCTATTCGTCAAATGGAAAAATAGTTCCACGAATAGTTTTTTATAGTAATAAGACTGTATGAGGCGAACGGAAATGTTTTAGTGAGAAATTAAAAGGAAGTTGGAGCAAATAAGTATTTTTAAATCACCTTCAATTCATTGAAGAGACAGCCATAATGGATAGAATTTCAAGTAATTCGTTAGTTAATTAACGATGAATTCAGCATTATTACTTGGCAATTTTAAGTTTCTCTGTTTGGCAGTCGATAGCGTAAAATGCTTTTGCGATTTTTTTCCGCTGCAGCTTTACTAGGACAGAGGTTGACAACCTTTTCACTGAGCTTGCCAAATTCCTTTTGTTTTCATTGTCTTTTAAATCCCTAAGTGATACATTCTAAATTGTCCAGAAAGGAAATGAATGTAGTGTTTGTTTCAAACAGTAGGGTTTTATCGAAACGATGCTCTACATTTAAAAAATATTCGCGGCAAAAATGAGTTTTAGAAACTACGATTTCTATTTCAAAATTTACAATTCCGAAGAGATTATTATTGAAGCGTTGGAAATAAAATATATATTAATGAATCTTTTATTATTTTGTATCACGTGCAGTAAGTTGTGATATAGATAAAATCGTATTAAAATGTACTGCAGTCCCATCAGTATTACTGGATTTATAGAACTGAAAACTTTTGTATTCGGATAAAGCGTCTGTAAATGCGCAATTAGATATGGCTGTATTAAAAATACACTTCCATTTTTATGTCAAATCTTAGGTGTGACTTTTGTACATTTATTCTTTTAGCTTTTTGAGTTTCATTTAAGCTAGCTAGAGAAATTACTTCTCACTCCCACGTGTCCAGATATGCATTTCCGAGGAGATCAAGTGATTGGATTTGGGAAGCTGGGATTTCAGACAAGATTTTTCTTTTAAGCTTAATCATTTTTCGACTAACATGTTGATTTAAGCTTACATATATTTGCATAAAGTGAACTTATATTAAAAACTATGGAGCTTTATATTATAAGAAGTTTTAGTATACATTTGTTCTGCATAGTTTCTTTAGCTATTGCTTATTCACCGACTCAAATAAGATTTTACTAAATGGATATGGTTTGAAATGATAGTTGCGTATTATTTAACATACTCACTTGGTTCTTTTAATCGTTCTATGATTGTATAAGTTAGCTTCCTCATGTAATTTTAGCCATATGTTAGGATTCAAAATTTTAATCTGTAATAATTCATATTCAAAGAAATAATCTTACACATTATGAATGCGTTTGTTATGAAACCAGGAAAAATAGTTTTGTCACACCTTTCTTACACAGAACTCACTAAGGGGATTTCCTGGACTCTTTCGCGCCTGAAGTTACAACGGGAATTAGAGACTTCGATCTGCGCCGGTGCCGTCATGCATTAAGCCACAACCGTAAGACGGAGAGCACCGTAAACTCCCTGCGACATCCTCGTGACGCGGAAGCAGAATAAAGGGGGGCAGATACGTTTTGGGAATCCGCTATCTCTGAAATTCGAACGTGGGTGCACTGAGTGGGAAGCCAGCGCGCCAAACCCTTTACGCCATTAACCATAACGAGATTGTTTATGATTCTTCACCTGGTTTATTTTGCGAGGAATCATGGCGTGCACGTCGTTAAGATGGTATGGATTAGAATGAGAGAAATCACCGCGATTGCGCTCGGTAAGAAGAGACGCGCTACAATTAAATCAGCAATTCGGAGACGTAGTACTTCGGATAAATCAGGTGCAGGTGTGCCACGTAATTATTGGAATGCAGAAGTTCTCCGTTCGCAAACTAAAGTTTCAGGTTTCCGTGACGTCCAATGGCATAATTTGATTTTCTTGGTTACAATAAGTGCCGTCGAGGTATTGAGTAAATTATCTCCCTCTTTCTGTAAAGTTACCTCAGGTTCTCTTTCTTTTGATCTCTCTCATGAAGTTTTTTTGAAAGGAAATACTTTTTCCCTCATTCCTTTGATCATTAAATGAGTCACACTGAATTTAATTACCACATAAACGGCTGCTTCAATTATATTTGTAAAAGAGCGAGCAAGCTCATATATATATATATATATATATATATATATATATATAGTTATATATATAACTGATTTTTGTGCATAAGGAAGATTAATAACCTCAGCTTCGCCACAATAAAAGACATGTTATATTTATCTCTCAGTATGTTTCTGTTTTTCATCTAAAGCTCATATGAATTCAGATATTTTTCAATATGTTTTAGCACTTGATTGGAAAAATATCAAAGGGAAGCGTTAACTGTAATTTTCACGAATATGGTTTATGGTAGATGATGATCACTGCAGATTTGGTGCGATAGCATTCGCGGGTAATGGATATAAATTCCTTGATGAAGCTATCGAAATCCCTAAGTTGAATTTGAGCTCTTAAGATACTGCAATGCAAATTTTCTGACTGTCTGACATAAATATGTATGTCGATTATTTTCGTGGGGAATTCAATGATGAGATCAAACCGCCGTTGACATAGCCGGTCGCTGGCACTTTCACTGTGACGAGATTTGACTCGTTTTTCGTCAACATATGTTCATATTTATTATTATATATTAGGAGATATCCATTTATCTATTACGCTTAGACTCTTCTATATGAATACATTCAATCATATAGAAATACTTCTTACGTATATTGGAAAGATAAAATATTCAGTAATTTATTTATTTTATTGGAAGAGTAATGATCGAATATTGTAGATTTATTCAATGAGGATGGCGAAATAGATAGAGTAAATGAAAATTTAACTATGTATATCACCTACATAATCCGAATAAATTTATAAAAAAGGCAATGAAAATCGTTTAACATATTTTGCATTCAAATGAATTAATTTTCATTTATGATGATAACTATTCAGTAAATGTTATTTTTGTTATATTTTGTAAATTAATGTACAGCTAGCGCTACTTACAGTGACCGCCACTTAGAAAATATAAAAATAGATAAATTTGGAGTAGGACTCGCTAGGATCAAAACCAAGACGTTCCGATTTTCCTAGGTTTTTATTTATGCTATACGCATTGAAAGGTTCAGAAAATGTCAGCAGATTCGAAAAATGGTCATCCTCGAATCGCCAATCTAGGCTCCCCGCTTTGGCATTTAAGCGACCGGCCTTGCGGTGACTAGTAAGCAATCGGGCTTCTCAATGGACACGGTTTAGTAATTTCCTTCAGCTGCAGATCGCTAACACAAGCCGAAGCAGGAATTTGGGCGAGACGACGAAACGAGAATGTCTTGCCGCAGTTTGTACGGGAGTGGAAGTTTTGGGAGCAATCTTGAAACTTCAAAACCCGCAACCATGAACCGGCGATGTTCATTACGTCGGTTACGTTACCGTGTATCCATCAAAGTGTTCGTCTAGCCGTTTTAGCCCTTAACATGCTAACGTTTTAAACTTCGTAATCGCCCGTCGCGCTGTTGAAGGAATTGCCTAGCTCTCCCTTCTAATCAGCCGTCAGTTTGAAGCTGTCTCCATGGAAAGGAGACAAAGGGAAGATGGCATTATTCAATTTTCCAAAAAAATTCGCCGTTTTTTTATCAAATTTATAATCCAGGCAACAAAAATTTTAAATTGGCAGGATTTTTCTGGGATTCGACAGTAATATTGGGCTTATGTTAACTATAATTTATCGAAGAAAATAAATTCAAGACAATTGTCAATAAAAAATGTTTTGTAGAGAAACTTTTTCTGCTATGCTAATATGTAGTATTTAAAAATTAAGATTAAGAGAATTTTTACATCACAATTTTGTAAATCTTATTCTTATTTAAATTCCGTAAAGGAAATGCGTGTGCTTGTAAATGTTTATTTGTGCTATTTGGATATCTCGTAAGTATATGTATTGTGTTTCTCAGGTAACTCTCAAGGCCGTTAAGCGTGGAGGTATATTTCGACGAAATATAATGGTGCTTTGTAAAACTTATCTTTAGATTTTTTAAATTTTGTTTTTATGATTTAGTATTTGGTCGAATATCAGCGGAATTCCTAGTATAATGCCGACGTGTTGAGATAAAATAACAAACAATAAATTCTTTACTTTAATATTCAATAGAGAAACGCATATAGCCATGTTGTCATATCACTCCAGTGTTTCCATGCGAACAATCAGTTGATGAAATATGATAGCATTGCAAAGCGCACTTATCGTATCTCTTTTATCGTTCGATGCCCTGTTTATACAGAAGGTCGCTCCTTACTTCGATAACGCCCCATTAAATGTTTTTATCCATCAGCAAAATATTTTCCTTTTATATTTTAGAAAAACAAACAAGTATAAGCATGCATGAATCACGTGAGAGAGAGAGAGAAAAAGATAGGTCGAGAGAGAGAGAGAGAGAGAGAGATCGAGGAGAGTAGAATGAATGAATCTGATTCTTTGATCTGAAACCATTACTTTGGTTATCAGTTCGACCTGCGTTGTATCCCCCATTCCTCTCTTTGTCACTGTCTTCTCCCCCGGACTCCAGCTGAAATGCCCCCGTGGTCCGCAAGGCTTTCGGTTTCAAAGGGTAAATGGAGGAAGGGAGGGGTTGGGAAGGTGAGAGAGGGGAGGGAAAGGGGAGAAGGGGAGCCGAGA
Organism: Tanypteryx hageni; assembly: GCA_028673005.1. Taxonomy (NCBI): domain Eukaryota; kingdom Metazoa; phylum Arthropoda; class Insecta; order Odonata; family Petaluridae; genus Tanypteryx; species Tanypteryx hageni. The sequence goes on along the minus strand of CM054115.1, from coordinate 185,851,562 downwards.
GGCTAGGTTGCTATCGGTACGATGGAAAGAGGACACCAGCGACAGATAAAGAGAAAGAGAGATAAAAGTCACCTCTCTCGGCCAGCAGATTCCGCGTGTGATGAATTGATCTCCGGGAGATGGATTGATCGCTATGGAGAGTGGACCAACCTACCTCTTTTGTTTTTTTCGTTATATCGGTGGATTACGTCGTTCGGAAGAGGGGGGAGGTGATTGAGGGGAGTCAAGTGTGGGGGGGGGGGCTGGGGAGGCGCATTAAAAGAGATAAAATGGGGATGAGGGTTAAAATGATCGATAATGTAGCCGGGGATGCAGGATTTGTTATGGGGATAAAAGTAAATGTTTGAGAAATTGATTTGATGGAGAGATGACGAGAGGAAAAAATATCAGGGCTCTTTATATCGGGTAACGGTTATTTCGGGTTCAATTAATGTAGTCAGTTACGAATTGCGTTTTCATTTTTTCAGCTGGTGCGAGGCATCTGATATGTCCGCTTGCATGATGGATTTCCCGCAGAGCGGAGATTTTTTTGTATAAGAGGCGGAGGAGGATTAAGATAATGGAAGATATATCCCGTATCTTTGTCACGCGGTAGGCTTCGGCACTATATAAAAGAATGGAGATACATACGTTTCGATTATTTTCTTCCGAATCGGGTGATTTATCTTTATGTTTGTCATGCCTCCCAAAGATAACATTTTCATTCGCGCTAGGCGATTACTTTCGCTTTTTCCCACTGAATCTCCTTTACGCTTGCTTTAGTCCCGAAGTGTAATGTCCTAAAATTCATTAGTTTGTCTCAATATTTTTAAAGACTCGGGATAACGCGTAGATATCTTAAACATACAAAGTTCTCACCAACTAGCATATCCTCAGTAATTTTAACAAATATTTGTCGAAAAATAACAACAAAACGGCTCAAATAGCGTGATTATGGTGGCAAGTTTAGCAAAAAATGAGCTGCAGTTGCTTATTCTATGATAAAGTGTTCCTACTGTGGATATTTATCTAAATTATTAATAGTTTTTAGCAACGCCAGTGTACACATGAGAACGGTGAAATGACGGATTCGTCACCTAAGTAAAGAGCAAAGCAAAATGCCTGTAAATATCGTATGAGTCTGAATTTTTATTGAGCTGAAGTTCAACCTGAAAAACTATTGATTCGAAAGAAAGTTTCACGGAAATATTGAAAGCCATAGATTTTTTAAAAATAAATGTAAAAATATTCATACATATAACTTTAATTAATTCAGAGAGAAAAGGATACTTAACTTAAAAGGGTCACTTCCGGGACGTTTTTAGAAAACAGAGCGAGTCCTATCGTTTCACAAGTAACGCAAAATACAAACACATTAATCCCAATCAGTAGTATAGTAAAACATTTCAGTACAATTATGTATCGTAACAATTTGACTATATTAATACAAATAAAATACAATGAACTTCAACAAAATCAAACAAAAGATAACTATAAAGGATGCAGTTGCTTTTATGGTTATCTTTATAAATATCATCATCATCATAGGTAGTCTGTCCGTAGACAGGTCCGTGATTATTCTTGGTTAAACCTGGTTCTCCATATACTCCTATTTTCCGCTGTCCTCTTTATATCTTGATAACTCTCTTTCCCCTTCAAATCGTCTATCAGCTGAAACCTTTTCCTACCTCTTTCCCTTTTCCCATCTAGTTTTCCTTCTAACACGTCTTTAATCATACTCTCTCTCCTCAGGTAATGTCCAACCCAGTTAGCCTTCCTCTTTCTGATAGTCTGTATAATCATTCGCTTCTCTCCTATAAATATATAATAATAATAATATATAAGTATTTAAATCAGAGGTGGACTGATAGCATCCTTTGTTCGGAAAAATATAACCGAGAAATTTCTTCTCTGAGGTTTGTTTCTATTTCAGAAAATTTGCTAGTTTCCTTCTTTTTGACGTAATTTTGTTTGTCTCACTTTGATTCATAACTATCTTCGAAGCTCTCATCCAAACCGGTATTTGCGTTTCTTTTGCAAAATGAAACCCTCTCTCCTGTAAGCTGAAATATGTCGCCCGAAACTCTTGCGCAAAAGTGTTTTTCGGATAAAATCAAACCTTCGCAGGAGTCCCTTTTTATTTATAGTCTGCGCTGCTTACGATAGGAGTGACGTCAAAATGTTATCTCTCAAAGCTCAACACTTTTGCATCTCTCTTGGCCCTGATGGGGATTGGTTCCGCAAAGCACCGTTAAGAGTCGCGCTCGTGCATTCACACACACACGCTTAGTATCAAAGAGTTGCGGCGATGGATGTAACCAGCCCGTGAGGCGGTGTCTGTATGTGGACCCCGCTTCGCCTACTAGTTTAGAGGAAAGGACAAAGGAGTCGTTTGAGAACAAAGGAAGGAGGGGATTGGAGGATACAGGAGTGGCGGCGGGCCACTACGACCAATGGGAACAGGAAACAGGCTCCTCTTCGCGCAATCACAAGTACTTTTAGAAAAAAAATATGAGAACTCTACATTGCGTCTCTTTTGTCTCTTCTCGATATTCACGATCGGGGGTCCTGGCATTTTTGCCGTTTTGTCATTGTTTGTCCCACTCCAGCTACCTTCCCTTACAAAGAAAAAGTCAATTTGAGTTTAATGCTCGCGAAAATAGATGCAAAAAATGGAGCTACCTTTTGATGATGCGTGATGGAGCTACGATATTCAAAGAATTGTTGACGTCAGCCTTTCGGAAATGTATTTTTTTAGGATGGATAATAAAGTACATACCTTTTGAGCTTTCCTTTGAATACAAGGGAGTCGATTACTAAAAAACTAACATTTTTTGATAATCTTTTATAAATTAAATTCTATAGAATTGTTTAACCTGTCAAAGAAACAAATGCGTTGGTTTATCTCAGAATGTAGAATATTTTATAATTTATTTACTTGATAGATTACATCCAAGTTTAATATTCGTTATAGGATGACTTATTATTGCTATGTAAGCCATTTAAATGGTTTATAAAATATAGGGATGAATACTTACACGAAACTTTGTAAGTAAATGTTCAATATTTTCTTTTTTCCATATAACGTTGTGTCGTCTGTGTAGGTATATAAATGCTGCGTTTGCACGACGGAAAAGGTAGTTATAAATATCATTGTTCAAAAAGAAGCATTTTACCTAAAATTTAAAACTCACCCTTTATGTCCATTTTTATAATTTGCAAAAGACGAATCCAATTGGCAGTGCAGAAAATATGTCCACGTAAACTTAACCGAATGGCTAGCTCTTTTCGTAGGGAATACGAACAAAACGAACAATTCGCGTTAAAATAATCTGATTACATATATTTTTATTCATTGGACGATGAAAGTGTTAAACGCGATCCATTAATATTCATTGTTTTTTACTGCACTCTTCCTCTATCGTAAGAGTTTATTTTGCTTTTTCTTGTTGTGTTTATCTCCTCTTTCTTCGTTTTTTCAATAATCCTACAACTAACTTTTCCTGCGGTCTCCGTGGACAAAAGAAATCCGTAACTCCATTTCGAAACTTTTAACGCACATTCTCAAAGGGAAAGAGAATTCCTTGTCGCCTGTCCTCAGAGAAAGAGGAGATCTTCTTTTCGCTTCCTTCTCAACTGTTAACTTTTCGAAGGCGCCTTTTTCATTCGTGACAGTAAACGCTAGCTAGGAAAAAAACAAAATATTTTTACTGCCAAGCATTTATGGTTCACAAAAATAAGACATAAAAATATTATCTTTTCCCCTAGAGAGACAGTCTTGGAAGTAAATCTTTTCACATGACTGAGTTTCATCCTTTCGAATAACCGTTCATATTTTAAGTGAGTGAATTCATACAGTATTTAAGATTTTCTCGTTCTTTCTTATAATGCACACTTTATTTAAACATGTCGTAAGGAAGGTTATTTATTCAATCAAGTTGAATGATATTAATTTCTACAATAAAGTCATAGAGAAGAAAAAAATCTTTTACAATATTCTATGAAGGAAATTTATAATATATTAATTTATATGGAAGCACTTGAACCATAAAATGAACTTCGTGTGTAGCTTTAAGTTGTATAATATCATACTGATATTATTTAGTTAATTTTTGCCTTAATAAATTTAATTGGCTGATAAAATTCATTTCGACGGTTATGCAGCCACACGACGTAGTATATCCCAGCAAACATATTTTTCCGAATGTTTCATATTATTTAAATGATATGAAAAAGTATTTGCTGATTATTACAGTCAATATGGATGGTAATGTTCTCGTTTTTCTTAATTAGCCAATCCAATGAAGTGAGTAACGTAAGAAATGCATATTAACCGAAAATGAATACTATAGTACATCAGAGGCATGCGAGAAGTTTATGGAGAACCAGGTTTAATAAACCATGAATAATCACGGACCTGTCTACGGACAGACTACCTATGATGACGATGCGAGGCATTCTTTACGATTTATGCAATCATTCCGAAAAATATTAATATAAACGGCTTAGTATAATGTCTAAGAACTGAAAAATGGTATGCCAGTAGTGATGCGAAGGAAATATAGAATTTTTTATCCTCTGATTCATTTCATAATCGGTTGTAATTAGCAAAGCACTTGACAGTTATTTAAAACACCTCATTCGAATAGTAGGAATATAATCCTTATTATCACGTTCATTCCTTCGTCCGAAGGTCGCGGGTTCGAATCCCGCCTAGGTGGGTTTTTCTCCACCTAGGGCATGGATGTATGTGTTCGTCTATTGGTTATTGTTAACACATTCCACTGTAAAATGGCTACAAAAGCTGTATGTGGAGTTATTGAATAAATAAAAATAAAAATAAATTACCCATTTCTTTTCTCTTACGATGTGTATACGCAAGGAAAATAGATGTATTTACGTTCATTTATTCGTCATAGATAATGTTAAGAATATTAAACTAATTACTAATTTACTGCAGATAATGTTTACTTCAATTGCCACGAAGGTTGTATTCGTTGACAGCATTTAAAGAACACGGGAAAATTTTCCGTTCAAAGTAAATTACGACTTTCTCGTGATATTTTCTTGAAATCGGCTACTGCTTTGATAAAAATTTACAGAACAAAACATATGTTATCTGATTAGTTCTACAAATTTAGGTTGAAGATTTTTCGTTATGTGTTATTTTACGAGAAATAAAGAAAAGTTCGTTTTTTGTCACCAGTAAAGTGGCACTCCTGATTAGGCTATGTGAACAGTTTATATCATTTTCTTAGTTATTTTGCCCTTATGTCGTAAATACCAAATCTTATGAACATTCTCCCAGTAGTTTCACAGGTAAAACAGGCGGACGGACAGATGAAACCATACATACAGTTTTAAAATTACCGTTCTATCTTCATTTAGTGCCATTTTGGGAAAAAGTTCACTACCCAACTCCTCTCCCCAGTCCTATGTCGCGCTGAACATTTCCTCCCTCCAATTTGTTATGGATTCCTACTTCCCTGCACGTATCCTTTGCCTCTCTTCCCTATGCCCTTATCCTTCCTTCCCTTTTCCTACAAGGACCTCCCTTCTCTCCCTCTGTTAGGACCACTCATTACTCCCTGACCCCCTTCGCTCCTTCCTCTAATTATTCCCCACAATATCCTCCTATTCTCCCTCTCTCACTCCTTCTCTTTCTCTCTCTATATATCTCTCTCTCACACACATACACACGCTATCCTAATTCGCAAGGGGCTACCACCATTTCGCCAAGCAACCCGGCCGCACCCTCCTCCCATTTTAAACGACCGCTGCTTGGCAAACCCCTCTTCACTTCTCAGTCGCGCGCGTGTATGTATGTATGTATGTGTGCGTGCGTGCGTATATGCATCACTGGCTTTTTCTCCCACCATAGCGCAACCCCCATCACCAGAAGTCCTTCCGCATTCACTGGACACTCCCCCTTCCTCCCACATTAGTCTTAAGGACTTCCCTTGGGTACACTCGGACGGATGACGCGGAGGGCTTAGTAAGAATGAGAAGGGGGAGAGAGAGAAATGGGGGAGAGATGTTTGCAAGTTATGCTCTGATTGGTCAGAATGTGGCTTTTTCGAGCTCTAGTGACGAAGAAGGATTTATTTCATGTCAGAGAAGTTTCACAAAAATTGATTTCTACGTAGTGCTGTCATTATTTCAGGATGTAAAAACTCCTAAACTTTAATAATAATCATTAAAAAAAGGTAATGTAAATAATAAAAATTTTGTAGCGTTTTTCATTATTGAAAACATATCCAAATAATATCATAATCAATAATCCGATGTCAGAAATAATTTTTTTTTCAGAAACATCTTTTTCGTTGTTCATATATATATATATATATATATATATATATATATATATATACTTTTGTTACACCCTGTATATATATATATATACAGGGTGTAACAAAAGTAACGCAATATTTTGTAATTACTGTAACTTAAATAAATTACACATTTATATTTTTTTTTATAAATTTTATTTTTGATTACTATTGAATAATTATGGTGATCTTTGTTTAATTGATTTGTTTAAATGATTATGGCAATAGTTCGACTAAACTTGAATGAGAGAATAAGGATGGTAAAAATGTATTATGAAAGAAAGAATTACACAGAAGTTAGTAGAGTAATTGCAGAAGAATTTCATCGTCCTCCTCCTCATTGCTCCAGTATACAGCGTCTCATTTTAAAATTTGAGATGAATGGTTCAGTAGCCGATGCTTCGATGGACGCCCATCATTGGTGGAGAATCGAGGTTTCTATAATGCAGTTCGTGATCAGCTTATTCCGCAGTAGTCATCATCAACACGCCGAAATTCAAAACAACTAACGGAAGAAGGTGATTACAAGGTCAGCCACATGATAGTTTTAGGAACGCTGAAAACTCTGAAGCTAAAGCCATACATAGCCATACATACCCAGACTTCTTAATGCATTACATTAGGATGATGCCGACCGGCGTTTGCAGTTTTGTGAAATGCTTCTGCAGATGCAGGCTTATGACTCAGGGTTTGTCGATAACATCATTTGGTCTGATGAAGCTGTCTTCAAATTAAACGGCCACATCAACAGACACAAATGCATTTATTGGGAGGCTGAGAATCCGCACATTGTACTGACAAATGGGGTTAATCTTCCAGGTGTCTCTGTTTGGTGCGGAACTTCCTCACAGGGATTATTGGGCCTTACTTTTTTAATGGAAATGCCAATAAGAATTCTTACTTGACTATGTTACGAGAATGATTGTGGCCCAGAATTCAAAATTATGTCAATAATGGAGGATATTTTAGCAAGATGGCCCTCCATCTCATTATACATCCATTGTAGGTCATTGGTTGAATGAACATCTTCCTCAACGGTGGATAGGTCGCCGGGGCTTCATTTTTTGGCCACCCCGTTCGCCGGACTTAAACCCCCTGATTTTTTTTATAGTTTTCTGGAAGATAAAGTCTATAGTCAGCAGCCACAAAGTATTCTAGAATTAAAGAATGCAATATCTTTTGCAATAGAAGAAATTGGTGTTGAAATTTGCAGAAATGTTTGCCGATCTCAGAAAGATTTCAGATGTGTATTAATCATGACGGAGGACATTTTGAAAATTTTAGAACATAACTCATTGACACTTTTCATATTTCATATTCTATTTAGTCTTTTTCTTGTTTTATAATCATTTATAAATACAGTTATAAAATGTTGCGTTACTTTTGTTTAAAACATTATCTGTCACACGTTCGGCACACACACACACACACACACACACACATATATATATATATATATATATATATATATATATATATATATATATATATATATGCTCATGGAAGAGGGAAGGTAAGTGGAATATATATATATGTACCGAACGTGTGCCAGGAAATGTTTTAAACTCTTCACTTGTAGAAGAAAAACATAAATAAAAAAGTTTTCATTCCATTTGGTTTAAATTTTCCCAAATTATTCAGAAGTATCGTTGTTAAATTTTAAGTCTGCATTGAGTCCATGGGTTCGATTTCGGGAGCGTATCTTTTCTCCATTTAAATAGCATGAGAAGAGCTAAAATCCAGAATGCAGATCTTCCTATGTTGTCATTTTAAATATCTATATAACGAAACTCAGCTCCAAATTCTCTCTATGCTATGGAACCAAACATAATCCTCGCTCGAATCTTAAAGATGTTTTTATTCCTCAAATCACGTGCACATCAACTAAATCATCCGGACTTCCATTTCAAGTAAGAAGAATACAGTTCCCTTTAAGACCTTCCTTTGCCATTAAAATCAACAAAATTCATGGATAAACTCGGAATAACGTATACATTTATTTAAAATAAACGTTTCTTTCTCACGGTTAGCTGTTCTTCGCAAAGTAATTGCTTAATGCAACCTGAAGATTTTCATTAGAAAAAATAATGGAAGGTTCAAGACCAAGACCATCGTATTCACTGATGCTGTTATATAATCAATGTCACCTTAGTTTTGGTTGGGGCTGTATGCCCTAAGAGGTAGGGAGAGGAAGATAGAGAGATATGGAGGGTGGATAGAAAGAAGGAGGGAGCGTGAATAAAGGAAAGAGAGAGAAAATAGAGTACTTGAATATTCTGTAAAGGGAATTCAGCGCAAAAAATATGAATATCGTACATTGAAATTAATTTTCTCACTTTGTCAAGATTGATGTTTCGCCGTGTCTATTGGGCATGTAAAATACTAAATTAACATCACTGTATTTTAAATGGGTTACTTCCATTATTTATGCAACGAAATTTTCAGACAAAATTTGAAATGAGAATGAAATGAATGACATGTTATTAACTTTAACTGCCATTTATTTCTAATAAGGAAGGACATAAATGGAGAGGTAAAATAAGCCTGAATATATAACAATTTTTATTTATAAACAACATAAGGACGGGTATGGTGTATGTTGCCTTTGCATTTGAGGGTCAGGGCACGCATTAGGAACGTGGACGGAAGAAAGAATGAAATAATATTTTTAATGATAAAAATTTTTCTGATACATTACGTTATTGACCATTGTTTTCCTTGGAAAATAAATAAGGATTTAGGTACTTTATTTTGGTATTTCAAATCCAATTTTTTACATTATAAGTATGAATAAATTATTTCAAAGAATAATAAGTACGATAATTTAAATTTAAACCCCGTCCGGCATATTTACGGGGTTTTGCACTACTGCTAATAAATTAAGAGTGGAAAATTGCAAAGAAATATGCTATCTTATTCCTTATCTTAGGAAAATGGATTATTTTCCAGAAATTTCGGTAGAAAAATGTCATATATCCGTCTTTCATTAGAGGTATATGCAGGAATTAGATCCAGCGGAGGAAAAATTCAGTAATGTTGTTATCTCCATATCTTTTGCCTATATATAGATATATGCATTTATTCTGAGATTATGAACGTGCAGATGGTTCATTCTGGTTATCTAAACATATCAGGAGATATTTTATAAGAGAAGAGCACTCGTGTAAGATGATTGCAATTAATTTTTATACTGCTCTCATCAGCAGAAAATTGCATTGGTAATATTTCGCTTTTAATGAAGGAGACAAACTTATGATGCTGATTGTCTATTAAAAACTGGTATGTTTTTAAAAAAATACATCCTAGACCGTAATATTAATTACCAGGTTACAAAATGTGCCGAGTTTTCCATTAAAAATTGAATTACTGTTCCAGAAATTCATTTTACATGAATCTGTAGGTTGAGAAGAAAGTCTTCTTTAGCCTTAAAATGCTTCCTTATCGGACCGGCGAAGCCCTTGTGCGTAAGGATGACAATGCATTCGCTGCACACGGAGTTCCTTTTTAATCACGTTCCGGAATAAGCAAACCAAAAATAGATCCACTCTACTGGAGCTCTCTCGAGACGAAATAAAAAATTTGCAGAAAGCATTCCCTCCCGACATAGACTACATTAAAGCCTCACCCCTAACCAACTCCCACTGCTGATTACCTCCTCTCAAAAAACTAACATTAAAAAATCCCGCCTCGCCGCTTCCTCTGCTCTTTCTTTTTCCTTGCAAGGCCAAAAAATAGTGTCGCTACCATTCCTAGCATCCCCCAAAACCTTCCAGTACCGCACTCCCTCTAAATTCTATTCTTTTCATCATTCATCAGGGAAATGTCCTCTCAAAAACTTCATACTATGCTGCTCTATTTTTTGTATCTGCGTGCTCGTTTGTGTATATGTACTTACATTATATATATAATCTTGAGGAAAAGGAATACACAGATACGCTATAATCCCTGTTTGTTCCACTCCCACACCATTTGGCCCATCCTTGAGTAGCCAACAGTCCGGCATCTGTGAGTACCCAATTAGAACAACCGCAAAGGAAGGAAGGAGTCTATGGACCGTGTCTAGAGGCTCTTGAAAGGCTCGTGCATTCAAATACGGCCATGGAAGCTTCATTTGTTTCGGTCCCTCCTTGGGGGATGGAGATAGATACAGAGAGAGGCATAGATGGCGTCTTTATGAGACTGGGGCAAAGGGTTTTTGAGTCTTGCGCCTGGCAAAGCCGCGAGGAGGGCAAAGGAGCACACCCTGGCGGTCGATGTCAGTATTAACGCTGCAGAGGAGTTGCATCGGGTGATATCTTTTACGTCTGGATAACGTTTAGAGATTTTGTTTCTTTTGCGAGCAGGGACGCAAAGTGTTTCGGGAGACAGATTTTGGAGTTGCTATTGCCCTGCGAGGTGACGATAACATTCGGGGATCGATGTCAACGTCGGGGAGGTGACTTCCTTAAGGATTGTTATTTTATGTATAATTGACTTTTTGTGTGAATTGGGAGGAATGTATTGGGTAGGCGATGCACGCGCGCACGACGCCCAAGGTGTTTTGTATCCAAATGGGAATGCGTTTTTGGTAAACGCTTCTGCGACGATGTTTCCTCCGCAATTGCTGATTGATTCGATCGGATTGATTGAGCGTTTAGAGCAGTGGTGTCAGGGCTGGTCCGAGCTATGGACGAGCCGGACGGTTGCCCGGGGCGCCAAAGTTTTGAGGGCCCTATCCCGATTATTTTATCTATGCATAAGTTGCAAGTGAATAAATATTGGCGAGAAACAGGCGTTTTTTTAAATTTTTCATTACCAATAATCTTTAAAGAGCAATGAATAAATTAACATGTATTTTGTAAATATATCGACAAATATTAACGGAGGGGGACGCTGGAATACTATCTCGCCCGGGGCGCCAAAATTCCTCTGACCGCCCCTGAGTGGTATCCAACCGCATCGCCACTCGCCACTTGTGGCGAATGGGCCCTTGATATGTGGCGAATTGATGCTCACAGTCTACTGTCTATATTTTTTATTAGTTTATCAAATCACATAGCACTAAATTTGTTTATATCTGGTTGTGTAAATTTTATATACAACGGTCTTTTCGCAACGTAATACAAAATATTATTTTTAGCCTACTTTCCAAAAAATGGAAAGCAGTCTTATGAAATCGCCTGGATGACCGTGTGTGTGTGTGTCCAACTTACACCTCTTTCATGAATGAACCGATTTCATCTAAATTTGGTAAATAGAATATGGACATATATTAATGACCATGATGACATATTTGGACCGGATCGACTCAGCAGGTGTGCCAGAATTGCAAAGTTAAACTTTTCGGTAATTCTAAATTTGGAAGAAATTGGCCAAACCGATTTCAACAAAATTTGCTATGAAGTGGGCATGCACTATCAAATAACAAAATCAAGATGTTTTGTAAAGATATAGAAATCAGGACTGCCACAATACAAAGAATAAAAAACATTCTTTTTTCACGTAATTGTGTTGAACTGTCCATATCAATTTTAACCAAACTTAATACTTATAATATATACATATATACAAAGCTATATTAGCATATTTAAACCAGATAAATCAGCTGAACAGGGGTGCCACAATTACAAATTAAACTCTTTCAGTAATTAAGGATTTTGAAGGAATTGGCTGAACGGATTTCAATTAAATATTGTATATAAGATTTGGACAGCATACAATAAAAAATTAAGATGTTGAAAGCGGAGCTAAAGAGCAGGACTTCCATAGTAAAAAGTTAAATAATATGTTTTACACGTATTTCTAGAGAGCTGACCCAATGGATATTAATCAAGTATAGTATATTTAATCAACACATAAATAAATAACCAAAATGTCATATATCAACCGGGCCGACTAAAGATGGCTACCATAATATCAAAGTTAGGATATTTCTGTAACTATGAATTTGGAAGGTATTGGCAGAACGGATTTAAAAGAAATTTCGTTTTTAAGGCTAGTATAGCATGGGTAAACGAGATGCATATGTTTAGAACGGATCAAAAGAGCAGGGTTACCACAATATGAGGAAAAGTAATTTTTGGATTTCAAAGGAAATACATTAGTATTATACGATTACACTACGGAGAATTTAACGAAAAGCACTTCTGTACCAAGAAAACCTGTGTACAGCCCTACTTGTGTTCTATTAAATTGTATTGAAAGGAAAGTAGGCGGATTAGTTCTTTCCAGAACTACTTGTTTTATTATTAATTCTATTTTAGAAAAATAACAATAGACGGAGAGGAAAAATGAAAATCTTAATACTAAGAACGGAATTTGATTCCTCTAAAAGACGTTTTGTTTGATGAGCCTAGATTCTTGGGAAGAAAATTAGCAAAACCATGAAATTTTCATTGTTTGTGATATATGATCATTTAAATGTATCGTTTAAAGATTTACGTAGCAATTTTGACCAAGAGGCAGGAACTTGTTGTCGTTCTGACAATCGCACTATTCTGGCTAAACCAGGTCTAATGGTCATCCTATTTTCATTTCAGAATATTGCGTCGGTGGATCGCCACTGTTAACGATTGATTTTTAACTAAAGTACTCATATGGTTTTACAAAACGTTTTATAGCTATCGGAAAAACAAAAATTAGCAATGATAGAATAAAATGCTATTTTTACTTTCTACATATACGAAGTTTAGAGAAAGTATTGTTTTCATGAAAAAAATCGAATTCGAGATTTCAACGAAAATACATCTTTTAAGGTCCCCCTTGACTATTTTATCGATGATGTCTGTGTGTCTGGGACCGGAATTTTGTGGGTGCTCGAATTCAAAAAGTAACTATCCGATCAGCATAAAATTTCATGTTTACTATTTGTATTAGAAAGTCAAGATCTCATTAGATTTTAGCTAAAATCGGTTGAACTGGAATGGATATTTATTCTTGTAATTTTTCCTCTTGTGTCAAATATCTCCTGTAATTCTTCATTAACATAATCATATTTAATAACCTAAGTTATAGATAATTTTATTCTCTACAACTTTTGTATTTGATAAGTTTTTGTAGAGCTATTTGTTAAGGAGATATTTCAGTTCAATATTGACAGCGATTCCAGCGCCGCCAACTCGTGAATTACCAACTAAATATGGAGAAAGACATGCGTTGGCCACATCAAATTTTTCACTATAATTTTTAAATACACGAAAAAATATATATTTTATATTAAATAATTTGCGCTTATTTGGATTTGATTCGAATTCTCTCTTCAGTAACAATTATAATATTCCTCTCACTCTAAGATTGAACCAATTGTAAAATCTTAATGAAAAACATATGCTCTCATTCCGATTAGCTTTACTCTCATCGTAGTTTTAAATATAATTCTTCAAGAATAAATATAATGTTGTGCTATGATTCTGAAAGAAAAATACAATGTGCGTAAAAACTTTTTACGTAGAACTAATAAATTAATAACATTTTATGAGTATATTGGAAATATTAATTTTATTCTTGCATTTCGGCCGCATTTCATTTATTATAGCAGTACTAAGGAACAAGCATTATAGAGCAAAGATCTGAAGTATTTTTATATATGGTTTCGAGATGAAACAATTTCCTTTTCTCCCAAATTAAGTGAAATACATATAAATAGCATTTCGAAAGAATAATACTTTGCCAAGTATTAAACAATATACCTCTATTATTCTCTCGCCTTTTTATTCAAAAACTTAGGGGAGCGTGATTTTTTCGGAATACATGTGCAGAACAGTTTTTTTTAATTCCGCATTATGACAAAAACTCTGTTTTGCATGGGAATGTAGGAATAAGGGCAGATAAAAAAAAATCGCTGGATTAAAAAGAAAAATAAATTCTCTACCGAGAAGTGGCTGGGAGTAATCGCTAGCACATTCGATGATGACCCGCATAAAATGGAAGTGGGAATGGGTGAGGGAAAGAAGCCACTCTCCTTCAGAGCCCACTCCACTCTCTCTCTCTCTCTCTCTCTCTCTCTCTCTCTCTCTCTCTCTCTCTCTCTTCCCTTCCCCTCCAACCATAAACTCGCGAAGTGCAGCAAGGGTCTGGGTGGGAGTGGAGAACGTGTAGGAGGAGACGTGTTGCCAAGCAACACGAGAGGATGGGGGATGACTTTAGGGGCGGAGGAGGTTGTCGTGTTATAAGGCAAGGGGCCGATGAAGTGGGAGGGTCGTCTCGGATGGGGGCGCCCTTGGAATGGGGCCGCCTGGGGGAGGAGATCGGAGAGAGGATGAGAGGGAGGTAGCAGACAACAATGGCGAGGGGGAGGACGGAAAGAATGAGTCTGGATTAAGGGAGGGCGCGATAAAAGGGAAGGGGTTTATCCCGTATGCGACTCAGGCACGGGTCTACGATGAGTTTAGGCTTCATCATCATCATCACCGCCGCCACCACCGCCGTCTTTCTGAGTGGAAAGTGGGCGGAGAAAATAGAGGGGGAGGGAGAGGAGGAAGGGGGAGGAGTGGAGGAAGTGAGAGGAGTGGAGGAGGGCGAGGAATAAGGGAAAGAGGGAGAGGAGTTGTACAGAATAAGAGTAGAGGATGAAGTGTAGGGGGGGGGGGTGAAGGGAATTAGGAGGACAACGGAGTGGAAAGTGTGTGTGTGTATGCGTGTGTTTATATTTGAATTTATTTATTTTTTATGCAAGACTTATTTGGGAGAATTTGTTAGAAGTAGAAAGAAAGAGAGAGAGAGAGAGAGCGGACGAATGAGGAAAGTGAAATGGAAGAAAAAGAATGCGAGGCAATATTCTAGCGAAGGAGATAAGGAGAGAAGGAAATGAAGAAGACTTAAGAGGATTGAATGGAAGTTCGACGAAGAAAATTGGGTATAATAGAGAATGTAAACGCGCTCCATTTCTATATGATACCTAATGATAAAAAATAAGTTAGGCATCCTTGCCAGGAACTGGGCTCTTAGAAAACCCAAAATAATTATGAAGTAGAAAATATTATTGCAAATACAACTTTGGTATTGCAATCTGTTAATGGATGCCGGCTTTCCAAATTTTTCTGTAATAAATCATGACTCCACTGCACAAATTAGTTAACATTGACAAATATGAGAAATAATATTGTTGCATTTACATAATTTATTTAGCGAACGTCACTTTAACAATTTTCAATTATTTTATTCCTTAATTTCCACTCTATGTATTATCTCGAGCTATTAATATAAAATGAGCAAAGGAAACTGATCTGGGTTGTAATGGAGGCGATGTAGTTTCCAGACTGTTTATTTAAACCAATCTCTACGGTGTTATGCAGTGAAATATTAAGAAAACCACAGAAGTTGGTAGGCGTATGTATTTGAGTCGAGCATCAGATGAATCGATCTACAAATTCTCAAAGAAAGACTGACGGCATGATACCCCGGAAACAGAAAAATAAAGGAGCAGAATGCCGAATTAAAATGTAACGGGAAAAAGGGGAGATACAAGGAAGCGGAGGGAGATAAATATTAGAGTCAAAGATGGAGGGATATTTCGTCGAGGAGTCTAACAAAAAACGGGGGAAAGTTGGGTTGGGTTGGGGAGATGGCAAAACCAGGATTCGATGAAAGATTATATTAGTAGGGATTTGAAAATGGACGCGGAAAGCAGGGAAATGCGGCGAATATAGAAGGCGGAAGTGAAAGGCTTCGAAAAGATAAGCTCTTGATAAGGACGAAAAACGGAAATCAGAAAGAATAAGCGGAAAAGAAATGAGAGAGAGAGAGGATAGAAAGATAATGGGGGAAGTGAAAGTAATGAATGCGAGAGGTGGAGCGAAAGAACGGATGAAGAGGAGGGGAAGTGGCGGAATGAATGAGAAATTGAGGAAGGCATTTGAGGAAAATAAGAGTTTGTGCATGAAAGAGAGAGAGAGAGGATGAATAAGAATAAAAACTAAGTTTCGTCGAGGAACCGATAAGAAAATGCGAATAATATGAGTCTGAAGTGTAGGAACAATAGACAGAGGGAAGTAATAAAAAACGCGGATATGTAATAGTAATGGAAAAATAAGGGAGACAGAAGAGGGTGTTGGAGAGATAAAAAGAGTGGGAGAGAGATTGGCGAGGATCGAGAGCAAGAAAACTGCAAAGATAGAACGACGAGCGATAAGAGATGTTGAGAGCGGGATAAAAAGAGAGATTAGGTAATTCTAGGAATCGAGCGAGGTAGTGCTGCAGCTCCCAGACCATTTGGTCATTAGGACTTTTCTCTTTTTTTGTCTCTCTCTCACCCTCTCGTCTTGAACAGAGCGTCCCGCTAATCTTTGTAGATTACTCGCGCTTTTTTTAACTCCTTGTTAAAAGATTGCTTACATTCTCGTACTTTTTCTTATTCAAATGGATTTTGTTTGGGAAGCCCGTTAACTAGGATTCTTTAAGACGGAATCTAATGGTGGAATAGTTTTTTTGCATTAAAACTCTGATTCATTTCCTTCTTAAATGTGAAAGAAACTCCCACAATAAGTGTAAATTTAAGCAGGCTCTGAAGTATTTATTCCAAACGAAATTCATTTTGAAATTTTCCGGGGATAAATAAAAATTACTACGTATGTTCCGAAAAATTTCTTTAGTGAAAATTTTTAATTAATATCATCGAGGTAACGAGTCTGGAATTTAAAAAAAAGCAAAAAATCGTTTAATACTATTTTCAATAATTGCAATTTTAATCTCATGAATGACGATGCGTATTTATTCTTACGTCTGTTTGTTAATAAATATAGAGATTTTAACTGAATAACTTTTTATCCAAATTCTTTATTAAAATATCGCCATATAAAACTATCATTATAATTAAATATTTAAGAGTAATACCTAATGATTTTTCTACTCGAACAAATGCATTTTTAAAGTGAAGTCAAGTAAATTATGTTTTATGCAGAGATTAACTGGGGAGCACAGAGTTTACTTTGCATATAAATAAAATACAGAAAACTCTTTAATTTATGTAGTGATTTTTGTATAATTTCTATTTTAGCAATGATTGTAAGATATATCATTGACCATTGAGTTATTACGATAATTATTTAGAGGCAATAAATTGCCCATTATAAATGATTTATGAATTCCTTTTAAAGATATCAGCAGCAGAATATGCCGTCACACCTTTAGATATTATACTGGTATGAATGTATAGCAAAGGATATAGAAGTGCGGCGTTATAGATCCTTAAAAATTATAAGAAGGAGTAAACCAGTTTTTCTTTGTCGTCTATATTTTTACATTAACGGCTGAAAAGCGATCATTTTGCTGCTCTCTATACCACGTTTATATACACACAGGTAAAGCAGAAAAATAATATTGCAATTTATTATGTATATGATATTTATTCTGTGCACTGATATTCCAATATATTAGATATTAATTAAAAAAAACTGAGAAATATTTTAAACTATTATATTTATATGTTGTTTTTTCTCTTTTTCAGGTGAGTAGAACATCTAACCAGCTTATGTGAACTGTGAGCAATTGAAGAATAAGGCGAATTTCATTTAAATGGTGAGAATAGCATAAAATATGCTTTAACATTAGTTTGAATGTACTTTGTTGAATTAATATGACGGGATTGGGATTATTTTCGTGAATGGACTAGTATGCACCCCATTGTCTTCAGGCAGAACGGAAGCTTAATTGGCACTTATGCTTTCCCGCTGGGACATGTATGTCATATGAATATGTTCATAGAATTTTTAGATAAATTATAAATAGGCATGGTAGGGTTCGATTTAAGTCTATAAATGTCGATAAATATCGAATTTGCAAAAATTACAAATTCGAGGAAAACGACTTTTCGTCGATAAGTATCGATTTTTCAACAATAATTTTTCCTCAGAATTATGCAATATGAAACAAAATAATCCATTTATTGCACTCTGTAATTAATCTCGATCAAATTCGATAATTTCTACGCGCCTTGCATCATTTTCACGATATGATCAGCCGCCATATTCCATTTACGCAAAAGTCGGGTAACGCCTCTTGTGTCTTCTTCCGATCTCCTTCAAAGCGTAAGAGGTTTTCCCAAACTGAGAAATGAATGCCAATCACCATATGTCTCTATAGTATTTTTAGAAACATCATACTCTATATAAATTATTTAGTGTCTGAGGCGGTGTCAACTATAAGTATATATAACTCAAAAAGTACATAACGTAGGGACAAGTATAATATGTTATTTTAACCACAATAAAAAGTATAGGGTGGTAGGGTGGTTTTTAAACCGATTCATTCGACCGATGTATGTATTTTAAAAATATTTTCTGTTTACATTCCCTACATTTAAAAACATGGAGATTAGTGTAGACTACTTTTCATTTGTACATTAAAATTACTAAAAATCACCGCACAAAGTCAGGACTTAAACTCGAGGACGAAGAAAGTAATGAAGTTTTATTTTCCTATAGTAAAATTTCAAATAGGTATCGAAATTTTCCAAAATTTAACGATAAAACTAGAAAATCTCGAGTTTTTTAATGAAAAGATTTTCCTTTCCATGGCGACCGATATTGTTGCCAAACTCAATATCGTAAGCTTATGACATTGAAATGAATTCAAGGTCAGTTAATTATCCATGTAAATAAGAAATGGCATGACTAACTATTTCTTCAGTTTCAAATATTAAAAGATTAGCAAGGGAAAGGAAAAGAGAGAGGGATGTAAAATGGGAGGGAAGAAGAGAGAATGAGAGGATGGGAGAGGGAGAGAATGGGAAGTAGGAAGAGAGAGAATGAGAGGAAGGAAGAGAGATGAAGAGAGAATGGAAGGAAGGAAGAGAGAGGGGGAGAAAATGGGAGGAAGGAAGAGAGACGGAGAGAATGAGGAAGAAAGAGAGAATTAGAGAAAGGGCGAGGGAATGGAAGGGAGAGAGAGAATGAGAGAAAGTAGTAGAAAGAGGGAAAGAGAATGGGAGGAAGAGAAAATGGAAGGATGAGAGAGAGGGAGAGAGAATGAGAAGGAAGAGAGAGGGAGAGGGAATGGGAGGAAGGGAGAGAGAATGAGAAGAAACAGAGAGAGGGAGAAAACAAGGACAGGTGAGAGATACTTATTTGTTGTAAGGCATTGTAACTAAATGGTTTGTCAAACTCGATCGAATTTTGACTATTCTTTTTCTCTTTGCTCTTTGTTTGTTACTGCTTTTATCATTTTTGTTCGTCTTCAAAGTTTTATCGTTGTTCATATTTGTTTGTTACTCATTTTGCCACTCTCTCCCGATTTTTGATTCTTCTTTTCTGTTCGTTCTTGTTCTTATATATTTTTAATGCATTTTATTCGAAAGGGAAGTAATGGTGGCTTAATTTGAATGATAGGTTTGTTTACTGCAGTGCCATTTCTAAGGCGTGGAAGAAATGCAAACGAACATACGACCGCTAATATTTTAATTAGCTTTTTGTTTTGTTAACCTTGACGACGAAAGAACTTAGTAAGTTGCTTTTTTAATTCACACATTTTTATAATCACTATAAATGCACCGGCCATGCGTCAAATATCTTGCTTAATTATTGCAAAAAATTAATCATAATCATTGCCAATATAGTAAATTGCTTTAATCTGCCCAATAAAATTTGCAATCGAAAAGATATTTTCAATGTACGCGTGAAGTATCTTACTATTTGAAATGTTGAGTTGTCCATCATTACAATGCATTGGAGTCGTTTCTGATAAAAGTTTTGACGTTACGTGTTTATTTGTTTTAAATTTACGTGAAACTTTTAACATAAATTTTCAATCGGTTTTTGTCCTTCATGATATTGTTTCATTGGAACCTCTTTATGAAATGCATCATGTATCATGTAAAATTAATATTAAATTCAATTACATTTAAATTAGGTACATTACTTAAAAAAGCCGTGAACTTCTGGACAAAAAACATTCTTGTCATTTCTCAATATGGAACCGATGACATCAAATACGAGGGAATGCCGTCGACGAGACTATCAAAGAAATTATAAAAGGAAGATTTTTTCTTCAATGTATTCATTTGGTTGTGCATTATATTAACGTCGCATCAATTTTGCTATCGAATGGCCAATATTTCGTGAATAAGGGGGCGATTTAACGAGTAAAATACACTTCCTGGTTTATTCCGGAAAATAAGCTGTATCAGATTAATGGTTGAAGCCAAAAACATCACATCCACAAAATCAACAAACAACCAGGCATACAAAGTCTAATTTTAGCAAAATTTTAGTTGATGGAATTCAATTTATATAATATTCTAGATAAAAGTCAATGTATTGTGTTTAAAAACGTCGATATACGTCTTTGATTTCTAAGAAATATAAACTCGATATTTGGCTTTTTAAGAAAAAATATACCTCGAAAACTACCTAGCCTAATTATAAGTTATACTTTCGTATGGATCAAAGAGTTAAATTTGCTCAACAGTTTTCGGTATATATAAGAGAAAACCTAATTGTAAATTGGTCTCAAATTTCTATTGCAAGCATGAAACTTGTGAAGATAGTTTGCTATGTTGGGCATTTCATTTTTATGCTCTAATTTTAAAGGTTATTTTTATTATTGTGACAAAAGCAAAGGTTTTATGTATAGAAGGTCGACTGTGGGGAGGAATTGTGACTTATTTTTTATCCTGCGTGATTTAGGTACTTCATGGTCGAGATAAACCGTTTGCATTGAATTCACTTTAACTTTGGGTACTTTATTTGAGCAGTGAGTCGAAATTTTAGGGCGAGATGTTTTAGATTTGTAAGTAGACTCCGTTTTTCATAACTAGCGGAAAGCAGGTTTGAATTCGTCATAAAAGCGAAAAAAACAACGAAGTCGATTAAAACTGGTAAAGCATGATAGCGTATTGGTTAAACCTAAAAGAATGGATTGGTTTCGACTACTATGGCGCACAAAACATTTTCTCACTCGGAACGGAACGAGATGATTCCCCTTCCCATTATTGATACAAACAATTTCATTTTTCGAGTGGGACTCGGGGATTAATATCATGAATTACGGCCCACTACCCATTATCTGACACAGAATAATCGGCTTTTCGCTTGAGTTTCTTTATCTCTTCTTTTAATTTTCCTGGCAATTTATTTCGCTGGGATAGAGTTCATATCGGAGATATGAACTTCCGGCGTAGAAATAATGTCCCTCACACTCATTTATTAAAAGGTCTTTTCAAGAAAAAGAAGAACTCGATAACTCTTCTATAAGGAGGTGATTTTGACTTTTGTGATATATAGCCGTCCTTCTTATAACACGAGGGATACATTCCTGGGAAATACCGTGTAATAGGAAACCTAAGTCTATTGGAAATAGGAGGATGAATACCCGTCAGACTAATTTTCGATACTAAAACTGCGAATAATATAGGAAAAGAGAGCATAATATGCTTATCGATATATTAATATTTAATTAATGCAAAGTATCTTAAATAAAGTTTGATTTATATTACATTATATATTATATTATAAAAAAATCCCCCACAACCAACCACTTCTCTATACCTCTCACGTGCTTTCCGCAGGGCTTCTGAAGCTAATACGCGCGCGGGTTCGCTGAACTTTGCGATTGCACTCAGAACTGATAACGAACTGTCATATAAATAAACCAAAATTTAAAAATGTTCCACTCTGTCATCTAAAAGTTCTTCCAAAAACTGCACGACTAGAGGTATCATGCTGATATCAAAGCAGTAAACTTTTACAATTTATTTCTGAAGTTCTAGAGTGTAATAATATTTGGATTTATATCCAATTTTCTTTCAATATTGTCGAGCTCAACCGAGCGAGAGAGTATTTATCTTTGGTTGCGTAATTTGGGTCAATGATTTTAACTGATGAGATGCGCTTCGTACTCAGTCAAGTTGTCCTCGTATTAGTTTCATGAATTTAAATGATGAAGCATTTAGAGAAGTTAAATAGGTTTGCGCGGAAAATTGATATGAAAATTCAATTTCTTCCGCCGTGCTACCAATACTTCAATCCGTGCGAGACTTGATTTATATCTTTTCTTATTGCTAATTCCATCAAGTGAATGCTTTTGTCTTTATATTTTCGAGCCCAGTTCATGTAAATTTCTCTTTGCATGGGCAGACGAAGCCATTCGCTGAGTGGGGCCGAAGTTAAGATACATAACCTTTTCAGTAAATCATATTTGGGACTCGTAGAAAAAAGGTTTACTTATTCATCCTTCAAAGAAATTATAATTAAGATTTTTATTCACTCGGATAAAATCCTGCATTTCTTAAAGAGAACGAATGGGTTGATTTAACATTCCATAGGACATAATCATCGCTTTTCAAATATTATGAGTCTAGACGATGAACACTTTTAATTTATCCTAAAGCGGCTAGGTCTACCTTTCACCTGATACACAGATTTAACCTTTTATTTCCTCCTTTTTTATCGAAAAATTAATCTCCACATAGCTTGCAATTTTCGGAGCAGTGACCGTATTTTGTGTTTTCGTGGAAACCATTTCGTCATATAAAGCGAGAAATAATCCGTTGAAACCTTTTGAAGAGCAATTTTAATTAATACAGACCATAAGTATTATAAAGCAAGTTATTTAGAAAAAAACAAGGATTATAATCAATTTGCTTAAAAAACGTTTTTATTTGGTCGGCAAGTATAATTACACAGTTCTCTTTTTAAATGTAGAACTCCGAGATATCACATTTTGGAATCGCATTAATTACAACAAAAAAGAAGTTGTTGTCGTCTTGTGTCAATAAAAAATTAAACCGGAACGGATGATGAAATAAAGCAAAAAAAATCTCTATTGGTCGAATTAAGACTCGTGATATCACCTTTCCTTGATAACGACGAAAAAAGGATGCAGCAGTTTAAGAAGAAGATTCTTACAGAAAACTACAAAAATGACTTTGTAGCGTTTAATTATCTTAATTGGATCTTTGCTTCAAGCGGAAAACGAGTCCACGTTGATGATATTCATCTGGAGGAACGGGAAAATGGCTTACGCGGATGACGCAGATGCAAGAAGCGGGAGAGAGAGATCCGAAGGAGAGAGAGAGAGAGACGTATGGAGGGAATTTGAAGAAAGGGAGGAAGGAGAAAGGGAGGAAGAGAGAGAGAGAGGAGGAGATTAATGGCGCAGTCGGGAGGTTATTTTCGAGGTCTCTGTGTCAAACAGTTGAGCGACGGCGTGCGATGCCTGAGCCAGAACCGTGCCACGTATATAAGTCTTGATGGATCCCCCGCATCCCGCGATACAACCGCTTCATGGTTTGGGATGGAGTGGAGGATTGTAGAGGAGGTGGGAGGAGGAGGAGGGAGATAGGAGGAGGAGGAGGGGGGATGGAGGAGGAGGGGGTAGTGGGAGGTGGGGGAGAGGGAGAGACCGTTCTCTATGCGCCCTATGCGGTGTGGGCGGTCGGGAAACTCCCGCGAAACAGATGACGTCGAGATACCCCGCAATACGAGTCGGGTAACTGGAGGAGATGGAAATGCGACCGCTTAGCTTCTCCCCTGCTTTAAAAGTAGAACTGCATAGCGGTGCAGTTCTGGGAGTTGGGCTCACGGTATGTTTCTAATGACGATCCCGTGCGATATATGCCACGATGCTTCGCGTTGCCACGGTGACGGAGAAGATTTTTCATTGTTGTCCTTAAAGTCTTTCCAGCAATCTTGATCATCCTAGATTAGAATGGAGTTTTTTACGCTTGGCTGCTCGAAATGGAGTTTACTCACTGTCGTAACTGGCTCGTGTGATTCCTCAGATGCGATTGCAAGAGCGTGGGCAAAGTTTCTTTTATAAAACACGTGAAATACGAATGGAATGTTAGATTAAAATGCAATTGGTTTGAGTATTTCTATAAAGTGAACATCTTTCGAAATTACTTGCTAAAAAATCATCCTTCACAGCCGGGAAACTTCTTCCATCTTTCTTGAATAAGTCATTCAAAGTGACAGGAAATGAACACTTAATTAATATTTTAGAGTATAACTTACAATAGACTTATTGCATTAAAAAATTAAAAATATACTTAAATTGAAAATTTTTCATAAAAGTTTTGTGGAATGAGGTAATTTAGATTTTTCTTCAGATTCATCATTTATAGTATTGCTTCTCACTCAAGAATATTTTATGGGACTTATACGATAAGAGAAACTAAACAATTATTTCTTATCTTTATTTTTAACCTTATAATTAAACATGTTTCACTATCAAAACAATTATTATTTTTTTTTCTCACATTTTAAAAATTCAAACACTTTCAGGTATTGATAGGGTATCAATAAAATACAATTTTTAAAGTACACTGGTCCATATTATCACTTGTTACACCTAACACTTCAAATGCTCTTGCTTTCCGCTTTTTTATTTTTTTGTCAGCTCTTTTTCCTTTTCAAGTCGTCTATCAGTTGAAAACATTTTGTGCCCCTCGAGCGCGGCCATTTTCACCGCGTTGGAAAAATGTTTATCCTTTTGAAAAAACCACGCAAGAACTTCTCATTTACAACCAGTAGCCATAATCAAGGCTCATATCGCCGTCCTACTTGGAGAGAGGGGATGGAGGGATTGACGCGTGTAGCCTGTGGAGTGGGCATAAATGCCTCAAATACCGAGGCACTGGGTTTTGTGCCACAAGCGACAGTGTCGGAGCACATAGTGTCTCTATATGCATTTAAGGAAATGATTCAAGACGCTTCACAAAAAGAGGAGAGAGAATATTTACCATGGGCAGTGAGCTTGAGGATGGGGGAATGGAGGGGTGGGGGGATACTTCGCGCAACCTTAGGGCAGGGGGATGAGCAACATTTTTCCGATGGCGGGCTGCATTAGTATGTCCGAGTATTTCGGCGGGCCGCATTTAAAATGGCGGTGGTTTCGATGGGCCGCATTTAAAGTCTCAGATGATTCGATGGGCTTCGTCGGACTATAAACCAACCATTTTGTTGGCGCGGCACCCTTTCAATGATAATCAGAATTTCGCGGCACCCCAGCCTTCAAAAAAGGTTTTCATATTTTCACAAACGAGTATTAAAACGTTTGGATATACCCATTCGTTGGTACCACACTAATCAATTTATTAGAAAAACATTAATGCCCTAGTTACCTGTAAACGCATCGAAATTGTTGATTTATTTACAAAACTAGTTTTATCGCGGCACCCCTAAAAATCAGCTGTGGCACCCCAGTGTACCGCGGCACCCAGGTTGCCTATGGTCACGCGGTATTTTGTAATGTAGAGTCGCGTGCGGTCATTTTGATCGCGTAGGTAAACTTTTTTCCGTTTAAAAAATAGAGTATGTAAATAAAAAACTTCTCGTATAGGTTTATTAAATGATTTGTTGGTGTGTATATAATTACACAAATAATTCAACAGGGAATTATTGATATCGTCTTATGCCTGAAAAAAATCAAGAACGTAGATTCTATTAGAACTTCTTTGTGGCGGAATTGCGCATCTGATTTTTCATAGCTTTGTTGTGGCTATTGTAGATACATGCGACAAGTATTTTTTTAGTTCTTGTTCTTGAATTACGGAAGTACTTCGCATTTCCAACGGATTTTTGATAATCGACAGCCAAAATCAAGGCGCTGTCCCGCCTGAAGCGAGCGGAAAGAGGGATTGAGGCGCGGAGCCCTCGGAGGAGACGAAAATGCCTCTCGAAGCGACGCACTGGGTTGGGAGCCTATAGGCGTCAAGGACGGAGCCTCTAGTTTTATATCATTTTCCTGAATGTTCATGTTTATACTCCATACATTGCATTTTATAAATTTCTTACGCATATCTCCCTGTATTTTTCTCGTTAGTAGACGTTTCTTTCTTCCGAAAGCTAATTTTTCTTTCCTTATTCTGTGTTCGTATTTATCAACTCATTCTCTCCGAAGTAATGACGACATTTATAAATCAAATTTTCGAATTTACGTTTTTATCCCGTTGACTTTGTTGTTTCGTGAAATTTCCTAATATACTTTGGTATCTGACCGGTATTTGCAAATACTGCGGACGATAAAAGATAAAATGAAGTACGGACTATTTTACTAAAATAAAATTTAGATTATGTTAGTGGGACAAAAATATTTTAGACAGCTATTCCGCGATCACAACACATGAAATTTTGGCGCACATCTTCCTTCCTTATTTGTTTTTGCTAGTCTATTTTTATATCATGCTTTTATTCTTTATATGTCAGTGTTGTAAATTACTCCAATGTTTTTTTCACAGTTCTTAGATATTTTCTAATAGCCACATTACCTTGACTTCTGACTATAAAACTTTAAATTAAAGATCTGGCTGTTTGCATTCGTCTCTTGTTAGGTAAATGAGATAATATAATCTGCATGTAAATAATTTTTATTTTTGAAAAGTTAACGGAGAAGTTTTTGAAATATTGATGCGCATCGTATTGGCTTCTGCTTGCCGTGGCGAAATCAAATATCCTAGGTAACTTACCACTCTAGGATCTTAGCGACATAGTGTCCTATTGGAATCGGCAGGCTAAAATCCCACTATTTGATGGGTACGAGGGAAGCAACGAATACACACCCGAGGGAAAACAGGTGAACGTCGTAAAGAGGGGTGGGGACAAAACGGCTACGAATACGACCCGGTATGCTCCATTTAACTTCCGTTTCCATCGGCCTCGAACACAATACCTGCTCATCTGTAGCAAAACAGTTTCCCCTTCCCCACTCTTTTGCGAATCCAATCTCCTCGACCTCCTCAACCCCTTGCCTATACTACACTTCAACTCTCTCCCTCTGCCACTCTTCGCCTCTCTCCGTTCCACCCCCTCTTTTATCCCCACCTATTTTCAGATTTTGTAATGTTTGCCTTCAAGATTAGCCCTTCGGGGGCGCTGGATTTAGGTCCGGAGACGCGCGGGGCAAATTCCCGTAATTTTGGAGGCTCAGAGTGGGGGGAGGAGAGGGAGGATAGGAAGAGAGACAAAAAAGCGGGAATTCTTCTTTTTTCGGTAGAAAAAGAAAGGAAAGAGAAACTATGACTAAGGGGATGAGACGGCGCGTTAAAAGGGTAACAGAGACAAAGGCGGTGGGATGAGGAGGGATATGCAAAACGAAGGAGACGTGGAATAGGGAGGGGATAAGCGAGGGCGGAGGAAGACATAAAAGGCGTTTTTTTCCTTCTTTTTCCCGCCGATAATTGTGAGCCGATGCGTTTTGAAGTGGGACTTAATATTTATCGAATATTTTAGCGTCGAACCGGTTTTAATGGGTTATGAAAAAGGGAAAGGGACGAAGATTCCGCCTCTTCTCTTATCCTCGAAACAAGGGGTGCGTTAACGAAGGAGATTATTCCTTGCTCATTTGGGGAAGGAAATTTGACAAATTCTTTCCTTCCTACGAGGGTGTGCATGTGCGTGGGAGAAAAAGGGATTCGGCAAAATGCTTTCATTTGTAATTTAAATTCCTCGAATAATTGCCCCCGGGTTAATTAATGTGGATCCTGTCTTTTGCAAGAACACGTGGCATTTTCCGTAATGGTAATTGAAAGTCTCCTAAAAAGTTCTTCAGAACGTTTTTTAAAAAATCAAAATGACAAACAATTTTCTTTGGAAAAACATTGGGTAATCGTAATTTTGTTAATGATCCATTTAGCGAACCAGAACTTATACATTTTCCATGACAAAAAATAGTTAAATACATATACGTATATAAATCTTTTGGCGATATTTTGTTATTATTATCCTCCAAAATGCCATATATATATTTTCGAGATTGTGAACATTTTTATATAAATATATTATAAACATACTTTCAAATCCTAGTTAAGCTATGGAAATAAAAAACATCTAAAGAGATTCAACTCAAAAGTTTTTTAGGGCTTTCGTCCAAGATCTTTTAATGCACGCCATTATTTATCCACTAATTTTACTTTTCCTGCAAATAGGCGGATATTCCAAAAAGAATCTAAATTCCAAATTTTAAGATCCAAATGTTTCTGTAATCAAGAACTCGTTCATTATCAATCGGGATTTTTATGCGATATTTTTAAGTATCATACTTGTTTCCTTGATTATAAAAAAATGACACAATAAGCAGATTGCGAATGACATAAAAGAGGTGGAAACTTAATATGGCTGTATATTCGTTCAGAACAGGTCCGGTCAATTAGACATTTGAGAGCAGAATGAAGAAAATTCTGGCCTTAATCGGAAATCAAACCTGTCTTCTGTTTGCTAGATAGTTACATTTCTATTGAGCTACTGAAGCAAACGCATAACCACTTATAATATTTCGTTATTTAAAAATTAATATCGCTTACATTCTTAACGAAGTACAGACAGTTGGTTTACATCAATTAATCTCAAATAATTGGTGCAGTTAAACTCACAACATGGAAGTGAATTATTTAGTTTTACATGCATGGGAGCATATAGCCGATTCTAAAGTCAAAGTGGGAGGGAAAGAGTCTGTACAATATACATTGCACACACTATCTCAAGTAGGCATGCTACTGGTCTCCCTGTACTCTTTCATGTCTGAAAGACTGCTTCAAATAGGTACAAAAAATGGCGGAAAATATTTTATACACGCAAATGGTATTAATAAATTTATAACCTCATGTTTGGAAAAATTAAACTTGATAAATAGTTATGGCATACATAAATATCACGTGTTATACGGATCGGCAGACACATACGCCCTTAAGTATCATTAAGAGGCTTCAGAGGACTGGAGAAAGCTTAGCGGTAGCTGATACTCGAAGTATTATAATTTCACTGGACACTATACAGTTATTTATTGAAAAATATAACTCGTATAGTATTTTTTAAGAAAAAAGCTCTACAGCTGAATGAATTTGAGTCGAATTCGTTAGAGTCAGTTTTGAGTAAATCGACAGTTTTTTTTAAATCGACCAAACTACCCTTTATTATTGCGCAATTTAGTTGTACGTTTGATTTAAAAATAGTTAATTGTAACACCAAATTTGATCCCAGTCTCCCTGTTCTCTTCATCTACGTTCATGTCTTTCAAACTATGGGCCACGGGCCTTCATGGTCCCGCAAAATTATTTTGGATGCAAGATGAAATGTCGTAAAATAAAGTTTTCACGAATAATAAAATGCTATCAGGGAATTTTTGGAAAAAAGATGTGATAAAAATTATTAATAGTTACATAAAATGAAGAAATTTGCAATAAAATTTCTTATTTTTAATATTTTCAATCCAAAGGGGGCCGCATGGTATTCAAGGGGACCGCGACAATTGAAAGTTTGAGAACCACTGGTCTACGTCATGCAAATGCAAATACGGTGTACAGTTTTAACATAAAAATGCCGAGGTTATTATTTCATAATTGATAAAAAGCGCTGAAAGTCGGTTATAAGACACCATCCGCAAATTTCTGAACGTTCCACTCTGCTTGCGGTCCAATCGAAATTCGAAATAACCCCTGCAGCAGTGCCGTGTTATTATCCACGCGTCGCCTCTCTGCGCTGCAATGAAATCGGTTTGTCGGAGGTTGCCTAAGCAGGTCTGTCGCTTTCTGCTAAACAAGCAACCCGGAGCGCAAAGATACTGTCGCCGACTCGTGGGTAATCCGGGAGGCTCCAGGTGTTGCGCGTGACCGCAGTGTGTGGCGGAATGCTCCTGCTACTAAGGTTTCCTCCGCAGAAAAGACGCACACACAATAAGCACCGTGGAAATACATAGGATCTCAAAGAATTTATGGTAGTGTTTAATCTTGAAAGCCATCCGATGGCTTTAATTTTTGCAGTGATGGCCAAATTGCCTTCTTGGATCTAATCCTTATATATAATACTTTTCAAGTGTCCGTCTGTCAGTCCCGGTATTTTAGGACATTTCCCAATGGAATTAAGAGCTGATACTTCCACAATCGTTAAACCTCATGAGATGGTCTCTAGAAAAATCAAACATCCCGGAAAAAGTCCCGGTTTCGACTCCGGGAGAATTATTTTTTCCCATAAGTTTACACGGGATTTGCGATTTTTGAAGGTGCAAGGTTTATTTCCTTCATTCATTAAAATATGTAAATATGGACCGAATTTCTACATTTTTGTTTTATTCGACGGCTAAAACTATACAATATCTTATTTCTGTAAGTACTATATGTTACACGGAAGAATTTTGCAGAAACACGCATTTATTTTCGAAATTTTATGGCTTTTTCGTACTTTTTCCGGTGTTGCAAAGGCGAACCTCATTGTTGCCTCCGATAAATTAGCGTCTTTTAAGCCTTAAAATAGACAAAAGATTTGTTTTATTCGTTTCGTGCAATGTTATACTTAATAGATTGCAATTATAATGATTGAAGAATATTATTATTCATTAAACATACGAAGAGGAAGAATAACGGAGCCAATGAGTGGTAAATCAAGTCATATATTGATGCCAGAATGTAATAAATTTCAAGCGCTTCACTTTCTGGGAGAATTCAAATGATTGTCAGGAATTTATTAATTATTCAGACAATTACATTTACTGTATATATGTTTCTACACACATACCTTAGAGGTTATATTTTAATCACACTACAAGGTCCCGTTGATGCTCAACGGGTAATTCTGCTAGTGTTATAATAAAAGAACTACCTTAAATATTCTTTTGATTATTTTAACATACTTGTTCATAATTTTTACTTTCCCCATACGTAGTATAGGGCATGAAAAAAATCGATTTCGAGATTTCAACAGAAATACACGCTTTGAGGTCCCCTGAACACGTTTTGACCATTTAATAGATGATGTCTGTATGTGACAGTTTTTTTGTAGGCGCTCTAGCTCAAAAACTATAAAACGTGTCAACGCGAAATTTTATATTTAACATTATTATGACGGCCGCAAGAACTGATTAATTTTTGGTAAAGATTAGTCAACCGAAAGTGGGTGTTTACAATTGTCACTTATCCGCTTGGTTTTTAACATTTTCTTTAATATTTGAGTAATGTAAAAGTGTACTGGAATAAAAGTTGTAGGAAATGAAATTTTCTACAACCTTTGTTTGAAACATTTTACCATTGTTTAAGAGATATTTTAAAAATTAAATATTTTAGCTGCCACGACCACGCCACCTACCGGCGACTTTTGTAAACACTTTACGCTTAGTTACGTCCTAGTAACGCTCCTTCTTCCTTTCTCCATATACGTAGTATAGGAGTAAGTATTGTATTCATGAAATAAATCTACTTCGAGATTTCAACGGAAATACACGTTTTGAGGTCTCCTGAACACGTTTTGACCATTTCTTCGATGATGATGTGATGATGATGTGTGTGAGGGTGTGTGTATGTGATAGCTTTTTGTGGGCGCTCTAACTCAAAAACTGTTAATCAGGTCAACGCGAAATTTTATATTTGACATTTTTGTAAAAGTTGTTGTTTATCTTATATCTTATATTTTTAACTGCCACCACCACGCCACCTACCGATGACTATTGTTACCAATTGTAGCTTAGTTACGTCTTAGTAACGGTCCTTTATCTTTTCTTAATTGATGAAGCTTTGTGGCTATATCCAATATCAGATGGCTATGGTTGGAGTTTATTTCTCTTCTTTGTAATGTCTAAAATTTTCTCGCAGTTTCTTAAAGTATTTATGATTATGAAACCTAATTGGAATTTTTTAGAAATATTACAGATATGGAGAAAGTCATGTGGTGATCACATCAGATTTTTATTTTATTAATTGTTTGAGCTTCGTGGCTTTATATATCAGATGGCTACTGTTCGAGTTTATTTCAGTTCTTTGTAAAGTCTTTAAATTTTTCTCACAGTTCCTTAAGATACTCATTATCATTTAACCTTTTTGGATTTTTTAGAAATATTACCTGTATGGAGAAAGTCATGTGGTGACCACATCAGATTTTTATTATTTAACATTCATTCTTACATCGTTTACATCGAAGCTATTTTAATTGTATACTAAATTGAGAGTTATACAACTCCAATGTCCTGCTCCATTATTATTACTAGTTATGGTAATAAACTTAAGTTCTAGGAATATATTGAAATAAAATTTGTCTAAATATAGAATAGATTCATGCGGTTATTTATAACGCACGCCAATTCAGTATCATCAATTGTTACAATGAAATAAATTCAGCAATAATTTTTCATTGTTAATTGATAAATATATGAGAACTTAAAGGTTAAACTGCTATCGTCATGTCTGATAAAATAATTTTAATTCTACTAATGTCTACTTAGTAAGAATATGTCTGATTTAAAGCACATCTTTGTGCAAATGTGTAGATTATGAAGAAACGTTTGCATAGTGCAACAAGATTTTTTTGGAATTAACATAAAAATCCTCAAAATCTATATGTGACGTAAAGATTTTAATTTTAAATTTTTTGGTGTATTCTCGATTCGTTTATATTCCTCGGGTAATAGAATTTTAGTATATTCCCGCAGCATCCTACACTTGTCTGCAGTGAAAAATAACGGCCCTTCCGTGCTAAGGAAAGCATTTAAGCAGTGCGATTACCTCTTTAAACCCCATTCCCCAATGCGGCGTTTTCTCGAGCGGTAAGGCACGCCCCACGGGTAAGGCGCAGCATAGTACAATATCACGTCTCGACACTGCATCGAGTGTTCATTCGGCACAAGATGTCACTCGTCATTCTTAAGAGTTTAATTTTTTAATAGGAAAGTGACCTTCAGAAAAGGAACAAATGCTAAACTCGCCACTCAGAATAGCCACTCAAATTGCCTAGGGATAGTCGAGCACTAAAGCTCATTAACACGGGACCGAGTAGAATCCTCTGTTGAAGTGAAATCCGTGTTTGATGGTTATGCATTAGAAATAGTTAATTTACGGATATTTTCTTTTTTCCTGAAGAGGAAGAATTATTTTTATTTTCGGAATATTCATCGATTCATGGAATTGGTATTTTCATGTTCGTAATTACAATTTAAACCAAAATATTCCGGTTAAAAGGCAAATTTTTGTTTTAAAAATTCGACGCGTTGCCTCAAGTATGGACGTTCAACTATTTGCATGGTGGACCGCATTCAAAGATGTGAGTGTTTTTGCGGGACGTATTAGAGGTCTCGATTGCTTCTGAAGGCCGAATAAGAGTTTACATACGAACTTGCTCAAAAAATCATATGCGATTTCAAAAATGGAAATAAAGTTTTCACCATTTTATATCGTTAAAACTTCACTAGGCCATGTGTTATGGCAATAATTGCACTTAAAATTCACCAAATCTTCGCGGACCGCATAAAATGCTCTCTATTGCTTTAGTTAAAAGTGTCGATTTAGCGGTTTAGTGATAATATTAACGGTCGCATTTTACTTAAATGTGTCTTAGAGGACGAATAAGAGGCAGAAATGCTTTTGCTAGTGAATTGATTTCTTGAGTTTCAATGAGCCTTGATGTGTATGGCTGCTTTCTTACGCTATCTCATCTTCATCTGCATGCCGTACACACGGATTCCGATCGATACTTAGTCACGCCATCTATTAAGACTCCAAAGATTATCTGAAAGGCGATTCGGCATGAAGTAGGCCAGAATGAAACGTTCATTCGCACAAACAAGCACAGTCAGGTTTATTTAAGATTATTGGGTTGGAATAAAATATCAAGCATTCGAACATACGAGGGTCTTGCTTCTAATATCACCAAAGTATCAATCTAAATTTGTTGGAACGCTATATCCCCGATAAATTGTTGATTTAATCCTAGTACTCTACTTGCTTCATTTATTGCGTTGCAAATTCCAGTACACAAATGTTAAGAGATAACCAGCTCGCCTTTAGTACCCAAAGTACTACGTCCTCTTACTGTTCTAATTATGTTTCATGTACAAAGTAATGTTTCCTTATTCATTGATGAAATTGAACTACTGTTCAGTAGCAATGGTACTTGATCTCAAATATCTGTCTAGAACAATTTTCTGAATGAAAGGCAATTGTTTTGTGCACATACGCGCCAGTTTCTTAATGCAACTATACAGAGGTACGAAGAGGCCCTAGATAATCAAGTTTAATGCACATCATTTTAGACTTTATGTTCGAAAAGTGCTATTCAATCTACATTTATTTATTTATTTTATACTATCTCATAAAAAGCTGTTAACAGCATTTTGCAATGAGCGTAATAACGCTATCAAAGACAAACACATATAACCATGCCCTCTACAAACTCGCTAACCACTCCTCCACCCCATGGATGGAAAAATTTTCTTAGATTATTCTAAAATATATGTATAGCTAATAATGAATTTTTTCATTGGAAGTATCTTCCGTCTTTATTATACCAGCAGCTCAATTAAGTTTAGTTTCTTCTTTTGTAAATCAAGCCCTTTCACTCTTTCTCTCCAAGAAGGTAGTTAAGGAGAATCTTTGTTTCGTATATTTTCAACTTCAGAATCTGTTAATGGAAATATTTTTACTTACAAATTTAGAAACTCTTGCAAAATTAATTGCTATTATTTTATAGTCTCATTCCTTTACGTCCAGGATGACGCAGTTATGGAAACTATTAACCGAATACTCTAGAAAATTTTCAAGTTGAGTTAAACTTTCTATAGCAAATTGTTTTATTGAATAAATATCCTGTCATTGGATGAAAGAATGACTATTTAGTGAACTCAGGTATTATATTTTTATTTAATTAGTTAATTCAACTCTGAAAACCATGAAATATAATAGAATATATGGATAATTACAAATGACTTATTTCATCTTATGACTAAGATTCGTTTTATAGTAAAGATAGTTTTTGTAGCTACAAAACGCTACAATTTTTTTATTGAAAGAGTTGAATTTTTCATCAAGACTATGTCAGTTAATTTACGTGTATCGTGTAAATAAAATTTGGTATTACTTTTGTATTCATTCACAAACTGATTGGATAAAACTGAGATGTTTCGTAGGTCATACATACCGCTAAATTTTAACGCACAATTAAAATTTTCGATGCAGTAATATAAGCATGACCACTCACTGCGTCGTTGAGCGCAATCAATGCAGGTGGGCTGCCGCACGGGACAGACCGGAGGGTAGCTAATCCATTTCGTACTAGTAGATTGGATCTAAAAGCGCAATTCCTCAAAAGTTATAACGTCTTTTCCATTGAATTAGGATAGTAATTTTGAAGTCGCCAATAAATTTATCGAAAAAATTGTCGGATGAAAGTTAATCATTTAGTGATTAACTTTTTGGAAGAGATTATACCATGAAATCTCTCGCAATATTGCGGCGCCAGTGTCTTCGCAAGCAACGCTTCGGAACTGCACGCAAACATTACTGCTGCAGTTAAATCGTCTAAAAGTCAAGAGGATTTACCACTTTGATGGTTCCAGTTTATGGCATGAAGCCTTATGCGAATCTAGTGGCTAGTGTTCCGGATCTTCCTTTATTTCCTCCCGTCCATAAATCCTTTTTACTGATTTCCATCGAAATTTCTGGCTATATCAATGGAGTAAAAATTTAATTGGAGCTTCTTAGATGACAGACAATTGAGAAAGCTCCAGTATCTTTAAAAAGTTTGGAAAAACCCAGTAACGATTCCAAAAACAATCGTCCTTGGTTGTGATTCTTCCATAACAGCTTCTAATCATGAAATTGGATTTGGTAAACACCACCTTTTTATGAATGTTTGAGCTTAATAAATGATAAGCTGAATTCCACCCATTAGGCGAGCTAGATAATTATATCTTTAATTTTTAGAAGAGGCCGATGATGCGACACTTTTAGAATAAGTCAGCACTGGGTGTGCCATGGAATTTGGCACTACAGCTGACTTGAACCTCTTTGATCAAAGCCACTACAAAATGAAGCCTATTCAAAATAGAAATTAATAAGTATAGGATCTTGATCTATTTTCAATCAACTTAGTGACAGGGAGTTAACAAATAATATTAGCAAAAAGGAGTCTTCGAGATGCAGCATATTTATATTTGTATATATATTTGTATGTATATTTGTATGTATATTTGGTCACATCGAAACTTTCACTTTTAAATTTTCAGATTGCAATCAGTTTACATATCGAACTAATTGGCATTCGAAGTTTTGTTTTAGCGTTCGTATTTTTTTGTTTCATATCTCATCGAGGTTGTTTTCGCAGTTTATACCACTGCAACTCTATTTAGCAATTTTTTGTTTATTGTTTTTGTCACTCTTTCCGTCGTTCCTATTCACCCATTCTCTCAATCGGCTTGATTTGATTATCGATTATCTTTTTCGATCTGAAGCTGGGGAATTGAATGTGCTGGGGGTAATATCTCACGTATACAGGCCATTCATTGTCAGCCGCCCTTCATTTTCGGTTTAATTTAAATGAAATCAAAAAATATCTTTTTTTGAGTCCGAGTTTTTAATTAAAAAAAATGTTTTTGAAAAACGAATAATTCCCTTGCATTACGCCGAAGGCGAAGGTGGCTTTGTGAAAACGTGGAACACATACCTCAAAGTGACTTTATTTCCATTCTCTTTAGGAAGGTTGTGTTTAGGCTTCGGCTGATCTTTGAGCGAAACATTAAACTTTTCCTCGAAACACAATAAGAACGAATATCTGTTACGAACGTTGGTGTTGCTAATTAATTATCCATTGTGATAAGCTTTACCGTTTCTATTAAATTAAATATCCTGTTAGACAAGTCCACTTGAAAACCGAAATTATCTGCCTGAGAAGTAATGGTAGTATTATTCACCCTTGAAATATAAAACGGCAAATCATTTTCAATATCCAGAAAAGATTGGAGTTTTGAATAAAAACTAGAGTGTCAATCAAATTAAATAAGATTTAGGACAAAAGGTAAGTTTAGGTTACGGTGACCATACTTCCCGTTTTTAACGGGATCGTCCAGTTTTTAGTTAAGTTTCCCGTAGTCTCGATAAAGTTTAAACGGGACGCCAATTGTCCCGTTTTTCCGAGAAAGCCATTTAATATACAAAGTTACACGAAAAATTAATCCTACATATATCATGAAAGTAGACGAAGACGAGCTTTTCGATGAATGCCACAATGTTACGAATATCAATGAAAGCAAAGTTGCCGCATGGAACGCCACTTTAACTGAAACTGTCGAACGATGGTTTGTGCAAAGCGAAAGCATTTCGTTAAAAACATTCAAATGGGTTTGGAATTTGCGTTACCTATTCTCTGCACAAGTTCAGCTATAGAAAGACTTTTCTATCACAAATGTTTTGTCGACAGACGAAAAGAACCGTTTCCTCGTTGGAAACATCAAAGCAGTGATGGTGACAATAGCTCATTTTCGGGAACTTTCGTGCAACGATTTTTACAATTTGCTTTCAAACAATCCCAAATTACTCCAAGAAATATCTTCGTCCACAAAATACAAAACCTCTGTGCAAGAGGATGAATCATGAACCCTCATACCCGCCTAAAACCAACTCCTTCAATATCAGCTGCAAATTAATTGCAAATAAAAATTGATAAATATTTAAAAAGCAAGTTAATTTGTTGTTCATCCATCTATATTTCAGGATTGTTAAGCTATATTTCTATTTAGTCTCAGTTGGGCTTATGCTTTTGAACGACTAGTTTCATTGAATTAAAATTTACGTGTCGGCCGTGTTTTTTATTTTTAAAATCAGATCACCCTATTGTATAACAAAGTATGTAATGATAAAAATAATACATCAATGAATCTGAAAAGTGAAAATTTTCCCCAAAATTTCATATTGTATTTTATTTCTTTAGAAGTCTAAAAAAACTCACTGAACCGATGAAATTATACTGAGCTCGGATACAGATCCCTAGACTCGGAGTCTCCAGGTCAAAACGACACTGTTGGCAACCCTACTTGCATCCGTAGTTGTTAATAATTGAATATATGGAGTTTGACCAAGGCAATTTCATTCTTTTAACTCCACACATCATTACATAAATATTTGTGTAATGTGACGATGTTTTTCCTGCCCACAGAATTGTTCAAATTCTTTCAAATGATGTATTCATTGACATAAACCAAACTTCCGTTTTAAAAAATCCTGCGATATGTTTGTCCCGTTTTCTTTTGTAAATTTCGGGAAATGTCCCGTTTTTGTCTTTTTGAAATATGGTCACCCTAGTTTAGGTTAAATAACTTTATTGGTGATTTTTGCCAAAATGGCAAGAGAATGCTCGAAAGATTGTTTTCTAAATTGCGTAATTGAAGACGATTTTTGTCGTAGTGTACGTTACACTAACAAATTATTTTCTTCGATTCCATTGCAGACCAATGAAATTCTAGCTGCTGAGACATGTTTTGAGTAAAATTATTCTATAGTGAGTTTTCCCTCATGTTTTCTGGGAATCCAATGAACGGTCTTATTCTAAAGCAAAGTCGTGTAACCTACGGCCCGCGAAAGCGTTTCACGCGGCCCGCAAGGCTTTGATGAGGATGCGGTCTAAGATGTTTCGTTTATTGTAATTAAAATTTAAGCCATAATTCATAGCCCGGTGAGGATTCAACGCTAAAATAAATAGTTTAAACTTTTAAAATCGCATATGATATTTTGGCTAAGTTCCCACGTAAAACCTCACCCGTCCCGCCGAGGCGTTCACGACTTCTAATGCGGCCCGCCATAGCACTCACATCTACAAATGCGGCCCTCCACGGGTTGTACAGCCTTGTTCTAAAGAGACGCAAATATAATTGTAGTGACTCTGGGCGTTTTCCGACTTTCTGTGTGCTTTTTAGCTCTTCTTTTTTTATTTGATTTTTACATTATTCCTCGCATCCGAAGTGCCAATTACACACGCGAACACACCTCTCTTATTCCTCTCGCCAACACACATACAAACACACACTGGAGGAGGCCTGTTATATACCGCATATCCTTATTCGAAAAAAACGAAACAACCCTCCCACTTAACCTACTCACCACAAGACCGCGGCTTTTTTATACCGTTCCACATTTAGAAAAACCTCTTCCGTTTTCTCCAAACAAAAAGTGCTCTTATTATCCCTCTTTCTCCCAACTTCATCTTTTATTCTACTTCCTTTCTACTTTCTACTTCTTTCTCTCTCTCTCTCTCTCCGGATTTCGCCTCCCCAATCCCTCTAGCCCACTGCTGCCATCTCTCGCGGAAACTTTCTCCATCTTATCGCACACATTTATTTTGGCTTTCTCTTTCGCTTTTCTCTTTCTTACTTTCGTTCCTATTTTCCTCGCGCGCCATATTCCGGGATTTTTCTTTCGTCATTCCGTCCCCTTTTCTCGGGTATTCTTCCTGCTCTCCTCTACTCCGCTAGTTAGCGAAATTCTTACTTGTTTTCTGAATGTTTCAATTGTGTTTTTTATCTACTAACCTCAAATATAGGTGATCAAAAATACCGTGTTTGAGTTTTGATCATATTGTAGAGTTGTTTGGAACCTTCTAAATGACAGAAGAAGCCATATCGCTATTGTATCATTTACTGTACTAAATTTTTTGTCATTCGTAGCTAATGTAAAATTCGATCAATGCTAACTACATACCACCTCACTGCTCAAAACATATCGTTAATATTTTTTCACTTGTCTTAATTTTATAGATAATACTTTCAAATTGTGGTTTCAACTCTTGTGAAATGTTTCTTTTCCAAATTTATGTTGCGCAGCCATAATGCTTACTTTATATTGTATTACTGATAAAATTAACCAACTTATAGCATATGATACCTAACCGAAACTTTTTTACTTTAATTCGATTTTCATTATGAATGTCATTAATTTCATATTTAATTAGTTTTGAAAATTGAATTCATAATTAAAATATGTATAATTTTTGAAGCTATATTATCATGTGTGTATGCGTAAATAATTCCGCCAATTGCACTAGAGTAGGACTGTATTGAACATATTTGTTTTAATCGATATTTAGAGATATAGAGAAAGTATTGTTTTCGTGAAAAAATCGAATTCGAGATTTCAACGAAAATACATCTTTTAAGGTCCAATTGGCTATTTTATCGATGATGTCTGTGACCGGAATTTTGTGGCCGCTCTAACTCATAAACTGATAATCTGATCAGCATAAAATTTCAAATTTATCATTCGTAATAAAAAGTCAAGAACTGATTAGATTTTAGCTAAAATCAGTCTACCGGAAGTGGATATTTATTCTTGTCATTTTTTCCGCTTGTGTCAAATATCTCCTGTAATTCTTCATTAACGTAATCGTATTTATAACCTACGTTATAGATAATTTAATTCTCTATAACTTTTGTATTTAATAATTTTCGTAGAGCCAGTTGTTATGGAGATATTTCAGTTCAATATTGACAGCGATTCCAGCACCGCCAACTACATATGGAGAATGTTTTAGCCACATCAGATTTTTTTAACATTAAACATTTTTTTACACAGTTTAACCTTACTGGTCTGCCCGTTTTAGTGTTCCTTCTAATTTGGATGTAACAGTGAAAAGAGAGAGGAAAAAATGGGAGCTTCATTTTCTGACTCAATATAAACAAGAGCGTTTTATTTGTTGAGGTTTAACTAGAATTATAAACTTAAAATTATTCATAAACTTAGTAGTATAATTATATTCCATAAAGTAATTTATTCATTAATTAATTTAAAAATATATCCATATTATTATACATATTAGGCTTCTAATCTAGTTGGTTATTAGCCTAAGATGTGAGCATAGTACATTGTTAAAGAGTAACCTCCTGACGCTTTTCGATTTTTGAAAAACATTCTTCTGCAGTGTTGTAGATGACATTAGAGGTCATATAAATAGTGAAAATTTTTAACTTTCTAAAACCATTTGCTCAGAATCATAATTTGAATATTTCGTAGGCACCCTGACCCTGATTTCTCAAAAATGGCATCATCAGATCACATACGCCCTGCAAGTTTCAGTCTTATATCACATACTGTTTTCTTGATACTTTAACGTAATTGATAGCACAGATGAACAGACAGACACAGCTTATGAAATAAGACCCGTTAAAATGGACTAAAACACATTTTTACATTTAATATTTATTATTTTTGAAATAAAATTAATAAATATTCTACATTTCATTTTT
The DNA here is from genome assembly GCA_028673005.1 of Tanypteryx hageni. Classification (NCBI taxonomy): domain Eukaryota; kingdom Metazoa; phylum Arthropoda; class Insecta; order Odonata; family Petaluridae; genus Tanypteryx; species Tanypteryx hageni. The sequence goes on along the minus strand of CM054115.1, from coordinate 185,810,364 downwards.
TTCTGATGTATTTACGTTTATACCCTGCACTTTTTAGATTTCCACCTATTTCAAATCTTCCACTTCCACATCGATGTGACACACTCAGGTATGTTGGCACACTACATAAGTAATATTAAGGATTATCGTTGTTTTTTGTAACTGTCTACACCGATACTTATTGAGGAACACCGTTTGCTTCAATTTAGCCTTTCTTATTTTCTTCAATTTTTTTTTACACCCAGGAAAACACAGTTTCCTCCATTTACTTTCTCATCCATTCAAACCCTCAAAATTGCGTTGGATGCAGCCTACTTGCTTCATTCTATCTTAAAAATGCATTTATTTTTTATTCCTCAACTCTCGCTGCATTTTGCAGAATGTATCTTTCTATTCTATTCTCACCAATTGCACCCCACTACTTTCTTTCCTTCCATTCGCCTCTTATATCTGTGTTAGGGAACCTTGGAATTCAAAAAATGTACTTTTTATATTTTCACTCATTTCTCGTTCCCTTTCTCCCTCCATTCTTTTCACATCTCTTGACTCTTCACTCAGGATCCTCTACATTCTGGTTTCTCTTGTGTATTTTAAAATTCATATATTACCATAAAAAGGTCTGAATAAATCCACCCATACATTTTTTATGTTCGTTTCTTACATGTTACCTTGTGTGTCTTTGTGTGCTTGCTTATTCTCTCGCTTATTAATTCTTTCCTATTCCTATGTTGATGAGTGATACTCATTTTCTGCATTGTTTTTGGGTCGCTCAGTCTTGTTATATACAATTTAACTGCACGCACATATAGTATTAAAATAAAATTCATGGCCGCGAGTATGTTAAACAATCTCATAAAATCTCTGGCATATTCAACTTTCTTTCGGCGCTAAAATATTATGGGCGCTTGCAACCGTAATGAAGTCGATTCCCCGCCCATTCGCCGCTTTGGAAATGATTTCCATTCCTAATGGATTTCGTAAAAATCAGTATTGGGATTGGAACATTCGTTGGATATCTCTCGATTGTATATTTTAGCACTTCACCGCATCATTCGAGCTAACTGTACCCTTTGGCGCGTCTCAGTGATGAAAAATAAAATGATATTGAATCTAGTCGTATGCGCTGAGTTTTGATAGAGAGGATGGTGGGGGGTGGGTGAGGGGGTAGAATTATGTCAGCGCATTCAAATCGAATCGAACCGAAGCGGTCGAAGGATTTTTTTAGAAACGGAAAAAAATTTAGTGCATAATCCCTTGTGCTTCGTCTGAAAATTCGAAAGTTTTTTTTCCCTATCTATCTGATATATTGCTACTCTGAAGCTTGCTATTTGAAGCGGATGAAGCAGATAAAATTTTTAATATCAACTCTCAATTCACCTGTCTCGCTATTCCATATAACATAAAGGCGAACTAATGGAATATTTTTCGTGGAAGTATCAGTTGTAGCTATATTTGATGCTAAAGTAAAGAATACAAATTAAATTTTTCAAATATTAATTAAGGTATCTCCAGCAGCGAAATGTCCTTGCTAGTCGATATTTTGTGTAATTCATGGTTCAGTACAAGTAAAAATAAGCGCTTATATTTCGCAGGAATTACTTTTTGTGTTATCATCAGCGTTAATTATACAAAAGCCCCATCAAAATTTTATGATTGATCAGAAATTAAAACGATTCCGTTTCGAGTAGCAAGGGGACTTTAGAAGGAATTATATATTATTTCCTGTATCTTGGTTATGACAGGATTCGATTACTGACCAAACATCGTAATTGCGCACCGGATATTCCTATTTAAACACTTTTAAACCAAACCAGGTACGTAAGATTGCTTGTATTAACCCGTTAGTCCCACCTCAGTCATTTATTCATCTGCTCCGTAGCTTCAGTTTTTTTTTCTCCTTAATTGAATCTCTACGACACTTAATAAATTACAGCATAAACCCAATTGCCCCTTTCCGACTCTTTTAATCTTATCCTTTCCTTCACCATACTGCGCACGCGCCCACCGATCTTTCTAAATCCCTTCCTGTTGATCATCCCGTTCGATCTTCCGGATCCTGAATCTCTTAAGGGGCTTTTGTCCCCAAATCTATAGACATTGCTACAGTCTCTTTAACTATCTAAAACCTCCTCATTTACCTTCCCCTTCCATCTTTATTCTCCCCTCCCTCTTATTCCCTTCTCACTTCCCTCTCTCTCTCTCTCCTCCGCCTCAAACTTTCTCTTTCACCTTTTCTCCCAACCCTGCCTTTATTTTCTAACTCCGAGATCCTTCCTTCCACTCCATGGCTTCATTTGAAAATGAACTCCATCCACTAGTACAACCTTAATCCGATAGAGGGCTAAAAGTTCCGCAGGGGAATCCTCAAGAAAGGGAGAGAGAGAGGGGGGTGATGTGAATAGGGAGGGGAGGAATTTGAGCAAGAAGGAGAGACAGAGAGAGAAAAAGGAAGGTGTGAAAACAGGAGGGAGGATATTAAGCGTGGTGGAAATGAGGAAATGAGATAAGCTCGCAATGCTCAAGATAGGCTTGTTCGGAGAAAAATTGTTCAAAACCAGAGAAAAAGGCCAAATTATTCAACTGGATCGATAAGTTAATAAACAAGTGAATGTTTGTACTTAAAGGGTTGCTCGTTAAGTTTCGTCTTTGGTAAATTTTTGAGATAAGTGTGCCAAAAGGTTCCTGAGGCGATGGATGCGAGTTTTTGTAACTTACTTTTATAACACATAGTTACGATGAAAAGAAACAGTTTTGCGTATATTCCTTTCCAAATACGGAAGGCAATCCTCATTGAGGAGGTAATATGTCGTAGCTCTGTTGGTTTCTTATACATAGGTGTTGTATTTTTAGGTGATACTGCGATTATGATTAGAACTGATTTATAGTCTTTGAAATCATTAATTTTATTTGAGATCACCACCGATTTATTTCTGTGAGAGCACATTGGTATTGTATACATGTAAATCAGAAGTATTCATTCAATCGAAAAATAATCTACTAAAAGAATAAATATAACCCATTCATCAACGCGGGGGTATAACCTTGATTAGAAGACGAATAAGTCATTTAGAGATCAGAGAAATTGACCAAAAGCAGCGGAAACAAAATCCAAGCAAATGAACTTAACGACTGCCATAAAGTTTCGGCAAATCCTTGAAGGGTTTCTCTGCTGGAAAACGGAGGAAATGTATTCACCGCCTAGGATGGTGTAATGTGGCTATTAGCGAAGAACTCCTTTTGGGCAGTAAATGAAAAGAATTTCTCCGAAATCCTTTCTCTCTCTCCGTCATTTCCCTTTCTCCACACTTTTTAATTTTTCCAAACTTTGCTTTATTCCGTTTCGTCGCAACGGACAAGATTTGACTGCGGAATCTCGTTAAATTCCGCTCTTAAAAACTCTCCCCGCAACGCAGTCGATGACTGATTCGGTTAGGATTGGGCGCGGGGATTCTTGCTTTCCATTCCGGGGCTAATTGCTCTCTCCGATTTCTTTCTCACCAAGTCCATCCTCTGAATTTTTATGGACCAATTTCCCACTTTTTTTAATTTCGTACCTAATTTTTCCGCCGAATTATTTTTGAAGAATTTTTTGTCATTATTCAAACCTTTTTTTGCATAAGTGAATTGAGGTATGCAGGTAAAGCTCTTTTTTCTCCTCTATTAGGGCGACCCCGTGAGCGGAATTTCAAATCGTTTTTGCATCGTTTCATTAATATGCCATCCGTGTGACTGCCAAATGTAGAATGACGCTTTTTTAAATGGAAAGAGAACCTTGCAACTTTTTTGATTCCCGAAGTTCTTTATTATTTTTCAAAGTGCGGTTGTGTTTGTTTTTTTCGCTTATATATGCCCGGAGATTTTTAATGTAACGGAGGTTACTTTTTGTCGACACTGCTATATATGCAGTACAGTTAATATGTTGGTAGTATGTATGTCTGAGTGTCCATACGCATGCATGAAAATTTCCAAGGCTACTCAAGTTCTTAATTATGACTTGAGAAACCAGTTCATAAAATTGCTTAGAGTTGTTATTTTACTCCAGCCAATTAGCACCGCGAAAAGATTTTGTGACATAAAGCCTGTATGGTTCACTCTCTTCTATTTACCGATTATAAACTAATTTCTATTTTTACTTTAAACAAATACTGTAGTGAGTATAATTCTACATACAGTATCAAATAGTTTGAAACTATGTTTAAAATTAGTTGTTAGGCTTTCTTAACCAGCGAATCGATAGTAACGGAACGCCTTATGATCGCGTCTCCTGCGTTCCTCCGTCAGTCCGCATGCTTCATCTCCAATGACATGACATTTGGTATTTAGGACTTTAGAGCAACGAAAATAAGAAAATGATGGAATTGGTTTACATACCCTAATAAAGGAGTCTCTTTACTGGTGGCCAAATTGAACTTTCAGTCATATTTAATATTAATTTTATCAAAAAGGTCTTTAACCAAAATTGGTAGAACTAGTTAAATAAAATGATTTATCCAATTCATTTTTCACGAAGGAGTAGTCATTTTCCAGAAAATCAATCGAGAAACTTGTCATTCACTTTGAACATTCCCCGTGTTTTTTCATTGTTGTCAAAGAAAACAGTCTTCGTAGCAACTGAAGCAAATAAGATCTACTATGAGTACTTAGGTTTGCCAATTTCATGTAAGTTATGTTTAAAATATTTTTTCGTTTGTTTTAATAATTACATCTGGTTATAAAACAAATCGGAAAATCACAAAATCATGATTTCCTTGGCATCACTTCTAATATCTCGCTTTATCTCTCATTTAAATTTTTATGACATGATAACGTAAATATTAAAAAACGCCTTTGGAAACTCTGTGTACTCCGATATGCGGTACACCTTTCGACTCATGTTAAATTGTGGTTTACAATAGATAGTTCACGATGATTTCGTGCATTATGATGTATTTGGAGTAATTCGCGAACATCGCTGAATATTTACTTAATCTTTCATGTCTAATTACTGATTTTTCAACATTATCAAATGTGCCGAATTTGTTATGCTTTAATTTGTTAGTGGTAGCGTATCTGTTAGTACGAACACTATGTCGTTATATAGTGAATTGCAAACGGCACAAGCGTATCGTATTAGCCAGCTTTCGTTATTCTCGATTGCTAATTCGAGAGCTGGACTTACTTATTCTGCCAGCGTCTCAATTCCATCAAGAATATTTTCTTTGGTGACAAAGGCGAGAGTTTTTCTGCTAAGCATTTCCCTCTTCTTCCATTAGCGTCTCAACGCACCCATTGCTAACTCGCGACTGTCTCTTTTTATTGTGCAAAAATAAAAGATGATCAGTCCCTGGAAATTAGGAAATCCGTCGCAGGTTGCCCGTTAATAAACCCGATGGGGCTGAAACAACGGGCGAAGAGTTTTGGAAGTGCCCTCCATCCTTCCTCTTCCCCTTCCATCCCGGTATTCTCCCCGTCCTACACACCCCTTCCCCTTTCCTTTTCGCTCCCTCACCCTTCCCCTCTCCCCTTCGCTCCACCTCTCCTCGAAACAAAAGAGGGAAGAGGCGACACCTTAAGGATGCTAATGGAAATTAAGGAGAAGAAAACGGCGCTCGATGAAGACGGAAGATGTAAGGAGGAAGAAGTTGGCCTGTATTTTCCCTTTTGCGACGGCTGCTGTCGCGAATACCTCACTCCAACGACTCCCAACCCCACTCCATCCTCCTCCTGTTCCTTTTATGAAGGAAAATTCGCCTCTCTTTCTCTCCTCCTCACGTATCTCTTCCCTTTTGCGTTCTCTTCTCTTCCTCTCTCTCTCACCGATTACTGAAAATTTTTGTCATCTTTACACTCTCCTCTATCGAGTATTTCTCTCCTATCCGACCTATTTCTTTCGTTTATTGTTAATCAACTTATAGCCCAAATTTTCCGGTGCATACCGTTCAAATTGACGAAAAATGCGTTGATTGAAATTAAATTTTGAGCTTTTCGATTAAAACCCGAGAAATCATGAACGCGTAATGAATATCGTTCTAACTATTCTCGCTTTACCATCGCTGCTAAAATTAGTGTGCTTTATTTTTATTCCGGTCGTTCCTGTGCCGACAATTATTTACCCAGTTTTTCCAAGGTAGTGATCCTATTTATTTCGACTTTTCTCAATTCCGCGAACCTAATTTTCTCTCCATTGATATCGCTTTCAAAGTAGTCGACGTTGGTAGATTAATGAGCTTCGTTCCGTTTTCATCTGTAGACATTATTAATTAATCTTCTAGTGATCAATGAAATACATTTTTGATAAATAATTTCAATATTTGTCGTGAGACATCAGTTTTTGTTAAATCCTACAGAAAAAATATTGACTAAACAATCTAATTGCAAACAATATGTGGAAAATGTTAGGTACTTTAAGATGAAGAAACAGGGAGTTTTGGTCCAGATCTCAATTATAAAAACAGCCCAGTATAACATCTTAAAGTAAACATGTGTATATGTAAGTTAATAATGATTTAAAATGTATTTGCTCCTTTTATATAATTCATTACCGAAAAATACGCACAATTGAACTTCGCGTTTGTGCCATCACATTTACGAACTCGTCCATTCCATTTTGAATGCAAATGAATGGTTTTATAAGTGAATATGGCTCCAGTCAGCCTATTGGCAAATTTTTCAGTGACTTTTATACATTATATTTGTGCAGAGTAGAATACAAAATAGGTATATTCGCCTTAGCATTGCTCATTCAAACATTTGTGTTACTTATGCAGTCATAGCTGTGAACGTTTATTCAACTATGAATAAGGATGATGGAGAAATTACACATTTCTTCAAGAATACATCTATTTCATATTGAAGAATAGAATTGTAAAATTTGTAATGGTGCAAATAACTTATAGGAAGGCAAGACTGGTATCTCAGTATATCCTTTACCAAAGCGTAAAGCAATGCCTAAGCCAAAAGACACTACTGAATAGTTTATAAGATTCAGTTGATGTGCCAGACTCGGCACCTTATTTGAGTAGACAGCAAACGGAAAGACAAATCTGATAGAACGCCCACTATATATGCGTTGGCTCGCGTTAACTGAGGACATTATATCCGTAAATTATGGCATTATTAATCAGCTTAACGACTTTACCCTCTCCTCTTCTATCTATTACTTTTTCTCTCGTTTACTCGCCTTCTTCATTTGTTTTAATCTATCACTCTCTCTTATTTCTCTCCAGCTCCCTCTAACGAACTTTCCGCCTCTCTTACGCTCTCTCTGAATTTGCCTTCCAATTCCCTCCTCGTTTTCTCACTATCCCTCTCTTCCTCTTTTTCCCTCTTTTACTTCCACTCTCTTTATATAACTTCCCTTCCACTCTCCATCTTTCAAGAACCGACTGTTCCTACACATAACTTTCGAACTGCAGATTCACTTCGGACGTAGCTCGATGCCATTTCTCAAAACCTTCACTCTTCAGCCCATTGACTCCCTTTCCATTTGCGCCTTCAAATTTTCTCTTTTTCTTCATCTCTCCTCTTCAGATTCTCTATATTTTTCTATCCTAAATGATTTTTTCGGCGCATTTCTGCGAGATACTTCAAGTATCGTTTTGTCGAAACGTATAATATTTTAATCTTTTGCTTACCTTCTCTCTGAACTCTACTAACTCCGTTTTTCATCGACATGCTCAACAATAAAAAGCAAATGTTTACTGATATTAAATGTGCCTAATTTTTTGTTAGATTTTTTCATGAGAATTAGTTTTCTTTCTTTTCCGTTTCGTAATCATAAATTCTTTTTTCTAGTTAGTAGCTTGAAGCAATGAGAAAAACTTCCTCGTTTTCAGGCATGTGATGTTGCGTAATTTACTTTTGTAATAGTTTTCTACGATTTAGTTTCATCACATTTTGAGCGCTTAGTTTCTTGGTGATTCTTTCTTTTTAGTTAGGTATGTAAATGTTGTGTCTACGGGAAATGTTTTTATCCTTGCGGTCTTATAAATCATACGGCATTCTGATAAAAAGTTCTCCGTGTTGCATCACAAATAATCAAATTGCCATATTGAATAGTCATTAAATCTTTATCTTTAACTGACTCATTTATTGATGTCTTTTTTCAATTACTAGTCATTTAACGTACATTTTATTTATAAATCTTCTTGTTGCCATATTGAATAGTTATTAATTATTTTTTTTAATTGACTCATTTATTGATGTCTTTTTTCAATTGTTAGTGATTTAACGTACATTTTATTCATAAATATTCTTGTTGTTGCGTGTTTAACCACATTTTACTATTCAACGATACAATATCAAGTTACTCTTCCCGATAAATATGACATCTTACATTAGCTGTTCTTGCAATAGTTGCACTGTTTAAATAAAGTTTTCTTTAATAATGACTCCATCATTAGGACGTAATTCAAGGTTCAACCCGCCCGAAACGAGAAAATGTTAAAGGTTTGCCTTTATCTTTTTGTGATATTTTCTTCGCAAAGTGTCAGGGAAGGTAACTTATCAAGTATCGCGCGCCAGGAGAGAAAAACACTGCCTTGCGTTAAATTGCTGTACTTTTATCGTCCGTTGTAACGAAGGTTAACGTTGTTTGTTGTTTCCGCAGACAATGGGTCGCAGGATTACACCAGACGTATTTCCCTTCCTTATCCTTTCAATTTCTCGACCTCGGGAGTTTCCCGCGGCTTAGTTTTCCGATCCCCTTAACACGGCCATTTGTCTCCCGATCTCTCCCTCTCTCTCTCCACCTCCTCCAAAAGTTTTACACTCCCCTCCCACCACCCCTCTCTCCCTTTCTCCCTCTCTTTCGCCTCCTTTTGCTCCTCTTTTTAAGGCCTAATATCCAGTCGTGCCTTTTTCCTTATCCTCTGCCGTCCCTTTCTCTCCGAGATCCTCTTGCATCTCACAAGCCCTATCCTCCCCCATTTGCGGTACGTGTGTGTGTGCTAGGAGGGTGGGGTAACCTTTAGGGGTTGCCGTCGTACCTACTGCGTCCCGTCATCACTCATTCTCCTCTGGTATCCCTTTCTGTTAAGAGGAGAATCTCTGCTCCCATCCTTCCCTCCCTCTCTTCCTCTTCCACCTCCTCCTACATCCTCTCCCTCCATCCTCCCCCTCTCCCTCCCCCAACCACCCTATATTTCCCCGCCCCTTCTCTCTTAAGAAACACTCTTGATGCGATCTTCAATCCATCCTCTCGCTTGAATGAGTTTCGTCCCACGAGTTTTGGGATGAAGTTAGACGCGAGTGTTTTTTTCTTATTCTTGAATTCTACGTTCCAAAGATGCCTTGCTTTTGAGATTTTTATTTCATTATAGTATGCGGTTCTTCCCTCACAACCAGTCCTTAAGATAACATTTTTTTCTTCAAAAACACTACCGGAATTTTTGTACTTATAAGTTAGAAGATAGTGATTTTATATTAATAACAAACTTTTCATTCAGTAATTGGAATAATTACCAGCCTATTACGTAAAGACAGATTTGAATAGATCGTAAACAATACAAACACGCAAACGCTAATGAAATTTCATCTCCTTTTGCGTGTTCCACTTAAGACTCGAGATATAAACTTTGACTTTTATGGTTGTATCGAAAAAAACGTATTCTCTTCTCGTCGCTGTGAAAAAGTGTCAAATGACTCCTCTTTCCCTTCTCATCCGATACTCCTTCCGGCTTACCTTAAGGATCTCTCACTCGTTCATCTTCGCAAAGGGTTTTATCATCTCGTCACGAAAAGCTCTTCTTGACTTTGAGCGATCACCGTGATTTTAAAGGGAAAGGCCGTTAAGCGGAGATGTGTGTGTGTGTGTACTCCCGTTTGTTTCCTTTCCCCTCCCTTTTCCACGGCGCACCGCAGCATAATTAAAGTTTCCGTCCGCCTGTCTCTCTTCTTCGATCCGAAAATATGGGAGGAGAGATAGACAGAGAGAGCTATGGAAGTATCTCCGACGTAGAAATTGGGGCGATGCACTCTTAGCATTTGTGCACGGTATCCAAGAGATTCGAGCGAATGAACGGAATTATAAATAATTCCTCAGTTTTCATTCGCGATAATAATTATTTATAATAGAATTAAACTAATTGGAGCATATATTTGCAGCAACAATAGGGTCTAGTGAGGAATGTTCTCTTCGCCGCGAATCCCTCTTTCGCGAATGGAATCTGCGAAAGGTTGATCTTAACCCATTTATGCCAGAAATTTTTATAGTAATTTTTCATGGCATATTATGATGAATGACCTAAATTTAAACATAACTAGTATTATTTTTATATATGAGCACTTTGTGAGCTTAACAATGATTATGAGACAGTGAACGCACAAGACCATGGATGTTTCAGGGTGCTAATTCTTTTCAATAAAAAGCGTCAACAAATTAATCAAAAAATAATTATTTGAAATTATTGTATGGAAATTACAAAATAAAAATTTTAATCTCTGAGTAAACTATTGTAAGAATAAAATTACACGTTTTGAGGTCCTCGGAACACGTTTTGACCATTTTCTCGATGATGATGTCTGTGTGTGTATGAGATAACATTATTGTGGGTTCTCTAACTCAAAAACTATTAATCAAGTCAACGCGAAATTTTATATTTAATATTTTTTTAAAGGTAAGAAGAACTGATTAGTTTTTGGTAAGAATCGATCAACCGGAAGTGGGCGTTTACTCTTGTCACTTATCCGTTATTTTGAAATATTTGCTCTAATATTTGATAAATGTAAAAATATACTGGAATAAAAATTGTAGGAGATTTTATTTTCTACAAACTTTGTTTGAAATAGTTTCCATATAATGCATTGTTTAAGAGATATCTTATATTTTTAGCTGCCACCACCACGCCAATTGTTAACAATTGACAGTTACGTCTTAGTAATGGTCCATTTTCTTTTCTTAATTGTTGGAGCTTTGTGGCTATATCCAATATCAGATGGCTATGGTTTGAGTTTATTTCTCTTCTTCGTCTAGTCTAAAATTTTCTCGCCGTTTCTTAAAATATTTATTATTATGTATCCTATTTGGAATTTTTAGAAATATTACAGATATGGAGAAAGTCATTAGTTGGCCACATCAGATTTTTTTACTGATGTGTTCATGGGGAATGCAAGTTATTACGGTTGTTTATTTTACTACGTATATTATATGCCAAATCCAATATGTGTTATATTTTTAAATGAGAGCCGGGTGTTATATGCATATTTTTATTTTCTCTACAGCATCTCCTTGTCGTCCCGAGTGGTTGGACTACGCTCGCATTCGATGCCACAGTAACTATACTATTATCGTGGTATCTTATCAACGTCATGCTTTTGTTAACGTCAGTGACCTCTCCCCATTTTTTCGTTTCCTTCTCTGAAATCTCTAAAATGGGAGCTTTCATTTATTTTATATTAGTTCTTACAGTGCCAGTATCACTATGCTCTAAGTCTTGCAACTGGTCCAGCAGTTTGAGGGACGTGAAAAAATATCAACGTATAATTTGTACTACCCTGTGACTTCTAAAATCAGATCGTGAATAAGTGAGCCACCGACACCTAACTTAGGGTATTCATTTCCTGTTCCTGCGCCTTAGTAAGGCTCTCTCAGAATTAGGTAACCTTGTCTTGTACGAATGGCCCAGATTTTATACCCGAATCTAAAGGAGTTTCCATGTGAACGCTGCTCTGTGCTACGCATACCGTAATAGGGAATCATTCACTCGTACACTGATAAATAATTTTCACTAGAAAAATAACGTAGCCATTTTTCATTTATCACGCTCCACAAAGACCTAATTTTACAAAAATTATATATTTTTCCCAATGCATTGTTATCACAAGCATCAAAATATAGTAATATTTCTTCTAACCAATAATGCGGGCGTGGCCGTGCTCACGGCTTCATTATATGTGTCTGGGATCTGTTCCCAATAAATCTTTCTTCCCGATAATGCGCGGTTTCTACCTAGAAGGAGAATCCCACTCTTATTTTTCGAGGTGATAAATCAAAAGTCAAGTTTCATTTCTCTCGCGCGGATTCATTCGTAAACTCGATAATCGTTTCAATTACGACTTTTTCAAAAAAGTTCAAAAGATTTTGCTGGAGTCATACTGATATTTCCTTTGTAAAATGGAAGTCATGGACTAGTGGAGAGATCTATGTTTGTCCATTGCCACTGAACTGGAAGAAAACTTTTGGCATAGATTCTGGTCGGAAAGTATCAGATATATGCAAGTGTCCATCTTCGGTTCCTATGACCTCTTTGACGATATCACCATTTAACTCCTTGATGACTGACGCTTCAGCTACTGATTTAACTAATTTCCCAAGAGGTGATCCATATCAACATCAGGATCATCATAGTCGGCGGTATCTTCATTCGACAGAAATGGATTTTTAGGTCCATATATCGCCATATTTGCCTTAAATACACTCCAATCCAATTCTAGAAGGGATGTAATTTCTTCTTTACTCAGGCAAAAAGAAAATATTATGGATGAAAATAATACGGCATTTTAGCCCACTGCCCAAAACATGGGGCATTATCATAACGTATTTTTTACAGTAATGTTCAATATTTAAGGATGGGGAGACATGAATTCCTAATAGTAATAGGAAATTTTTATGCAGTTACCGTCTACGAAAAATGCGAGCTCAACTTTAAATTTACGTTTGATATTTTATTTAGTGTGTGTAAACAACTAACAGATAATCGTACAAATTATTCATTTTCGAAAATCGTTTGAACCGTTTTCCTCTTCTTATGCTTATTTCACACATCTTTTTCTTCTCAGTTCCTTCCAAATCTCTGTTTTATTGCGCCGATTTCATCGCCGTTTGCATTTCCACGCACTGCTGCCCTATAGACTTTTTCCCGAATGAGTTGCTCCACCTTCTGCGGTATCTATGCAAAATTACGCCGATCCACGGCAGAAAGGTATCTTCCGCAGAGATCTTTCCCGCTGGCGTTCTTCTAATTTATTTTTCAAGGCTAGAGGGCGCGCGAGGTTGGAACATATTCTCCATGACCGAACGGGGGATTTATTTTCCCTCCCTCCTCGCATTTTCACCCCCTTTCTCCCATCCTTCAATCCTCCGATTTTTTCCACATTTGGATACGGAGAGTGAGTTTTTTCCCTCGCTAAGAGTCTCGAGAGCGCCAAAATTCTGTATCGATTCGTGGGAAATCCTACGAAAACTCAATGCTAAGAGTTTTGTCTCACCTCTCCTGTCATTCTCTCTCTTATTTTACCTGTCTCACTCTCTCTCCCCCTCTATGTCTCTCATGAACTGAATGTTGATATGTTGTCCCCCGCTCTCTCTCGCTCGTGATATTGTTGACTTTTTGGAGGTTTGAAAGGTTATATGTGCGGTGGCATCTCCCTTCCTGCCGCTCGAATGTTATGACTTGAACCAATCGAGGTGGCGGAGGGAGTAAGTTAGAGAGGAGAGAGAAGTAGGAGAATGGAGAGGGAGGAATGGCGAGAGAGGGGAGAGAAATGGAGGGAGCGTTGTCAAGCACGTCGGATGGGTTTATCCGCCCTTATCTCCCCCTTCACTTCGAGTGGATGAAGGAATGCTTTAAAGGTATCTCGGGATAAGCGTATAAATTATGCCAGAAATTTATTTTTTTAGTGTTTTGCATAGGATACGTAGTTTTCTGTAATTATATTTTATTTATTATCAGACATAACGAAGTGTTTTGCTCGATACAAGGTCGAAACTTCAGGCGTAACCTTTTGAGCCCTATGCTTTTTGGAGGCCCAGAAATAATGCTCACAAGACTCACTAAATTTTATGAACAAGAAATTCTGAAAATATTTAACAAATTTATTGACTAATGTTTTCGTGATGAGCGTCTCTCGCTATCAACAAACGTTATTTTGAAAGATAAGATCGAAAACCAAGGAAGGATTGGATTTAATAATGATTAAATACAAACGGGCATCAGTCAATAGCTGGGGTGACCAAATTTACTTAAACTTGGAGCCGCATACGATAATCTTCAGAAGATTGAGAGACGCATGACACATCCTGTGCTCATTAATTTACGAAAAGTAAAACGAAACCCGTATCCGAAGCAATTCAGATATCATGCATGCACATTAGGGATCCATAACATGTCTCAAGTCACACAACATCATTGTGTTCAGCAGTGAAAAACGTTGACCCGCCTCTGAATTAAAAATTAAAACAGCCGAATGTGGCTCGCGGACCGCGGCTGGGCCACTCCTGATCAATAGCAATGTATGTACAGGTTTTATGGCATATTTGACATTGCCAGCAATCGGGTCCCCATATGAAAGGTCTTTTTCTAAAATAAAATTAATAAAAAGGTAAGTACGCACTTCTATATCCCAAAGCAGGTTAAAGTATTTATCCCTTCTTTAAAAAGTAAACTCATAAGCACGGAAAGTGGAAACTGATAAGTTGATAGATAGATTTTCAGAATACATAGGTGTGGCCCCAAAAATTTTATTTTCATGGACGCCCAAAAATCATATTTACGCCCCTGCTGTCGGCTTACCTTTTATATTTCATAACTTTAATTGATTATAAATTGTTGATATCAGATTAGCTTTAATGAATTTTGTTCACCTATCTATATTATGTGATCAAATGAAAGTTTTACATGTTGTTTTGAATCTATTAAGTGAAAATAAAATTTGCGAGGCAAATTTACCAGTCATTTAAATAAAAATTAGTTTTAATTATTAAATGCGAGCACATGCATTTTAAAATGTTTACAAGAATTATGATAGATCATTTAACCTGAGTAAACTATCTGGTCAAATATTTATTTATCCACTGGAAATCGTTAGGTATTATGCTTGTTATGCGATCGAGCTTTTTTTTCGTTTCTTTTATTGAAAGCAATTAGAGAACCTTCATGCCATCACACCAAGGAAGGTTTTTGCAACTTCGGATGTATTCAGTGAAGGTAATACAAATCTTTCAGGTCTGGATACCTTCACAATGTAACTTGAAAAGTTTTTTATTTCTCCAAAGAACATAATCTAAACTGTGTTCAATTTCAGTTTCAAATATCAATCCATAAACATAGCAATATGGCTACAACGTTTCGCTATTAAGAAAAACAGAAGTAACTTTTAGTAACAAGAAATGTTGCAAAAATAAAACATGCGATTACCCTGATTAATTTCGGCTCTACTTTTCAAAATCGTAGGGTAATTTTCTGAGATCACAAAAAATACTCTTATCAAGTTAATTTGCGAATCCAATCATCGCTCCTGCGATCCAAATAGCGACTCCAGTGTTTGTGCGTCCGCTTGATTTTGCTTTCTCTTCATCAAGGAACCTCTAGTCCTCATCAACCTAATGAAGGCTTGTGCTGAAGGTAGAATAGTGGGTGGAGAAGGGTAGGGTAGTGCGAGAGAGAGAGAGATAGAAAGTGAGAGGTCTTGCAGAGGAGGGGGGAGAGGGAGAGGGAGGAATAGAGATCCGGATAAGGAGGCCTTAGAGTGATGGTGAAAATGGAAAAGGGGAGCGGCGAATGGAGGAAGGGCGGGTGAAGGGATGAGTGGTCAAGGAAGAGGCCAGAAGTTGGTCCGGAGAGAGAGAGAGAGGTAGAGAGAGAGGCAGAGAGAGAGAGGAAGAGAGAGAGGAAGAGAGAGAGGTAGAGAGAGAGGTAGAGAGAGAGGTAGAGAGAGAGAGGTAGAGAGAGAGGTAGAGAGAGAGGTAGAGAGAGAGAGGTAGAGAGAGAGAGGCAGAGAGAGAGAGGAAGAGAGAGAGGAAGAGAGAGAGGTAGAGAGAGGTAGAGAGAGAGGTAGAGAGAGAGAGTTAGAGAGAGAGGTAGAGAGAGAGGTAGAGAGAGAGGTAGAGAGAGAGGTAGGGAGAGAGGTAGAGAGAGAGGTAGAGAGAGAGAGGTAGAGAGAGAGGAAGAGAGAGAGGTAGAGAGAGAGAGAGGTAGAGAGAGAGGTAGAGAGAGAGACATAGAATAAGAGAGAGAGGGTGGACCTGGAAATTATTCAAACCTTTTCCTCTGTTTCCACAATTATTCGACGTTTTGCTTCCGAGTTCAGGACGGGAAGTTTTGCGACGACGCGACTGGTGCGTAATCTGAGTGATGAGTTGGTTATAATCGAATGTAATCTGGGAGTTTTCTGAGCCACTTACATTCGGATTCGCAGTATTATTCTTACATATTTCGTGGAAGGTCTATATAATGAAAATTATACAAATTCCATAAGCGTTTCTCAATTAAAACTAGCTATAAGAAACTTCTGAGCAGTTTTATCCATGTCTAGTTCGCTCTGACGTTGTGGAGATTTATTGCTATACTCAGACATTTACGTGAAACGAAACCTCTTATTATTTCATTATGTTCTCATCTTTGAGTCTTTTAAATATCAATGCCAAACTCTTTACTCCTCAGTATTTCACCTCTGTACTACTCACCATCTTCAACTAGCAAAAATGTTACTTTCGGTATAGTGGTATATTTGGATGAATTCACGATATTCTTTTGGCATCACAATCTTGGAAGTATATTTCAAGTACGACGAGTTATTCTTGCAAGCGGAGTGTATGGGCCGAATTCCATCCGACGAAGCTTCTCATATGTCAAATTTATCGATCGTATAAATATTTTAGTCTCAGCATTGGCTGAATCGCCAAATATTTCCTGCCCACACAAACGTATTTGCAATATAATTTTCCTTCTTGTCTTTATCTCTGTACACATTAAAATTGATTTGACGCTACGAAAATTTCCCAAACCAGCCTCTTAGCACGTGACATAAGTCGGTGAATACACGCACACATTTAGCGGCGTGATTTGCTATTTCATGATAAATGAAAGGAGTACTTAAAGAGATACAGGAAATTTAAAAGCGTTATATGAAAATCCTCTATCTATAAAATAGGTGTTATGTCCATCAATAATTTAAGTTTGCAAGTACATGTTGCATGTAATATAGCTAAGTGTTTCGTTTATAAAATTTTCATATCAGAACATATCAACGCAAAATTTGAAATTGTGATTTCAACGCAACAATATTTCATTGTGTTGCTGTTATTTATTTTGAAAGGAGACCAAATGAGGGAAGTGTAGATAAAAACCCTCAAGAAATTTGGATACTAGATTAAATATGTACTAATAATACTCATGTTAATATTTAATAAACAATTTATTTCCTTGGCAAATTGAAAAACCCTCGATAAATTTATAAAAAAATATTTAAAATATGTTTCTAATTGTGAATTTTGTGTAATATTTGCATTATCAAACGGAAAAAGAATAATATATGCAAAATATTAATTAATTCCATTTAAAATTAAGGCCGTGCTAATTAAGAATAATTTATAGAAATGATTGAAAGAGGGTAATTTTACATGGTTACATATTTTGGTAGCTGATGGTGGTTAATCAGATATTTGCATTGCGAAGTATTATAGCTTAAAACGGATATTGAAATTTATTATTGAAGAGGCTGAATATTTATGAGCATTATCATACCAGCGAGAAACAATTAGTAATAATAATTTATCGCATTTGATTACCCGACAAGATACTGTCATGATGAGACATGTTTGCTTTTAGTGGATTTTATATTTTGAAATATATTTGCCCAACCTCAACATGGCATTAATAAAGCAAAAAATGTCTTTATGTGGAATGATCCTTTGTTGATGTCGTAGATGTTTTGTAAGGTTTGGAAATATAAATGTGATCATTAGCAAATATTTTCTTCTCTGACTTTAAAATACAATTTCTCTTCGTTCGTAATTTTAGGCAAGTGCGTTTCAGAAATTAATATCTTACTAAATCCATAATGCTCGTAAATATCTCCCTCGCCTAGATTTGAGTATTTTGTTAAAGAGATCCCCGCCTCAAAGAATTTAGGTTATATGAAGATTATGCTCTTATTATGGTCAATTCTGCATAGCGTCGACTTCAAGTATGGCTGTTTCCATGGGTGTAAACGCAATCCATGAAATCTTTCTTCTCGTTAAAGATTTCTTTAACTCTTATATGCACTCATTGCGATGCATTCCTGCAGAAGAGGTGTTGCACTAGATGTGTGGAAGTAAACGAAAAAATTTAAAAATAATTATGGGGGAGTCTATTCTTTAATAATTTCCCGAGATGGTAATAGAGAGAAGGAAATGAGAGAGAAATAGTACGGAGGGAGGGAGAGGATGGAGTGAGAGGAAAGAGGGAGAGAGAGGGAGAGAGAGAGAGGGAGAGAGAGAGGGAGAGAGAAAGGGAGAGAGAGGGGGGAGAGGGAGGGAGAGAGAGACAGACAGAGAGAGAGAGACAGAGAGAGGGGGGGGGGAGAGAGGGAGAGAGAGAAAAAGAGAAAGAAAAAGAGGGGGAGAAGGGCGCTGTGCGCGTTCCACTCCTGCGTGTGAGAGTGGTTTTATAATTGGCCTCAAAACACGTCTGCTGCTGTGTTCCTGTAGGGGCCTCCTGAGGTGAGATTATGGAGGCAATGAGGAGAAAGAGAGAGAGAGAGAGAGAGAGAGAGAGAGAGAGAGAGTTGGAGGGGGAGAGGAAGGAGAACCCGAGTGACGTCACGTTAAGTCTTTAGAGCTAATGCTAAATACTCCTGGCTCCTGAAGGCGGAACGACGGCTGCAATTAAAATAAAATGAAACATGTTTTCGGCAAACGTAAGGATGATGATTAATATAAGCCGTAGAAAAATTTGGAAGCTTGAAAATGTACGCATGTAAATCTTTGGTTCTGTTTTGCTGAATTTCAAATAATGCAACTACGGAATTCGTAAAATTTCAAAATTGAGAAAATAATGTAAAGAATTGAAATTGGGAGTTTGCAGTGAACACCGAATCAATTACCACTAAATGTCAATGTAATTGAGGATCTTAATTTTGCTAAATAAATCACTGTCATCATGAAGTAACACTTTTATTAAGAATATAACTGTTTTTGATTTCTATATTTGGCGTTGCTGGGGCTCTGGTCCCACCAGACTCATTCATTGTTTTCCAGTTAACGCTATATTTAAATTTCTTTATTGCGTTGAAGTACACTAATCAATACACCTTTTGAATAACCAGTTTTTATGATGTAATGTGAAATTTAGTAGAAGCAAACGTAGCTAGTAGTAGTCAAATTGGAGGCGACGTGTTTTCACGCTTGATGCTGCTACGAGTTGTGTTTCTTAAAGAGCTCTATCGAAAGCGGAATTTTGGGTTTATTTCGGAGAGAAATGCCACTCATTCTCTAAGTCGCTCATTGAATTTTGAGCGCTCGAGACACGAATTTCCAGAGAAAGGAGAAGACGCGCCGCCATTGAGCCGGCATCGTAGGATCGATTTGCAGATTGGAAGTTTTCGAAATGCTCTAAAGAGGCTGGAGTTGGAAAGGGAATAAGGCGAACGAGGCGAGGGACCGAACAGTCTCAGAAAGATGGGGTGAGAGCGAAAGAAATAGAGAGAAAGCGATAACGCTTAATCAACGTTATTAGGCAGGGTGAAGAAGAAGTGGTTAGGACAGATTTTGTCGAAAGGGGTGAATGTAAGGGGGATGACGGGGCAAGGAAACAGACAGGGGGATTAGCGTGCAGAAAGTTGCAATTTATGGCAGTTTGAAAGATGGAAGGAACGCTAGAAAGATTAGGTGGGGAAATAAGGTTGCTGAAGAAAAAGTAGATATGAGCAGGTGGAATATCAGTGGGAAAGTGCGGCGAAAGTAATGCGAGGTGATGGGAAAATGGCAGATAGATAATATAAAATGCAATATTATAAGCAAGTATTACCGCTGGTGCTTAGGTGAAAATATTTTTTCTGAAGCTTGAATTTACAAATCATGACAACAGAACGAAAACGCATCTTTTCCTAGTTTATTGTTGATTTATTTCAGTGAAAGATTAGGGTTTGTCTTATTTTACCTTCGGAGATATAAGTAAAACAATCGAAAATATTTCAAATATATCTCACTTAAGTAATGGTAACGTAACCTTTACGTTCAAGTTCATTGCTTCGTCGTAAATTATTTATTCATTTTCACGCACAATGCCTCTGTAAAATTATCAAAACTCAAAACATTTTGAACATGTGTGGCATCAATGTAGAAAAGTACACTTTCAATACAGTTTCAGCTTTCCATCTTTTAACCACCTTCGGAGATATAAGTGGAACATTAAAAGTTAATTAAAATATATCTTACTTGAGTAATTGTATGGTATTCTTCATGTTCAAGCTTATCCCTTCCTCAGAAATTATCCATTCTTTTTCACAGAGCGCTTTCTGCATGCAAAAAGAAAATGAACCATTTACAGTCATTTCTTCGTCGTAGTTAATCCATTTTATTTCATTTTCTGTTCTGTGTACACACAAAATGTAATGGAACGTTATAACGTGTTTGTTGTAGGTTCTATTTACTTCAGATGCTAAGAAGATTGTTTTCGTTGACAGTTGAGTTCGAAATAAATTACGACTTTTTCTTTGGAATTTTCTCGAACTTTTCGAAAATAAGTGGCATGAATGTGGAAATGTATCCTCAAAGTTTCAGCTTTCCATCATTTCCACCTTGAAAGGAAAATAAAAACTAAATTTTAATGGACCAAAATCCGAACTATCAATTCTATAAAAAAAAAAAAGGCCGCAGTACAGAAATCTACGCTTTAAGTTTCAGCTCTATACCATTTATGGATTCGTCACAATTTCAATTTGGTTAAGTAAATGCGCAGACAGTCAGACAGACTGGCGACAAAGTGAAACTATGAGCGCGTTTAATAAAAGGCGGTAAAATATTGATAGTGATTATAAATAGTATAGCGTCTTTTAAATAACATTTATTTTTTAACTGCAAATTGCGGTGAAATTTTTTATAGATTTAGATAGAAATAACTAATAATTTTAGTTTATTTATTTGCTTCAGAATTTCTTATAAAAATTTCGTCCAAATTAGCTTCTTTAAAGGGAGATGGTCATCTTATATTCGAGGTTGTTTTATAGATGGGTAAATACGGCATTTATAATTTGTATGATTCCAAATACACCCGTAATGTTCTGTCGTAGCGTGTAAAATTGGCAAACTGGTGCTATAACGATATGGTTCACGGTATCAATCATTTTAATTAAAGATACTTCACGTTCAAAACGGAACTCGTCGGCGAATGGACGTTGGTGGTGATTTATTTAATAACCGCCCATTTTCCATCCGCGCTGCTCACGTATGGGAGTGAGGACCGGCGCAGCCATAACAAAGGCATCGGTGAACTTCGACCGCCATTTTAGAAACCACGGTATTGCGTCTATTCGCAGAATATGCAAATACTAAGAACTCGTTAAGTATTATTGCGCCAGTAAGCCAGGGTGGAGGAAAATAAAAACAGCAGTAATTCTGACCGAGGAGGTAGAATCGATGGGAAACGTCGAGCTCGCCATTTGAAAATGGTTTGATTTACGTCTCCAGGACGCACCTTCACGACGGGTGTAAAGCAAATGTTAGACAGGTCGCGATCTGTCGATCTCTTTCTCCAATGTTATGAGTGGATCCGAGTTTCGCCATGGAGTCGTAGTATTGTGTATTATTAATGAGAAATACTGAAGAATGTTTTTAGTAAAATATTTTCCAAATAGGCAAAAGAGCAGTAAATACTTACAATTGGAATGCTAATCAATATAAATTTGCCTTTCTATGTCATTTTTTTCTATTTATCATAATGTAAGTTTTATTGGTCTTGAGTGTGCCCATCTTGTTTTATTGTTTGGGAAAGTAATAGAAAATAAAATTTTCTGGGTTACTGGAACCTCTTTAAGGCAATTTATGTCCTTAAACTTCCCTATGCTATGCAAATGGAACTTTTGAATGCCAACGTGTTTTGTATTGTTTGCTATAGTAGGAGCTAATAATTTCTTTTAACTCATCACTTTTCCATAGCTATTTAACATTAGCTTTTAGTATTCATTCTCTGTGTGTAACAGATAATAATTTAAAAATTAAAGTCCCAAACGAGGCTATAAGTTCTTCTTTGCCATCTAGATTGTCTCCATACGTACCAATGGTTGCCAATATGACGCTTTGCTGAAAGTAATTTTACTGTTAAGCTGAAAATTACCGCTTGAGACGATTTTACTATTTCAAAATAAACTCCTAGCTGTTCACTTCCTTAATGGGCAATAAATTCCTAGCTATTCAGTTCCTTAAAGTTCAATGAGACGTGGAAAGGGTTATCCCGATGCATTAACACGGATTAAAGGCACTTACCTGATATGCACATTTCAGCCAAGTAATAAATCAATACATTAGAGAGTGTGAACCTCTATGATCTGAAGAACTTAGGGCAGGAAGAGTTCCTAACAATAGCATAAATGACTGTTATGCTACTTTACACACTATCAAATCCATCATCTTACGTTTGTAACGCAAGGATATGAGTTAATAAAGCATGGTAAGAAATGAATTTATGTAGAAATGTCCATTAATTCTAGGCCAAAAATTTCAAGCTATAAAGAGTCGAGGAGTAAAGTGGCAAAGTTGGGAAAGAATTAACGATGCGGATTAAGTAATTAATTACATAGGTGATGCCCAAATGGCAAAAGTGTATTTAAAATATGCGAAACCCGCGGAAGGGGCGAGTAGACCGAAGCGAGCGGGAGTACGAGGAAAGTGAAAGTTTGGAGGGGGTTGGCACGTTAAGCGCGAGGGAGGCGGGGTCCCATAGCCACCTATATATATATATATATATATATATATATATATATATATATATATATATACTGTATTTTATATTTTTTCTAAAATAAATTGTTATTAAACTTCTGGGAATTTAATTCCCATTTAATCACGTGAAAAGTCACACAAATTATTATTGTCATTTTCTGAGTAGAGTAGCTGTAATTGTGTTATTCAAGACGAGTGCAACATCCAGGGGCGGGTGTTTTTAGCATCTTTGAAATTCTTTTTTTACTCTATGGAAACCCAAGAGCGCGGGGAAAACGAAACAAGGAATTTTTATCTGGATTAGTGAATATTTTGGAAACATTCTGAACCGTGAATGTTTCCGGACCAGAGAATTCCGAATTAGAGAGGTTCAATCCATAGTGCACACTACACGTAATTTGAATATCAGATATGCAATGAAATGTTTCTGCTCAACCGAAATTACGTATTAACTCTTGTCGTATAAATTAATGCCTACAAAAGACTGCTTGAGATGAAATTTGTAACTGATTTTGAATACATGAATTTTGTGAGAGTTGTAATTACTATAAAAATATAAACATTAATTTACAATACGCATGTTTTTCTGTGGTCAGTATTATTTATTTTCAAAACAGTGAAATGTTTACAGCAAATAGTTTTTATGCCAGAAGATGCAAAATACATCTATGTTTTGAACCCATAATGATTTCACTGATTTGTGCTACTACAACTTCAAAAATAGATTTAGACTCTCTCTCTCTCTGTCTATACATTTTACCAAGACAGACAACGGCTTTTGGAGATTAAAATAGACTCGAGCAATTTATTGTGACTATTTTAAAATACACCACGAATATTTGATGCCTGAATTTGAGCTCGCAGTTCTTGCTCCTTTACATGTTTACGAGTTACCAATTCTTAAACTCTTTTGAAGTTACATTTTACAGCCACAAAAAATATCTGTAATGCAGTTGGAACATTGCGTATGCATCTATGAGATCGATGAGAGATGTTTATCTCATCATAAATCCGAGACTAGGGCGTAAACATAGTAATTGCGACAAGTTTTTTATGGAATGGTCAAAATAAATAATCTCCACATTTTTTTATATTATAAAATAAATCGAATTTTTCAGGCCGTCTTAAACGTAGCTGCCATGGCTAAATCACTCATTGTCTCCAGGTTTTAGGTACTCGAGTAAATTGCGGAATAACCATTTCAAACTTATAATTTTTATTAATAATAAAAATTGTTATTATTTATATAAATGTTAAAGCGTTTGGTAATCATTACAATACAAGGACGAAGTTGGTTTCCATCATTTAAAACATTGATGAAAAAATAAGAGCAATAGAATTTGATGCACTGATCTAATTGCATTATTTATGAGAAAACAGTCCAGCAAAAGAAATGCGGATGTTTTTACCTTAATTTTTATTCAAGACGGAACAATGTTTCGCGGATAGTTAAACTGCAATAATCCAAATATATTCTAAACAACCCCGTCTCTTTACGGCTTCTGAAACTTTTCTCTCAGTTAGGTCGACACATTGAAATGCGCATACTTCTTTCAGTCGCCGCTCGATTTCCTGTTTCTTTCCCGCCCTCTGAACGGAGACAAAGAAACTCTCTCTCTCTCTTAATGCGACACCTTCCGTTACCTCGCCATCTTCCCCTTTCCTCTAACGCCAAGGGAAGCCCTCTCTCGCTTCACCTGCCGGAGCGCTGCGTTCCCAGTGAGCTCCTACGTAATCGCATGCAAATTGATGCAGGAAGTACAGATAAAAGAAGAGGAACCAAGCTACCTTTACTCTCGCCCTCCGCCTCCGGAGACCTCACTCCGTCTCCCATCTTTCTCTTTCTCTCAAGTAGATGCTGTAAGAAGAGAGAGGGAGAAGGTGATGGAGACTTCAGGAAGGCGAACGTAGAAGATATATTTTGAGAGCGATAAGAGTTTAAAGGTGGAAGAGGAAGAGAAATTTAGAGGCAAAATAAAATTAAATAAACTAGAGATAATAAAAAAATATCTATATATCTCATCTGATGGCTTTAATCCGGTTACTAGGCATCCTCCTGCAGCCGCAAAATTGTTTTCTAAAACAAATGCACAATTAATCGAAATAATACTACGTGCTTGGTCCTTAAGATATTGAATTTTTGAATAATCCATCTAAAATCAATATGTTATCGCTGAAGACGGCAACTTTGCGGCAGAAATGCTAATCGAGTTTACCCAATAGTTTCATGACTACGTTACCTATTCCGCCAGTATATAACAAAGACTTAAGATAAAATGCGAAAGGGAAATGAAATAATAGAGCAACATAGGTAGCAAAAAATAAATTATAAATGAGGAGAGAATTAAAAAATATGGAATTTGGTGAAAGAAAAAACGAGATAGGGAAATAACAGAACAAGAAGGATAAGGTATTTTTGACAGAGGAATGTGAGAGAGGAGATTGATGAAGGGAGAGGAAAGAATCAAAGGAAAGGAAGACATATAGAGAGAGAGATAGAGATAGTGGATCAATGATGAGGGAATGACGAGAGGAGAGGAGATTGAACCTGTATGAGAACTGGGGTAGGATAAGGAGGAGAAGGAATTCTAGGGGGAGTGAGCCGATAAGAGTATTTAAATAGTTTGTGAGGGATAGCAAGAGGAAAACAAAAATTTAGAAAGGGTAAAGGATATGGATTTCTAGGCGAAGGTCAGAGAGAATAAAAAATTTGAGGAACGAGGAGAAGTGTGAAGCGTAAAATAAATGAGTGAAATGGCGGAGGAAAAAGTTAGGTGACGGAGGAAGAGGCGAGTTGGGAGAATCAGCGGGCGCCCCCCTCCCCGCCTTATCTAGGTGATGGTGCAACGCGCTGTGGAGCGTTTTTTGCTTACGAGGACGGCGAGATGAAGAGTTGGAGACGGCGCGATATGTGCTCTCTCCCTCTCACTAAATCCTACTTGGAAGACGAGGGATGTTGTCATTATGGCGCAGTGAGGTGAGAGGGGACAGACTGCGTGTGTGCACTCGCAAATATGTGTGAGGGGAAGTGCGGAGGACAGATATGAGCAAGGATGGAATTAGCCTGGCGTAGTGAAACACTTTCTTGGTCGGAGGAGCCGAGTAGGCGCGAAGTCAACGTGAGATGGGTTTCATCTTACACGCCAAATGGTTTCGTTAAAGAGGAGAACCCATTTCATACGCTCAAATATTCTCCGTTTGTTTCGTGAAGAGAGACTTTTATGAATGATATCACTCATTTTTATATAAACTTCCCCAAATACGCGGAATAGAACAATTTGCCGCAGGGACAGTTCGCCGTTGAGGACAGTTCGCCGTAGAGGACAGTTCGCCGTAGAGGACAGTTCGCCGTAGAGGACAGTTCACCGCGAGACCGCAATTACTTTTCTTTATGTAAAATATAGGAGTTGGGGCCTTAAATAAGGATAAATCATAAACATTGAAACTTAAAATAAGCTAAATAAGATGGGTTGCAATGCATAAAAAATGGCATTTGTAAATATTTTCCAAAAGTCTTTATCTTTATTCACAGAAAGTCCTTTTAAAATGTGGACAAAAGTATAGAGATTTTGGCTAATATTTAAAATATTAGACAATTTGCATTATAAGCCAGAAGTAAAACTTAGTCGAGTTATATAATTTTTCTTTATTGAAATTGATTTTCAATAAAAATACATAAAATGAAGAGAAATTGTAATTAAGATAAAATTAACCGACGATTAGTTATACCAAATATAAGGTTCTCATCGGTATACCTGTTTATAAATGTATCCTTAACTACAACATTGGGATGTGAGTGGATTCAATAGCTCTTAACACTAAACGTTATATACTTATATATATGGGTCCAAATTTATTTTTTTATCTAGTATTCCAGAATGGTTTAAGACCACTGTGTAATTTGATGTGCATTGCGTGAGAAAAGGCGGATACTATAGACGGCGTGTAGGCATGAATTAACTTGTGTTTGCTAAATAACATGCGTAAAAACAAAACAGAAATATATACCAGCATCCTTTTGATGCAACTGTAAATAGAACAAAACCGAATCTCGACGATTATTATTACTAAGGCTAATATTTATCTATACAACATTTCTTCGTGCTTTCTCTCCCTTTATTAATACTAATCCGCCATTGTAATAAAAGAAATCGGAAACAGTAATGTAATTAGCCGACAAAAGGATCGAATCGCCGGGTTTATAATCTCGCGTCGGAATATATATATTCGGTCACTTCCCGAAAAAGTGCACTTTTGACTAATTGAATTATGCTTCCATAGAACTGGGTCGTGGGTAGAGGGAGCGCGTGCTATTCCGCGTAGCAGTTCGAACAATGCAACGAAGCGTGTGCCCTTGACGACCGTTTTTCACGAGGAGGGAAGAGGGGGGGAATGGGGAATAGAGAGGAAGCCCTGCGTACACGAACGTATGTATCGTGACCTACTTTCAAAAACAATAAGTTGGATTCCGTTGAAAAGCTTTTAAATATAAATTAGAACTGTAATTTCCTTATTGATATATCCCAACTAGTTAAAGTAGGATAGGGTTACTCCGCCAAAATTCATGTAACATCAAGAGTTCCGCAAGGGAGTGTTTTAGGTCCCATATTATTATTGATCTACGTAAACGAGCCTCCTAGTTACGAGAAGTCTGAGGTGTGGCCTTTCGCAGACGACTGCATTATCTATAAGCGAAAATAACGGAAAAGGGCCGGGACGTTTTATTAAAAGATACAGAATGGGTAGCAGATGGAATTAAAGTTTTTTAAATGAGTATTAATGGAACAAAGTGCATCAATTTCACAAATAAAAGTACCGAGAGTTATTTTCACTACACGCTTAATGGGGGAACGGTGCAAAAAGTCGATAATTGCAAACTTCCAAGGGTACACAACTAAATATCTAAAAGGGGGTGTTCACATTGATAAATGGAGGAGACCTCGTTAGCCCCTTAATCGCTACGCTAGCCGTGAAGGCCCATCTTAAACCTAGAAAACTCTAAACTCCATAATAATATGTAATAATTAAATTGAAAAGGTTTTTAATTAAATTCTATTGCATTTGTTATTGGTAAATTACCTATTATTATATTTTTATTGTATTTTGTAGTTTAGTGTAGCAGTCGTCGCCACCTGGCTTGAGCCAACTTGCGACATTTTAATTAAATAAAATCATATGAAACCTTGCATTGCGTGATGTGTGATCAAAAATGAAATACCGAGGCAGCAAAAGAGTTAGCATATTAATCATTGGTTAAGCATATGTTAGAATACACTACGATTGTATGTGAACCTTACAAGATGTGGCAATAAAAAGGCAGCAAAGATTTGGCAGATCCATCAAGAGAGATATAGAGAGAGAGAGATACAGCGTCGCCATGTGTGTGTGTGTATGTATTTCTGGCTAATCAACCCCACTGAAATTATTAAAATGTTGGTTTGAGAAACGCTTGAGAACAGGATGGGGTTAATAAATTAAAAGGTATATTCTAGATATGTGGTGAAAATAAGGCATTGACAGTTTTAAGGAGCAGGATAGTGAAGACAGAGTTTAATGGGAAAACACGGGCACGAGTTTAAAATTAAATGTATGTCTCAAAAACAAACGTCAAATATTCTTTCCTTAACAGAGGAATCTAAGATTGGAACATGTTACCAGAAGAGCTCTTCAATCCCTTACCAAAAGATGTTAAAAAAATTAAGCATAAAGTTAGTTTGTAATTGAGAATCTTGTAAACTGTATCAGTTGACGATGGAGTTGGAGGAAGTATACTTGATGGGGTGAAGTACGGTGGCGACCTCGTGAGTCCCTTGACCACTATGGGGGCCACGAAGACCCATCTTGAACCTAGAAAACTCTCAATTCCATAAAAATATAGGTAGTAATTGAATTGAATTAGTTCTAAATTATATACGATTGCATTTGTTTATTGATTAATTAGTTATTGTTTCACGTATATATGGTATAAATATGTGCTATTTTAAAATTTCAATTCATGTATAAGTCAAAGATATTTGTGGGTTCAATATCGTAGCGATCGTTGCCACCTCGATTTAGCCTACTTCCGACGTTGAAGGTCAAATAAATAAATTCTCTTGTGTATACTAACCCGTTCGTTATTATAAAAAAATAAAGAACACCTGTTTCTCTGCTGCGCAGAATAAACAGGTTTGTTTTATTTATTATTTTTTAGTCTAATATTTGTTATAATTGGAGATTACTTCTAATTATATCACATACCACTAAATCGGTAATACTCCTCCGATGTCTAGATGATGAATGGACCATGAAAGTATTATGAATTAAATATTTTGAATTAAATGGAAGTTATTTACACATGCTCAAAAATTTAAGTAGATAATTATAAATAAAATGTTCATAAAGGACCGGAGACTATTTTTCATCCGAAAACATATTTTTATTAGGGTATTATAGAACTCAATCCTATTAATCATGTATAACTTGGGTCATTATGTTCCGGTTAATAACGAATGATTTTCTTAACTTTTCTTTCCGATTCGGACAAAACTATTTAATAAGTTTCTCAAAAACTAAGTTTGTCACAATAGGAGTCGATTAACCTAGCAAAGGACAGGCTATTTACATGTAAAATCAAATAAACCTGTTTTCGGCTACACTTTAGTAGTCTTATTCGGAAAATTTTAATCTGTTAAAATATTTTGGTTTGTTGCTTACGATGGTTCTGTCTACTGAACAGTTTCTAATGTCTCCACAAACACATAATTTTAATTTAGATAATATTGTCCGAATCAGGTTGAAATTATGTTCCAAATCGGTTTCCTTTTCTTGTTTTACATAACTTTCCATGAATTTAGTCACCCAGTCTTTGAAAATTTTACGTTCTTTAGGGCGTTGCCTTCACTTGAAGTTGGCCAGCTCAAAATATTCTTGCGAAAAGCAGAGCTCACCGAGGGAACTTCAACTTCTGCGAGATCAGTAGAAAAAATATCAGTGACGAAAATCTATAACGACGTTCCTGTCAAGGATATTCTTCCTCCAAGCCCTATAGCACAAGTCCGTTAATAAACAATTGGTTCTGACAAAATTCATTGTTTTTATTTTAAACAAATACATATCTTTTATTACTGATTCTATACATGCACGTACGTAAAAATTTCGGTATGATTATAAAGAGAATTTCCGGCTCCTCATTAAGAACTCACGCAAAATGGCTTGCGTCTAAAGTCGCATCTGAAGGCCCCTTACTATGCTTTATGTTGGAGAATTATCAAAGCATTTGCATATTTAAAGAATGCTAATGCAAGTTAATCAATTATGTGGCTCAAGCAGATCAAGAGAAAAAACAGTGCCATTGGTAATACAAAAATCACTAAATGTGAAAAATATTCGACACATTAAATGTTCAAAGGACATGATTAATTTTTTAGATTTTATATTATATATTTTACCATTGCATTTTAATGGTGATCAAAAAACACAATATCTTATATCGGTTAGTATTTTAAGCCATTATTATATTTAGAAGGGTACGATTCGGTTTGGCTGCTGGTCTTGCGTGAATGTCAACGTTGTAGCGAAGGACCCGAAATTGTGACGTCCAATTATCGCCGCGTCTAATTTTTCCTCGTAAATAATCTCTATCAATTTCGTATTTCTCGAATTTACTCCCCGATTCCTGCAATTTCTACTACTGCGGAATCCCGGGACCCGATAAAAACTAAACATGGAAAAAATCACTTGTTTGGAAAGGAAAACCAAAGTTGCTCATTTTTTCGCCAGCTGATACATTCTTTAAGCGCCACTTTCATGCTTTAATGGCCTAGAGATTGCGGGCGAAATTGATTTTTCCCTTTGAATCGCTTTTTGATTTAAGGATATTTGCATAAGAGTGGAAGGACCTGCGTGACCAAAAGAATTTTCTTCACAAGAAAAGGAATAGACAAATCTTTTTTTCTCTAGTTCCTTCTTTGATGCAATAAGTGCACTCCTCTTCCTTCTTCACTCTCTCACTCTAGCTCTATCTCTTTTCTCCCTATGTACTGTTTTCTCTCTCTAGCTCTCTTTATTCCTTTTCTACCACTCTCTACATCGATGGGTTAGATGGGAGAAAATGTCGTCTCCATTTCAACCTGTAGCTATCAATCCATTTCAATTTTTCTCTCTCTCTCTCTTTTTCTATTCTTCTCTTTTTCTCAGAAATTTAATTTTTTTATTTAATGTGCAACATGAACTGTAAATTCGTAGAAATTGTACTCCGACCGTATAAGAAAATAGCCAGAAGAACTATCGCTAAATACTTATTACGAAGGCCAGGCCTTCATCCTCAGTAGCTCTGTTAGGTAGTTATACGGTCGGAGTACAATTTCTACGAATAGAATAACGCCGTAGTCTCCACCTGAACTATCATGAACTGTAAAGATTCATTTGCAACAATGAAATTATTTTTGATTGTTATTTTTCAAACCGAGCACTGAAAACATGTAATGCTTATGCATTCGGAACGAAACTCAATCCGAGCCGTCCAAAAAAGTACTTGTCATCGGTTATAGACATCGAGTGTCATGCAGCATGTGTCGCATGATGGCGATATCTATGCATTCATCGTGTCACCCTTCTCTTGTAACTTTCCGTCTCTTATGTACTGTACACGATCATTACCTCCTCTCCGACTCGGATTTCCCCGCCAGATAGTTCTCGGTAGCGCTACCATGCGTGTGTGAATGGAGAGTGGTATTTGCTGCCATGTTATTCTGTGCAACTCTTGCGTGCGATTTTAAGACCACTTTTAACCCGAAGTAATTAGAGTGGAGACATTTCCATTCACGTTCAATTTTATGTATTTATATTTTTTCCTCTTGCTCTCCCTAATTCAGCCCACCCGGGGATTTTTATCAATGCGTCCCTTTTTATGATCAAAATTTAGCCTGATATTCCGCCCTCTTCAGGACGGATTTTCAGTTATTTTTTCAAAAATGAGTCGAAAAGGTTGCATTAAAACTCGATAGTGGTAGGCGTGTCATAACCATGGAGCTAATCTATAAAGAATAAGCGCTTTCGTATCATTGAAAATTTTAGGAATTAGATAATAAATTGTTTTTCGTACCCAGCTATTTCAAATGGATTGATTGATGCTTAACCTAACCTTGGGAATATTCTGAAAATTGAAAAGTATTTTGGTTTAAGGATCTATCATTAGTAGAAAAACGGAATTACTATGAAATACTGGTCTTTCGAGTAACTTTGCTGTTTTCTCTTAAATGCAACTAGACCTCAAAAAACTTCCCTCAATCTAATCAAAAGAATATATCACACAAAGACATTCTCCAAAGTCTTAGATTGTTTTCTTTCAATTGTCCCTGCTTAGCTCTATCAGCACCTCGGGGATTGAACATTGCTTTATTTTATTGAGTATCGTCTTAATAAAATGAACATAGATTATAGTTATCGAAACAATTGATGGTATGCATTATATGATCTCGCAACTAGATGAGGTATGATTTACAAAAAGAACAAAATTTTATTTCCATGTGTGTTTAATTAATTAGACATTACGACTTTCCATCATTGAATAGAAATAAGAGACTACCCAGGACCATATATTTTTATTCTTAGATAGTTCCTGCATTTAGTATTGCCGGATAAGGCCTAAATTATATAGATTCAATTCCAAAATTATGCAAGCTACGTGATGTTTCGGGCAGTCTACCAGAAGGTGCTTCGACGTCCCTGGTACGCAGCACTCTGAACAGAGTCCACTACCCTTGCCCAGCTGCTCGTGCAGGTAAGCGGCGAAGTCACCATGTTCAGACAGGAACTGGGTTGTCACATGGTCAGGCTTCAACCACGGCCGTCGAGTCCGAAGTGACATCCGGAAAGAAGTCATGCGTGGTAGTACCATGTGGTGAGGCGGTCCGTCGCTCTTGCCATATCTGCATAAAAGGTTGATGTGCGGTTTTCTTTGCCTGGGGTGGAGAAATGTGTGCGCATGTAGGTAGGGCAGCAGTCTTCGCCAAGTGGCCTATGATTTCATTGCTAACACATCCGTCATACGCTCTAGTCCAGCCCAGCTGGACGTGACCAAAGAGGTTGTGGCGATGCAGAGTCAACAGGATGTGGTGGACGATGCAATTCCTGTTGAAGCCATTCTTCAGTAGATTCATGGCTATGTTGCAGTCAGTCCAGAGGTGGACTAATCCTTTAAGTTCAGAAGTTGCAACCCAGTTAATGGCGTCCTTGATTGCCAAGTGTTCCGCTTGTAAGATCATACAGTTATCATCAATCTTTGCCGAAAGAGCGTGGACTTGTACCCCATTACGAAAAGCAATGAAGGCGTATCCTGTGCCGTTGTCACTTTTAGATCCATCACTATAGATCTCTATTTTCGAACATCCCAAGGGAATATTCATTGTTCGCACCATAGCTGGATGAAACGTGCGGGAAAACGGGATTCTTCTTTCGACGGCAGAGCCCAGCAAGGTAGTATGGCGTCGACCACAGATGGTATATATTTATTCATAGATTCCTCTATTTTGAGGTCAGTGGGAAGTTCTCTAGCGATGACCAGCAGAACGTCAGTAGAAACAGACCTATACGTCTTAGTGACTCGAAATAGAGCCGAGCTTGGGGCAGCCATCAGGTGTCGTCGAGCATGGCTATTAGCAGTTCACTGTCCCACGCCGGAGAGCCCTAAGTCTAAATGGGGAGGATAATTCCCCTGTATATTGTTGCAATGTAGTCCCCAACGTGCCTTTACCACACGTGTTATTTTACCTATTACGGGATTCAGTTTTGCGCGCACACTTTTGCAGTGTGAAATGAAGGAGAGTTTGTCATTGAGGGTAATTCCAATGTACTTCATACTATTAGTGAATCGAATGGGATCGCCGTGTAGTATGACGCTAGGAAGCCGTTTCTTCAAATTCGAGCCACCTTTTTTCTATTAGCAATGATCATCCCATGTGTTTCTTCTGGTTGAAAAACAGTTTCATTCTCAAGTCCTATGCTTCGATTGATTAGAGTATAGCAGTCCTCTTGGTTTCGATGTCTTGTCTGGTGTCCGCTCCATAGTATATGACACAGTCATCGGTATATGCCAATTAGTGTATCTCCTCGCCATTAGTGAGGATTAGGAAGTCGTTTATCAGGACGTTCCACAGTGGTGGCCGAAGGACCGACCCCTGGTGTCATCCTTGCAACAAGAAACGGGAAACAGACACCGCGCCAAAGGTCAGGGTAACCGTTCTGTTCGATAAGTACGCATTTATCATTCTGAGTAAATTATTGGGGATACACCAGATCCGTAGCTGGTTAAGAATCCCTGGCCACCAGACTTGGTCAAAGGCCCCACGTATGTCTAGGCTGAGTAGCGCAGCATATTTGAATTTCTGCCTTAACTTCGTTCAGTGCTGTACGAGAGAATATAAAGCACCTATAGCAGATCGATCTGGGCGGAAGCCATGTTGGGCCTCATGTAGGATATGATTTGATTTCAGAATCCATTGCAGTCTTCCTGCCAGATGTCCGTCAAGGACCTTCCATATGGCAGGTAGTAGGTTTATAGGCATCAGATCTGGTGTTGTGCGGTCGCCCTTGTGGATGAGAATGACGTCCGCATTCTTCCTAGGAGCACTAAAATCACTGCGCTTGAGGCATTCATTGTACAAACCAACAAAGAGTGAGGGACTCTGATCAAAAATCTTTTTCACCATCTCCGGTGTAACTGCATCGGGCCCAGAAGCAGTTCCATTCTCTGATGCAGAGAAGGCCCTGCTAACTTCTGCAGATATGAAGTGCGGACAGTGTAGAATCCTGTTTCATCATAATGTGTTGAGGCGTATCTTCATCTGAATCTTCTTTGCGGAAGAATCTATTCAAGACACAATTGAGCGTGTCGAGCGTGGAGGACGATCCATCTTCGCCGGCAAGCGCTCTGAGTTCAATACGCTTTCGAATCTTATCTGTATAGAGTTTAGTCACAAAGCCCCAAGAATTTTGGTTAGCTTCGGAACAGTATTCTTGCCAAGAGCATAATTTGCTATGATTTATTTCGTCCATATACAATTTACGGTGCTCATAGTATGCCCTCTTACGAGTCTCTCCTATGTTACAATCCACCGTGCGCTGGTAACATCGGCCAGTCTGTTAATTTTACATTGCATCTCGGTAAGGGTTCGTGTCCACCACGGCACTCGTCTTTTCTTTCTGGTTTTATGGTAAGGTACGTTTTAAATTATGACCTCAGTAATTGTATGCACGGTGGATGTCACATATTTAATAGTCTGAAATTAGTCTAGAACTCTATACAGCTCGCGCTGCATCCTTGTCCAAATTGCGTTGGAGAAATTGAATCGTAGAGTGAGCAACAGACCACGCTTGTAAGTCAGCCACATAGAAGCTGATGTAGCGGTGATCACTGAGGCTGTCATCTTCGCTTATTTGCCATTACTGTATCATTATATTGTTGGTAGAGAAGGTCACGTCGATGATAGTGGCGTGCTGTGAAGAGACGAAATTGGGCCGAGCGTTTATGTCGTTGTGCACCACTAGGTCATCGGTGTTTAAGAAGTTCTCAATGAAGGACAAACGGGCATCAGAATGCGCACTACCCCACATTACTGAATGCGCGTTTGTGTCAGCAGCAAAGGGGATCCTCGTTCCGTGGAAGCGAAGGATAATGGCGAGGGGGGCCTTTAACATATTTTTGATATCTTCCTTAATCGGAAAATAGGCACTGACAAGAACAAATCTCTTTCCGTAATTCCGCACATTCAATGGTTGAGGTACAGTAGTCAGAGTGGACCAGTAATGGAACGTTCGAGAGATTTGCTGCCCAGGGTTTTCACCCATAGGCGTGGTATTTATGAAAGCTGGTGGGAAGACCACCAATTGTGCCATTTACAAAATATGGTTTCTGAATTGATAAGATAGATGTATCCCGTGTCATATATGCCATTCTATTGGTGGCAGAGTTTGACCTCTGCAAGTTGATCTGCAGGAATGTCAGGTTTTCCGCATCTGTTTTGTCAAGATCGCACTATCTTTGGGACTGCCGCTACCGCCGAATAGGTAGGAGTCGGAGCGCACTCGCTACGAAAGGAAAGCGTCGCTTCAATGTTCAGAAGTCTAGATTCGGTTTTCGAAAACCACTCGTTTTGCAGGCCAGACACAAGATCACTAACTTTGTCCTTTATAGCGGAAGCGTTCTTGGCTGTGGGATTGGTGCCAACAGCAGCATCAACGAGCTGTAAGAGTTCCCGCACCAGCACGTGGGGCATACTCAGCTCGGCGGACGACATGGCGACCATCAATACTGTCACAAAATATCACAAGACCACAATTATTCTCACTGTTCCTGACGTTAAGCCGCTACTTATCCGGCTAAGCTGTTACCCACCCTCAGCCTCGTGCAGGTGACGGCGGGTCAAGCTGGTGGTCTTTCATGTCATAATACAAAGATAGGGAGTGGAAAGACACAAATACAAGAAAGAGCGTCGTATATACCACTTTGCACAATTTGCCGGATTCCGCTACAGTAGCTAGTCTATAAACGCTCCTACAACGGGAGATATGGGTATTCGACGCCCACAATTATCCAACTCGTTGGCCCATGAGGGCATCACACAAAGACAGTGGCATTTGACTTGTCCTATTTATTTTGTTTATGCATCGGTTGATGAACAATTCTTTACATTATAAACGATAATTAATCTATCAGTCAAACTTAAATTTTTATGATTAAGAAAAGCAAGAAATATTCGTTCATAAAAGAAAAACAAAAGTATTTTTAATTAATCGGAAAAAAATAAACCCACGACCGACATCTTCGTGCCCGTAGTTAATATAGTGGTATGAAGAATTATCACGCAGTTTACAATTGTTTTAAATTCGCAAATATATATTACTCTGAATTTTATCATGAGAAACCCTAATGTGTAATTTATCATTTAATTGAAAATTTTGTATATTGCTGAAATTTAAATTTACGGAATGTTATAACGCTAAATAATATCTGAAATGATTCTCTCCCTTTAAAAGTAACACACTTTGTATGAGAAAAATATAGTAAGACTTTTAGCTTTGCTAGACTGTCATC
This sequence comes from Tanypteryx hageni, assembly GCA_028673005.1. Classification (NCBI taxonomy): domain Eukaryota; kingdom Metazoa; phylum Arthropoda; class Insecta; order Odonata; family Petaluridae; genus Tanypteryx; species Tanypteryx hageni. Next base: position 185,773,693 of record CM054115.1, on the reverse strand, counting down.
CGCAGGTCAACATTGGATTTCCCTTATTGTATTTGTAGTTAATTTTAAAGTTGATTTTGAAATTTTCCTGTCATCATCAATACCGCTTAACAACCATCATCAATTAAAATAATTAAAAATTATAAAAGATAAAGAGTATAATGTACAATGAGTGTGAAATCTGCACAATTGTAATTCCTATTGATGTGTTCTATAAAATGTTACTATCGCTTATGTTGAGTTCTATGAATTTTTCCAGATAAAACCGTTTATTATACTTGCTTCGAGTGGCCCGGCTATCTGTTGTGTATGGAATCTGCTTCCTGAATAGATAAGCTAGCGAATAGGTTACTACTAAATTGCTATACGTTCAAGCTCACATTTGGTTTCGTTTATATATTTTGAGATTAAAATCTTAGGAGATCTCTCTCTCTTTTTAAAGACAATAAACTATAGTATAGAACTTACATTTCAAATCAAATGTAATAAAATATTAGTGGCATCTTATTTTTGAAATTGGTCTGCAGTAATCAGGATTCTCAAAAAAAATATTATACATAAATCTGTTACGAGTATTATACTAAATAGGTGACACTTTCATCGCGATTGAGTGGTGAACTGAATCAAGGCTTGAGTGGAGACATTTTTAAAATTTCTTGACTGCGATGATGATATCTCACAAGATTTTTTGCGCATTATTATTTCAATTTGACCCACGCGAGTCATAATGCGCCCTTAATATTAAGGGGTGAAGTTGTTTAAAAGCATTTATGTAAATTTCTCGCTAGAATTTATATTCTTTTAACATTTAAAAGTGAATTTCTAGTACACGCTCTGATAATCCGTACAATATGCATTGAGAGAACTTTCTCAAATACTACGTATGCATCTAGTTTCACTAAACTCTATCATGACTGCAAAAACAACAAAACCGCGAATAATGTCCTCTGCACATAAAAGACATTAATATATTGATAACCTCACATACGTAAAAATCAAACTTGTTAAGTATTTACACCATGCATTAATATAAAGTATTTTGGGGATTAGCGAAGTCATACAGATGCCGAAGCATTATTGCTGGACGGATATTTTTGAGAGAGCTTGTCGTAAAAATTCATACATTATGTCGCTGGACGCTATAGAGTTCTTTTTTGAGAAGTATGGCTTGTAAGATATTGTTTATGAAGCTAAGCTCTATAACTGAGTGAGTTTTAATCAAAATCATTATTGCCATTTTTTGAATAAATAGATGTATGTGTTTTGAAAATCGATAGGAATAAAACTACCTACATAGTTGAGCAATATAGTTCATTCATCTCTTCATACTTTTTATTACGAATATAGTTATGCCTAAATAAAAAATGTCATTAGATTTTGTTTAACAGTTTAAGCCCTAGAGTTGCGCACACTCAGACTGATGGAATGGCGAACCCCCTTTTCAGGACACCAAAAACGTGTATTTCCGTCAAAATCTTGAAGTCGATTTCTTTCGCGATTACAATACTTTCTCTATATACTACGTATATGAGAAAGTAAAAAAGTAAAAAAAGACAATTGACAGCGTGCAAAAGCGATTTACCCCTAAAGTGCGATTTATACGTCAGGAGAGGTGAAAGTGGAGGATTCCGCGGTTTGACATGGTTGCCAGAAAAACGTTGCGATTTATCGCCGATCCTTTGTCGCGCGCGTGCCCCACGCAATCTATCAAGCTCTCCCCATTACACGAACGCCCGGCGCCTCGTTTATTCTTACCGCTATTCATCCAACTGCTCGCTTTGATTCGCGGCGGTTTTTTTATCTGCCTTAACCCTCGAAAAAGCGCGCAATCCTCGAATCGAAAAATCTGAAGTTCCCTTTCACTAATCGACGCCGTATGAAATTTAAACAATAATTATAGAACTAACCTTAGGGGTTGCGTCTCACATTCTAGGTAACTTCTGTAGCCATAAAATTGTGTGCACTTCTCCACACTTTTTTTGAATAAGCTCTATTTGCTCACACAAAAATTCAAACGTATACAAACTGCGGCGGATGACTAATTCGGTTGAAGATTCATAAATGTCAAATAGCCATAAGATGTTTCATAAACCTGACGTTCATTTCGACAACGAAGCAGTCGTCTTTAGAAGCAATTCACAAACTATTTAGAATTTATTCATGGCTTAGATCTGCTTTTCCTGACCTGGGTATTCCCAATTCTAAGTAAATACTTGAAATAGATAATAGAGTTAGGTATGTTTAAAATTGCCAATTAATTTTATATGATATTATTATAGTTTAACTGAAAATATCTTTTGATGAGGATGTTTAATGGCTAATTTTATTAAATTAAATAATGAATAACTTTATAACACTAATGCATGGAATATTTTTGTCATTCAATTAATGAATGGTTAAAGCGTATTCCCATTAGGTACTTAACGATTTGTCCGGTTTTACTTGCTATGCTATATGCAGTTCCTCAGAGTGGTTAAGACATAAATTATTAAAATAATACTCGGTAACTATTGTACATCGGTATAATTTATAGATCTTCCTTTCAATGCATAGTAGCATTTTTACGTTTTATAGAGCATCAAAATATTTTGTAAATTAATAGGCTAACTGCAATTAATATTGAACGGAACAGTCTTTACCTAACAATAAAAATACTTCTCCTTTGCTCTTATCCTGTTTTAAAAGTAATGCATACCTTTAGCCATGAGAAATTGTCACGATTTCATGGCTTTATTAATAGCTTTAATTAATTTAATGCCTCTTGATAATACGAAGTGACTTAAGGCTTGCAACACCTTTTATTTTAAAATAAGCCTGACTTGTTATTTTTCTTTGAATTATTTGGCGAGAAGAAGACGGAGCATATATATTAAGTCGATAGGTTTCAGGAAATAATAATCTAAGGGATGAATCAACTCTTAACACGATTACATTTACCGAATACCATGTAACTCGGGAGAAAATGCCGTTACTATCGGGAACTCTCCGAAAATCGGCTTAATTTCCAAGTATCCAGAAATCTCGAAGACGGTAAAGCGCGCCGTTGCCGGAAGCAGTCAGGAGTTTGGGAGAAAGAGAGAGAGAGAAGAGAAGGGAGTGAAAAAACTTAGAAGGCCATCTTAGTTCTCTCTTTCTCTCCCTCTCTCCCTCTCTCTCTCTCTCCCTCTCTCTCCCTTTTTCTCCCTCTCTCTCTCTCTCTCTCTCTCCGGTGCTTTTTATGCCAATCGATTGGTAATTGCTACGTCCCAAAAGCCGTTTTCCCACTCTACCTGTGTCGTCTTGTGCCAACTCCTCTTTTCTCATTTTACCTTCCTTTCTCTTTTACCCATTTCCTTTCTCCCACACTTTCTTCCTCCCCCCTCCGCGCTCTTATTCCCATCACAAAAGTCACTGTCACTCCATCGACAAAATAAGAATATTGTGATTCACGGAAAAGGGAGAAAAAGGTGTTGGAGGAAGGGGGATAGAGAGGCGAAAGAATGGCCTCAATCCATAATATTCTTTCGCGTTCGGTGAGAAATTTCGCGAGGTCTCCTTTTCTTGCTTCTACCTAATCCCACTCTACCTTTCCCATTCCACTGCAATCGACCACAAAAACATAAGAAAATGTCGGTAACGTGTCAATATACTTTCCTCTTTCTTTTTATTAATTTATTGTTAAAACTTTGCTTCAATATCACCACGTCAATGAACGTAATGTTCTGACAACATTTCTGCTTATAAATAAAAGGCTTTTCCGCCTTTTTGTCCTTATCCGTTAAAGTGAACAATTCTCAGATTGAAGCTTTAAGTGCCAGCCGATTATTAGGAATTGGTGATTTTTGATTTTGGAGTTCTCGAAATCTTTAACAAATTAAACAATTTCTGGGAAAATTTTCCTTTTTTGTGGAAATTTTCTGAAGGAGCTTCGTCTTTGTATTTGATCTCAAGTTGACGGTTTCGTAAATCCTAAAGTTAAGGGTAGAACTTATACGGTCCCATATTATAATAGTGTAAACCAGATATTTAATCCTGGCGCTTTCTTAAATTATTTTCTGGAGTATTCGCTACCTATGGGTATTTTACAGTAAAAACGCACGAAGGAACAAAATACCAGCTTCATGCAAGTTTAATACATATTTGCAAGATAGTTGTAAATTTTAACTTAGTTTTCTAAAATCACAGAATTAATTTATATTTTTCAACGACATTTTTTTCATAGAATAGAAAATAATTCCGTACCCAGTCACATGCAACCGCCGTATCTTTATTATCGTCGTCAAAGCAAGGATTTATCTTATCTGTCCTTAATGTTATAGGCACGACAGAAAGACACTGACATGCTTTTATTTGTCAATATCTCAGCTCAACAGTGTTCATCATCAACTGAAATATTTATTCATATGAGCGCGTGTAATTACATATTGTATTACCTTATGATTTTAGCTCGATTATTTTACCCTCCATCTTTGAATAAATTATAATCAGTAGATGGTAGCTCGTAATCACTTTGGCTCCAAGTTGAACAGTTGTATAAATCTCCTTAAGCCAAAAAAAAATTGTAGGGTAAGCCCTATGCATTTCGCCCACTAAGTGGGCATCTTCAGGGGAGAACCTGCCTTGGCAGTGAACAAGGTTCAACTGCGACAAAGTTAGAGGAGAGGTTTAAAACGAAGAACGAAAAAACGAAAAACAAATGAGGGACGAAAAGAATTTTATGCGTCAAGTTCGGTCAATTTGTATAAAGTTTTGTTAAAATCAGTATCTGTGTTCATAACATTGTTTCTGTTTTTATAGATATGAAGATTTTCTAACGAGTTAAGTGAATGATTGGCTGAAGTTAACAATGTTAAGTCCTCTATGTGTATACTATGTCCAGTTTCGAGGATATGAGTGGCTACACTTGATTTCTCAAACCGATTGTGTTTGTAATGGGCTAAGTGTTCTTTAAATCGTGTTATTAGTTTACGTCTAGTTTGTCCTATGTACATTAAATTGCAATGTGAACATTGTATTTTATAAATTCCGGACTTGTTCAAATTCTCCGTTCTGTCCTTAGTGCTATCTAGTAAATTTTTCAAACTATGTGGGTTCGTGTATGTTATTGTGCAATTCTTATGTTTGAAAATTTTATTCAAGCCTCTGTTTAATATGGGACAATACGGTAGTTTTATATATTTGTTGGCTTTATTGTTGTCAAGTTTGAAAGTGGTGGAGTTGGACAACGTTTTTTTAAGATTGTGTTTCCTTATTAATTTATTGATTAAATTGGGATCAAAACCAAGTTTCTTTGCAGTTTGTTTTATATGTTTGAGTTCTTGAACATATCTATCTTTGTTAAGGGGCATGTTGCACAATCGGTGTGTTAAGAATTGGAAAATAGCTGTTTTTTGATTCATGGGATGGAAGGAGTTATTTGGAATATAATTGTCAGTATGTGTTGGTTTCCTGTAAATATCAAACTCTATTTGTTGTTGGTTATTGTTGATTAGTAAATCCAGAAATGGTAAAGTATTGTTCTCTTGAAGTTCAAAAGTAAATTTTATGGATGGATATAAGTTGTTTAATTGATCCACGAAGTTTTCTACTTTTTGTTTTTTTAAATCAAAAATTGTAAAAATATCATCAACATATCTAAACCAACATTCAGGAAAATAATGGAATTTGTCTTTGCAAGTCTTTTCAAAATGTGACATAAATATGTTGGCTAAAAAGGGGGATAAAGGATTTCCCATGGTGGTACCTTGTGTTTGCTGATAAATTTCGTTGTGAAATTGAAAAATGTTTTGTTGCATGCATAAGTTAGTGAGCCGTAAGTATTCGTGGACAACTTCATCAGTAAAATTTTGTTTTAATAAAAGAGATTTTAAGATTTGGGATGTTTCATCTAGGGGTACACTGGGGAAAAGACTTTTCACGTCGAAAGAGACCAAAATCTCTGATTCTTTGATGGTTGTATTTTTTTTTAATTCTTCATTAATTCTTATGATTTGATCAACAAATTAAAAAACAGAAACAATGTTATGAACACAGATACTGATTTTAACAAAACTTTATACAAATTGACCGAACTTGACGCATAAAATTCTTTTCGTCCCTCATTTGTTTTTCGTTTTTTCGTTCTTCGTTTTAAACCTCTCCTCTAACTTTGTCGCAGTTGAACCTTGTTCACTGCCAAGGCAGGTTCTCCCCTGAAGATGCCCACTTAGTGGGCGAAATGCATAGGGCTTACCCTACAATTTTGTTTGGCTTAAGGAGTTTTATACAACTGTTTAAATTATAATCAGTTAATGTCCAGAATCACATTTTTCCTTTCGATTCGTTGAAAAATATAAAGTGCAGCTTTTAATTGGATGCATGCAAGTTATTGTGATAATTCTGGACCTCATCCTTTGTCACACGTAGGAGTGGCGTAGCCGAAAATTGAACTTCTAATTTCTCTCACAGTTGTAACTGTTAATTCATAAAGCAGTCTAGAAAAAAAACGAAACGCATCGTGATTCACATGACAACATCCGCGTCACAGAAGAGACACGTGTTTGTCGGACAATGCTATCCCTTACACCGTGTTACTGAATGCCGCTATCTTGCTGGAGTAGAATAAATAACGTGTTTACACTCCCCACAACAAAAGGAGCGGCGTATTTCACTCGCGTTATTAGGCATAAACATGTAGACCTTTTTGCTTATCTCTGCATGCGCCGCTGTGAGGGGGGAAACATAGGATAGAATCGGTCTGACGGATCGCAAAATATTAAGAGGAACACACATAGCAAGCGTAATTTTTCGGTACTTGAGCTTCTCGTCTAAATGGCATCGCTAAACACGTAGCTTAAAAAGTAAATTGACGCTATCGCAATCTCGCCAAGAATTTCGAATTTTTTATCTATTCATATTTTCTTTTCCTTTTTTTCTTCTAATTTTACATATATTATGTTAAGTTTATGCATATGAAAATCACTGTTAATTAATCTGGTACTATTTTATATCATAGTTTTATAACACATAGGTATATACTTTTCTCAATTAATTTGTTAAATAAAATGCGGTAAAAATCCTGAAATATAGCGTAGTGTATATTATTTCAATGAATGAGAATGAATCTTTTAATTGTATGAAAATCGTTTAACATTGACGTCTTATGATAAATTCAAAGGAAAATTTATTACTGAAGAAAGGAATGTAATGTTGCAGGAGCAGGACAAAATAAAATTTTGTTACACAGCTCAAAACATTTCAAATGTGTTAGGATGTATATTTGCTATATGCTGATATATTTAAAATCAGAAATATTATTAATTCATGCTTTACCTATTAATATTTTTTTCATTTTTGAAATAACTTCGACGGCAACGTAATTTTAATTTGACTAGTTCTAGAATATCAGGCGGTAGCTCCCATCGAATGTTCCATTTCCTTTTAATCACCAAATCTGCCATCTCTATTTAAAAAGCTAAAATAATTTATCATAATTCTTTGGGCAATCGATTCCTGTTTAAGTTTTTAATTAACTATACTGGCTGTTAAAGCTTTTCTTCCAATTCAACATCTTTTAGATTTAGCAGATTTTCATAATAATAACATTTGCATGAATTTGAATGTGTGCACGAGACCAATTTTTCACCCGAGTTCAAACAAGTGCATTTAAAATTGGTGCCAGAAAGGAGCTAGTGTGCCCATCAACAACAAAAGTCTGCTTGATAGACAATAATTGAAGTCAAGATGTGACACAGCTTATAGTAACATTGACATCTCAGTGAATCCAAGTTTGGTGTGTCATTCTCTCATTAGCTTAGCTCTCAATTTCTAAAAATCAACAGGTGGACAACGCACTATTATTGTTAAGAAATAACAATTTTTGTATTGGCTGCGGAGTTATATTTAATCTTCATCCAGTGAATGAGGACCGCGACTGGGGGATTTCCTGTCTCACATAAAGCGATTATGTTAATTTTAATTTAAAATTGTAAATGGGTTAGAATTATATTTGCAACCAGAATGATGAATTACAAGAATTCCAAACCAGGACCAATGCAGGCCGACTTCCCAAAGTTGACGTCCCGAATTGATTACTTATATTGGCAGGAAATGTTTCAGTATGTGTTAGTCATTCCAAGGAATTCTCATGCCAAAAATGCCACCTGTAGAACGTATTTTATCAATGATAGAGAAAAATTGGAAAACAAATTAATAGAGTATTATCAAATTTAAAATACTAAAAACAATGTCAATATCTCTCTGACATATTGCATATGTATTTTTTATATAAACGAATTTAATAAATGCTACTGTTTATACACTATTATGACTGGATCAACTGTCCATTGCTGAAGAGAAGTCTAGCGGTAATAGAAATACCCCATTTGTTCACTCGTCTATGATCAAGCCGAGTTCGGTAATAATCGTCTCCATGGCAACAATCCGATTAAATGCGATATAAAACTCTAAAACGCTATGTTTTAGTAGAAATTCAAGAAAATATGACTAATTATCAAATTTTGGTGATAAGAATTAGAATCTACAATCTTTTTCCCTTAGAACAATACAAACTTCGTGCCTATATCACAATTTTGAGATATTTTCATGTATTAAGAAAACCTCTCTACACGATGGATTTGGGATTTCCTATATAAATCAAATAGGTAAAGCGTTCCTGGAATCAAACCCGGGACTTCAATCTTTGCAAAATAAAATATATCCCAGAGATGGGCCCTGGCAGCATGAGCCGCATACCAAGTTTGATAAAAATCGGTCATTTGGAGCAAAAGTTGTTAGTAAGGGACACACACACAGACAGGACCATTTAATAAGGATATGTTTCCTTTGTAAACCGGCCTAAAAATGGAATTTCACGTTTTCAATGCGCAATAATACCGCATTGAATTTCGCCAATCGAATTGTTTTCTTTCAAATATTAACAAACGAACAATCTGATTAGGCTCAATGATGACAGTTTATTCTAAATAATCTGTAGAATAATTTAAACGTTGTTAATTGGTAATTTAATCAATAAATTAAAATCCTTTGAGTTATAACAATGCTAAATAGGTATATTTATACGAAACAAGGCTCTTGTATTGAAGGAAGTTTGTTTATAAAACCACTGAATGAAACATTGCGTGGTACAAATATTCAACAAGTAAGAATCGACGAAACATGTTTTTATTGTGTGGAATGATTCAAGAAAACATCTTTATATTTCCTTTAAATGAAAGATAAATTAATACTTTTGCGAAAAATACTAAACAATCTTGGGGAAGAAGATTGAAAATGCCAGATTTCATTTTTCAATTGACATAGATTTATTGTTATTTCGCTAGGCGCATTCGCAGACTCGAAAAAATATAGCTTATAATAACTGGTAAATACTTTTATACTGCTTTGTTATTCTTTGCTCTACTGCACATCAATATTCAATAACCATATAATTGAAATTAACTCGATAATATAAAATTATTCTCGGAATTATATTCTTCCTTGAGGCAATTTCACAATAATATCATGGGAAAAGTCAAAGAACTTATTAGAATAATCGTTTGAGTTTCAAACCAATTAAATGATTGTATTTCACGCGCAATATATTTCTGTAGACAAGTGAAGAAGACAATCCTTTTAATATGTCAATAAAAATCAAAACGAAGGGATGATCGGGACTCGTTCCATTCTTTTTTCTTAACTCTTTGACAAAGCGGAAAAAAATCGCTCTCTTAATGCAACATTAGGCTCCCCGAAAAATCTCCATTTCCCTTCTCCCTCACCCTCCCTCTTCCTCTCCCTGCCCCTCTCCCTGCCCCTCTCCCTGCCCCTCTCCCTGCCCCTCTCTCTTCCTCTCCCCCACGCTCTCCCCCCTCTCTCTCCCACGCTCTCCCCCCCTCTCTCTCCCACGCTCTCCCCCCTCTCTCTCCCACGCTCTCCCCCTCTCTCTCCCCCTCTTTCTCTCCCTTTCTTCCCCTCTTTCTCCCCCTCTTTCTCCCCCTCTTTCTCCCCCTCTCTCTCCCCCTCTCTCTCTCCCCCTTTCTCCCCCCTCTCCATACCCCTCTCTCTCGGCCCCTCTCTCTCCCCCTCTCTCTCCCCTTCTATCTCACCCTCTCTCTCCCCTCTCTCTTCCCTCCTCCCCTCTCATTCTCCGGAGATCAAGGATCAATTGGTTTCGATGGCACGGCACGAGATCCGCGAATTCAATTAGCGCGATCTATCAGTCAGTTATTTCAAACGATATCTCACGAAGGGCGTGGGGGAAGGAGAGGGGTGGAGGTCGGGGAGTGGGAGGTAGGGGAATTGGACTAATGCAGCTCCATCAACTCAATTACGGTCGCTTAATTCGTTCGGAATTTTTCTCTCTTGCGAGAAGGAAATCAGAGAGAGATAGAGAGGGAGTGTGTGTAGGAAACTGGATTATTTTTTCCTCTTCCCTTAGCCGAATTAGCTCTTCCCTTCGAATTGCTTTTTCCAGTTGATTTCATTCTTTTTACACGCCTCAGGGCGAAGAGAGAGGTACAGAGAGAGAGGGAGAGAGAGGTAGAGAAGGAGAGAGAGGTGGAGGAAGGGAGAGAGAAAGAGGGGTCAGGAGTGAGAAATTTCCACCTCCCGGGGTGGAAATTGCACCGGATAAAAACCAAATGATGATGGCATCGGAGTGGGCAAAGGGCAAGATGGGCTCGGGCTAGAGATCGATATGTATAATGACTTTCTAAGCCTCTCAGCATAAACTCCCTTTACTCTCTGCTCTCTCTCTCTCTCTCCCTCACTACCTCCATATCTCTCCCCGCCCTTGTTATCCCTTTCCAGTGACCACCTCCTGCCATGTAAACACATGTGCCTCGTTTTCCCATCTCATCAACCCGTGGGTCGGCCACAATCGCTTTCATTTTTTTTCCTCCGGCATAACCAGGCGGGAAACAAGGGTTATTAGCTTTTGAAATGAGGGAGTGATTTCGAGTCCTTGGAACTAGGGAGGAACGTTTTTTTTCGCCCAAGTGGTTATTTTTAATAAATTAAGTGGGTTATAGAGTAGTTTCCCTGATACATGGCACCTTTTATACTCGAGCGACTCGAGCGAAGTGCGGTGATTTTCTTTTGTTTCATTTAAAGTATTTTTCTTTTTTTCGATCGCCACGTGAATTGTGTCCCACGACCCGGTCGAAGCCACGTATGAAGGAATCGCATCGGCTTGTTAAGGGCGTGAAAAAATTGGCAGAGATGTAAAAACGGATGATATATGTGGAAGGGTTGATTGGAATAACCACCTTTCCCTCTCTAAATCTCTTTTCCTCTCCAAATATCTTTTCCTCAAGGTTTTGTAGGTTTGATTTTACTCCCCCCGCGCTTTTCATTTTTTTCGAATACGTCAGAATTTTTGCGTGACTCTGTTCTATTTCATAGTCGATGGAATGCAATTTATATTACTTAAGATATAGCTTAAACTAAAATTAGTTGATGTTTACTGTGGCGGATTATTTCGAAACGTTAGAATGGAATTGAGCGATACTCTACTTAAAAATAAAATCTCTTGGTTGATATTTATATGTTGCCAGTTTTATATAATATAAATTCTTTTATAAAATTCAGCTTTCATCGTTAATAATAATAACTAATGAACTTTTTGTAAAATCCGATTCTCTATATTTTAATATTTGAAGTACAACCTCAAGCATATAAATTAGAGCTAGCAATAAGAATTCTTTGGTTATGTAATTTTAAGTTTAGTATAAATTTACTAAAATGACCTGTTGGTAATAAGCAATGGTCGTATTTCATCTTTTTTTGAGAGTTAACTATTTCACAAATAACCGAAATGTTTACGTGCAAAATTGTAATTAACCACCATATATGACCGATTTGGAATTTTGAATCGTAGTATTTTTCTGTGAAATCGAGTAAAGGGAGAAAATTTTATGTTAAATTTCCAATTCCTAGTTTCCCAAAAACAAAAATGTTTTGTTATTGAGACCCTTGATATAACTTACTATCATTTTTCTGGTTATATTTTTTTATTCTCGCCAAATTTGATTTTTATTTCGATAAAACGTAGGCTTATCGATGCTCTTTAACCCGAGGACTCTGCTTGTTCGTCTAAAGGTCCCCTCTCAAACGAGTTAACGGGTCCATTTTCCCTCGCACACACACACACAAGCCGTCTCGTGTTATGTATTTTTGATTGGGCTCCTTAAGGCGAGCCCTGCGAAGGGCCAAATGTTTTGCCCCGATCACGCACCGCCTCTTTTCCTCCATTCCCCGATGGGATGAAACGAAGATAAAAAATGTGCGCATTTATAAAAAACGCGTAAAAAACGGAAATACTCGATCCCAATGCGGTGGTGACGAGCTCGTGGAGTGAATTGATCACGTGATCGGCTGCAATGTCAAATCACTTTCGAAAAAATACGATTCCCAGTATGGCATTGATGCAAGGAGAAGGGTGAGGAAGAGAGAGAGAGATAAAAAGAAAAAGGGGAGGTATAAGGGGAACAAGATTGAGGGGGAGAGAGAGAGAGAGAGAAGAACGTAGGATGTCAAATCCCGACCATTCCGGCTCCTCACTATATTTCCCAACTATTCCGCTGCCTCTTTATTGCACACCATCTTGAGATTTTCGTTTTATATATTTGTTACTCTGGTCTGGTGGAAACGACTCTTGGAGGGGGAGATATCAGCACAGCGTCAGGAGACAGAGAGCGAAGAGAGTGAAAGACGGGTTTGATGGGGAGAGAGTTTAGGGAAGGAAAAGAGAGTCGAACTCAAGTTAGGGACTAAAGAAGGACGGTTAAAATAGAGAATAGCAAAAGAGAGAAACACGGGAGAAATGCTAGTTTTCAGTTACAATATGGATCGCATGAAGGTCATTGATTCAAATATTTTTTAACAAATCACGCGATGTGAAGAAGTTTCATTAATTTTCTGAACGCATTACATAATTATTACTTCAATTTCATTTATCAGAGTCAATGAAAAGAAAAATTTCTTAATGAATTAAAAATATAATATATTCATGGAAGGTTTTAAAAATAAATTATAACTAAGGTGGTTAATGAAGTTATAAAATAAATTAAAGGAAAAATATGCAGTCAATAATAGCACGAAAGAATAGCCAAGAAGTAGAAAGTTATAATAGCGATGTGCACAGTTTGCCTGCAGAAAAATTATTAAGAGAAATATATACGAGGGGAGAGTGATGGGAAATATTTGTGAAAGACTAAATAGATATATGGTATAACAAAGTATTTTAGAAATAATAGAGTATGTTTTATTGATTAATTAGCCGGATAGATGAATTTTAAAACAAAATAATAGAATATATTTATATTAAATATAGCAGGTTCTATAGTAGGAAGGCAGCTTTATTCAAGAAGAAATGATGATTTCTACAATGGTAAGGATCTGGAAATATATATTATCTATGTGACATGGAGATTAGGATTGAGAGGAGAGGGCAGAAAGATGGTGATAAAAGGAAGAATGGCAATAAATAAAGAAAGATATAAATAGGTAATGAGAGTAAGGGAGAGAGAGACTAAGGGAGGGAGGAGAATATAGAATGAGGAGAGGGACGAAGAGAGGGAGGAAGAGAGAAAGACAGAAACATAGTGATTCAGGTGACTGCTAACCCTAACTCCAAATTTTTCATACCTCAAAAAACATCCTTGTAACCTCCTCCCTCACAAAAAACCTCGAATCTTCAATTGCGTGACTTGAATCTTTCTCAAAAGGTGTCTCCTCCTGCTACGTTATTCATCGAGGCCTTTAAGAGGCGACTGGAGCTCCATCAGAAGACTCCAATCCGAGTTTCACAGGCCCCAGAAGTCGAATAACCCATCTGCCCCTTCCCCTCTTTCCTTCTCCTAATTTCCTCTCTCCGCTCCATCCACCACCCTCTTCCTCCTCTCTTACACTCAATCCGACCCCTCCCCCATACCCTCATCTCCGCCCCCTCCCCAATCCTCCTCCCACCTTTTCCTCCCCTACCACACCTCCAAATAAGAGGGCAATATAACCCTCCACCCCCGCAAGCAGCCACTCCACATTCAACCCTTCTCCTCACTATCCTTCCCAGATACCCTTCTACTCTCCCACCTTCTACTTCCCTTGCTTCCAAGTCATCCCTACCGAATAGGACTCAATCCCTATATAAGGTTCTCCTTTTTCCCTATAAAAAAGAAGAGGTCATGCAATGTTTTCTAACGAGCGGGTGGTGAGCTTTTCCAATTGCGATTTTTATTGGCAGGATATGACGGCGATATCCATTGCATGAATGAGTGTGTATATATATATATATATATATATATATATATATATATATATATATATATACATACATATACACACAGACAAGTAGTTGGTGCTTGCATACTGCAAGCATTTCATCTCACCTTGAAAAAATTAATTTTACAGGCAGATGTTTTATTATTAGATAGATTTTTCATATAAAAGTTTGCACCTCTGAACTAAGGACAACTAATAACAACGGAACGAAAATAACATAATTTTTATAATCACCTTCAAACACATAAAATAACGGAAGCACGTTCAAATTTCGCGCCGAAATATGCAAAGCGAAAAACCGTCGTGGAGACGTAGTGGAAATGACCGGGGAGGGTAGAGGGGGAGGAAGCGCGCAGCTACGCAATTCGTGGAGACCTTCCCACCACCGCATTTACCGACCTTGGCGTGTTTAAATGGCTAAATCGCCCTTATATGATGTGAGGTATAGATTAAAAATTTTATTCGGGTTGAGGACAACATTTGCTACAATAAAGTTCGGATACTTACGATTAATAGTTTTCGAGATTAAAATTGTTAATACGTAATTAGCGTTAAAAATACCTATAGCAATCGTAAATTATATTCCCATGCCTTTTCTACAAAATGATTGCAAAAGCTCGTCCTAGGACGAATAGTTTCCGAGATAACAATTATTAAACTTCAATGTGCAAATGGGGTAAAAAAACCCTAAAAATGAACAATTGTGAAATTTTCGATTTTTCTGGTGTGTTGAGAGAAAAATCCTCTAAACGTGGCCAGTTTCAAGTCTCCAGCTTATCCGGAATTGCAATCCTCCTGATATATATGCTATTACAAGTAGTTCGTGCTTGCATTCTGCAAGCATTTCATCTCATCTTGAAAAAACATTAATTTTTCAGAGAGATATTCCATCATTGCAAATATATTTTTTAATACAAAAGGTTTTACCTCTGCACCGAATTTCGTTCTTTACTTATGGAACATAATTGAATAAAATAATCCCTAAAATTTGCAATTTTAAGAATTTAATACTTTTTCCACATTGGGGTACTAAAGCCACACATTTCTGCCAAATTTTAAAGTTAAAGCTCATCTAGAAGTGAAATAATATTTATTTAATTGTTTAAATTTAAAAATTTTTAACGGCCGCAAAAACATATTCATCGAGATATTCAAATGTTTGTTTGTGCATTTATATTTAGCTCTAAATAACGCAAAAGTTTAAGCTCCCTAGTACCCGTAATACCTAAACATTTATCTATTTGTTTACACTTTAAGAATTTTAAACAGCCAAACAAATTAAAATTTCAAAATTTCTATAATCCCTATTTCATTATTTCATTAATTTTACATTTAAAAAAAATTTCAGCTTCGTAGCACATTCGGAAATACATAAACCTCAGAAATTTGTTTAAATATTTTCCAATTCTTTAGCTGCCGCATTCTTAAGTTTTTTCAAGGTTTTACTTTTATTCTAGTCGATTTTGCACATATTCCTACCGAAGAAAAAAATTTAGTCTCTCGCTCATCTGGAAGTGCCTAAACATAAGTATATATATATATATATATATATATATATATATATATATATATATATATATATATATATATATATATACGTTCATTACAGAGGAGGATATAACATATATAGGTTTTAGCTGATAGACGATTTTAAAGGGAAAGAGAGTTATCAAGATATTTAGAACACAGCGAAACATAGGTTATATGGAGAACCAGGTTTAACCATGAATAATCACGGACCTGTCGACGGACAGATTAGCAATGATGATATATATATATATATATATATATATATATATATATATATATATTGTCGAATGTAAATTACGAATAGGGACTTGGAACGTAAGAACTATGAGAAAGGCAGGAAAGCTAGAGAACTTGAAAGAAGAAATGAGAAGAAATAGAGTTGACATTATAGGGCTAAGCGAAACTAGATGGGAGGGAGAAGGACAGTTCGACTCGGAAGAATTTACGGTAGTTTATTCTGGAGGAAATAGTGGGGAAAGGGGAGTAGCTCTGGTACTTAGGAAAGATATGATGAAAAGCGTGACAAAGATAATAGCAACGAACGATAGACTGATGACAATAAAGCTAAAAGCAGTCCCAGTGGACATGCTGATAATCCAGGTATATATGCCAACGTCAGCTCATGACGATGAAGAAATAGATGAGATCTATAAGCAAATTAATGAAATATACGAAGAAGACGGAAGAGGAAAGGTAAACTGCATAATAATGGGAGATTGGAACAGCATAGTCGGAGAAGGACAGGAAGAAAATGTTGTCGGGCAATACGGACTTGAGAAGAGAAATCGAGGAGGGGAGAAACTCGTACTATTCTGCATCAATAATGACCTTGTAGCTACTAATACATGGTTCAAAAACCATAAACGAAGGTTATACACATGGAAAAGCCCAGGAGATAGAATGAGATGCCAAATAGATTACATCCTTGTAAAACAAAGATTCAGGAACAGCATAAAGAACGCCAAGGCATTGCAAGGAGCAGACATTGATTCAGATCACAGCCTTCTAATACTTGACGTAAGTACAAAGCTCAAACAAATAAGAAAAACGAGAAGAGAAAGACAGACCTGGGACCTAGAAAAACTGAAAGAAAGGCAGGATGTAGTCAGCATGAAGTTAGAAGATAACCTAAGAAAGTTGGAAAACAAACCGAAGACCGTTGATATAGAATGGGATGAAATTAAAACCAGTATCAAGGATACCTTGGATAAAAAGATTGAAAAACAAGAGAAGAAAATCAGAAAACCATGGATCACGAAGGAAATGCTGGAGAAAATGGATGAGAGACGAAAATGGAAAAACGTTAACAGTGAAGAAAGTAGAGCCAACTATAGGCGTATAAACAATGAGTTGAGAAGGGTAACAGATAAAGCTAGAGAAAATTGGATAAAAGGAAAATGTGATGAAATAGAACAAATGGAGAAGTTAGGACGGTACGATATGATGTACGCTAGGGCACTGGAATTAGAAGATAAGAAGTCTAATGGAATTTTTGGTAAAGGAATTATGAATACGGATGGGAAGATAGTCTCAGAAACAAAGGATGTAGCACAGGTATGGGAAGAATACATTAAGGAATTATACAGCAAACAGGCAGGAGCGGCAAAAGTAGAACTGGAAAATGAGGAAAACATTGAAGAAGACAACTTAGGCCCAAGTATTATGGAGAGCGAAGTAGAAAAAGCGATAGTAGAACTAAAGAAGGGGAAAGCCACGGGCAGCGATGGAATACCGGCTGAGATACTTAAAGTCATAGGATCAGAAGGACTGAAAGCGATCACGAAATTAATTAATAAGATTTACGACAAGGGAGAGTGGCCTCAGGATTTCCTAGAAGTAACAATGATCCCTCTAAAGAAGAAGCCAAAAGCAATGCAGTGTAAAGATTACAGAACTATAAGCCTTCTGTCACACACAGCGAAGATCATCACGAGGATTCTTAATAAAAGGCTGGAGAAAAAGGCAGAGGAAATAATAGGGGAAGATCAATTCGGTTTCAGAAAAGGACGAGGAACTAGAGATGCTATAGGAGTAGCTAGAATCATATCAGAAAGGGCAATAGAATACAGTCAAGATATTTGTGCATGTTTCGTAGACTGGCAGAAGGCCTTTGATAGAGTAAATTGGGTAAAGTTGATGAAGATATTAAAGGATATAGGTGTAGACTGGAAAGACAGGAGACTGATTAGGAATCTATATGAGAATCAAGTTGTAAAAGTCAGGTTTGAGAATGTGGACACCTGCGGAATAATTATCGGTAGAGGAGTAAGACAAGGCTGCTGCCTATCGCCAACCCTATTCAATATATATGGAGAAAGTTTAATGCAAGAAGCTTTAGAGGGCACAGGGGATTTCAAAATTGGAAGATAAAAAGTTGAATGGAATTATGAATTATGAATACGGATGGGAAGTATACTCAGCAAAAATAGAAGTAAAAATGAGGAAAACATTGAAGAGGACAACATAGGACCAAACATTATGGAGAGTGAAGTAGAAAAACCGATAGTGTAACTAAAGAGAGGAAAATCCACAGGCAGCGATGGAATGCCGGCTGAGGTACTTAAAATCATAGGATCAGAAGGACTACAATCGATCACAAAATTAATCAATAAGATTTACGACACGGGAGAGTGACCTCGGGGTTTCCTAGAAGTAACAATGATCCCTTTAAAGAAGAAGCCAAAAGCATTGCTGTGTAAATACTACAGAACAATAAGCCTTCTGTCACACACTTTGCAGATCATCACAAGGATTATTAATCAAAAACTAGAGAAAAAGGCAGAAACAATGCTAGGAGAACATGCATTCTGTTATAGAAAAGGACGAGGAACTAAAGATGCTATAGGGGTAGTTAGAATTATATCAGAAAGGGCAATAGAGTACAGTCAATGTATCTGCATATGTTTCGTAGACTGGCAGAACGCCTTTGATAGAGTAAATAGGGTAATGTTGATGAAGATATTAAAGGATATATTTGTACACTAGAAAGATAGGAGACCGATTAGGAATCTATATGTGAATCAAGCTGTAAAGGTCAAGTTGGAGAATGCGGACACCTGCGGAGTAAATATCGGTAGAGGATTAAGACAGGGCTGCTGCCGATCGCCGACCTTATTCAATATACGATATATGGAGAAAGTCTAACGCAGGAAGCGTTAGAAGGCACAGGAGATTTCAAAATTGGAGGAAGGATTATAATAACAGTAAAATACGCAGATGACCGAGTACTTCCAGCAAGAAAGGAAGAGGAACTCCAGAAAATGATAAATAGACTAGTAATAACAGGTAGAAAATACGGTATGGAAATAAATACGGAAAAACCCAAGGTCATTTGAATATCTACCATAAAAGAGGATCTGAACATAATTATTGGAGGAAAGCCATTAGAACAAGTTTCAGACTATAAATATCTTGGACGCGTCATAACAAAAGAAGCAAAATGTACGGATGAGATCAGGACTGGAATACGAAAAGCAAAAGCTGCTTTCAGAAGAAAGAAACACCTACATACGGGGAATATAAGTGAATATATCTGCAAGAAGTTAATAAAATGCTATGTATGGAGTATAGTTTTGTACGGGGCAGAAACATGGACGCTAAGGAAAAATGATATCAAATATTTGGAAAGCTTTGAAATGTGGACTTGGAGGAGAATGCTAAAGATAAAATGGACAGATGGGATGAAAAAAGTGAAGTGCTACGAAGAGTAGGAGAGAAGCGAATGATTATACATAGTATTAGAAAGAGGATGGCAAACGGGGTTGGAAATTACATGAGAAGAGAGAGTATGATTAAAGACGTGTGAGAAGGAAAACTAGATGGAAAAAGGGATAGAGGTAGGAAAAGGTTTCAGCTGATAGACGATTTGAAAGGGAAAGAGAGTTATCAAGATATAAAGAGGACAGTGAAAAATAGGAGTATAGGGAGAACCAGGTTTAACCATGAATAATCACTGACTTGTCTACGGACAGGGTAGCAATGATATATATATATATATATATATATACTAGAAGAAGGTGTTTGCATTCTGCAAGCATTTCATCTCACCTTGAAATCATTAATTATTCAGAGAGATATTTCATTATTAGAAGTTTTTGTAATAAAAAATATTTCGCCTCTGTACCAATTTTCGTTTTTTACTTAATGGAAAATAATAGAGTAAAGTATTACCTAAAATTTGCAATTTTAAGAATATTATACTTTTTCCATTGTGGGGTTCTAATGCCACAACTTTGTGCCAAATTTTAGTGTTATTGCACATCTACAAGTGAAGTAATATTTATCTAATTTTTTAAATTTTAAATATTTTACGGCCGCAATAACAACTTCATGAACTTATTCAAATATTTAATTATGCATTCTTACAATGGTCTAAATAACTTTAAAATTTCAGCTCCCATTGCTCGCCCCGTAATACCTAAACATTTACCTATTTGTTTAAATTTTATAAATTTTGAACAGCCAAACAAATTAAAATATCAAAATTTCTATAATTTCTATTTCGTTTTTTTTTACAAATCCTATATTTAAGAAAAATTTCAACTCTGTGGTACATTCGGAAATAAATAATTCTTGAAAATTTGTTTAAACAATTGAGAATTTTTAGCGGTCGAATTGTTAATAAAATTTTAGATATTTGTTTTTTTTTTTCTATATAGAATTTGCTTCAAAATATTAGCATAAGCTCGTAACTACGACCTTTAATTTCCGTGATAAAAATTAATAAACTTTAATGTACAGATTGAGTTAAAGCAACCCCTAAATATTAATAATTTTGAAATTTTCGATTTTAAAATTAGTTATGAGCAAAATCCTATTGTCGTGCAAAATTTCAGCTCCGTGTTCCTTTTAGATTGGTCTACACATTAAAATTCCCTTTCCCCATGTTAACTTATGGCGGATTTTTCTTTAATATTTCCTGTTTTTGGATTTTGACGTCGTTATAAGCTTACGCTGCAGTTTTTAATCAATTGCATTATAATACAATCCACTGAATCTCTTTAGAAGCTCTAAATTAAAGCTATTATTATATCCAGTTCATCAATCCCCATAATTGAAAGGAGTAATGTTCTTTTATTTAATAAAATATATCGCTTTTTTAAATTATGCCGTCGTCATATGTATTCGTCTTTTGTTGAAATCAATGGGACAATAAGAATTTCCCTGTTGAAAAGCATTAAAGCAATGCTATTATAATACGAATTGTCAGTTCCTATTGAAAAGCATTGTCCTGGTTGCTATGGTAGCTGAAGTTCTTTATTGTTTAGCATCTGCTTTTTTCCGATTAAAAACATATTTCTTCGTCAATCAGCCACTGATTTGAATTTAGTCTTCAAAAATAAGAAACCAAATTCGTTTAGATGCAGAATTGTTTTTGTCCCGAGATTCTATCTTAATTATAACTAATGTAAAAATTCAAATTTGTGAAACTATGCACAGATTTCAACGATTTTTTATGGATTGTCGAAACGGAACATTGGTGTCAAGAATACCACATTAAAAGTGATAATATTTGGAATTTTTGATTTTTCTAGTCTAAAATCGCCAAGAATAAACTACCCTTTATTTTTGTGACATATAATTTTTATGAAAAAAGCGTCTGCAAAAGATTATATATTGTATAAATACGACATATCATTTAATGTACTCGTTTGGGCCCTAGGACGGCGAACAGACAGACAGACAGACGGCACGGCGAAAACAGCTTTTATGGACTCGGGGATACCTAAAACGTTTATTTCCAATTAGATAAATATTATTTTACTTCTAGATGAACTACATCGTTAAAATTTGGCAGAAAGGTGTGTCATTAGTGCACCATAATGGAAAAAGTATAATATTCTTAAAAATCTAAATATTAGGTATTGTTTTAATCAAATATTGTTCAGTATGGAAGGAATGAAAATTGGTGCAGCGGTGAAATGTTTTGAATTTATAAAAAATTATAATAGTGAAATATCTCTCTAAAAAATTAATGTCTATCAGAGTGAGATTAAATGCTTGCAGAATGCAAGAACCAACTACTTGTAACATATATATCTAATATATAAAAGGCAAAAATCCAAAACACCCTTCTAACCAAAATATCTCCGGAATAAAACCAATCAATTTTAAACAATCTTTATTTTAGGCGACAGGGCAGTCCCCAAAGTAGGTTTGGATACCACTCTTAACCCCTTACACTCTCGCGCAGCGCAACCCTGGTGAGGAATCTGTTTCTGTCTGTCTGTCTGTCTGTAACTATGTTCCCTTATAACTCGAGAATGTCTGTACCGATGTGCACCATTCTTTCACTAATTTGTTCAGAATTACAACGAACAGGTTTACGTAAAAATACAATATACAGCGTGTTTAAGGCAAATAACGTTTTTACCTGTAGTGTAAATACCTTTCACGTACAAAAAACATATGAATATACAGTCTGATGGAAAGTTATGACATTTTTTCAAGAACCCTTTTACGGAACAAAATACTTCTCTGTAGGTAATTTTTAGATGCAACGCTTTGTATGTTGAGCGTGCGCGTGCGCAATCCCGAATAGCAACCGGGCAACGCCGGGTCAAACAGCTAGTATACGATATAGGATATAGGAGGATACTAATGTTTAAGAACTTCCAGAAGATCTGGAGATTCGAAATTTTTTACACATGTAGAATTTTGTGCAAAATCGACTAGAAAAAATGAAAGCCTTGAAAAGGTTCAACAATACGGAAGCTAAAAATTCCTAATTTTTTAAACAAAATTTCAAGGTTTACGTATTTCTGAATGTTCTGTGTAGCTGAATTTTTTTTTAAATGTAGAATTTGTAATAACACGAAATATTGATTATAGAAATTTTTTTATTTTAATTTCTTTTGGCTGTTAAAAATTCTTAAAATTTAGATAAATACATAAAAGCTTAGTTACTAGGAAGTGAGCTAAAGCGCTGAAATTTTAAAATTATTTATAGGTTAGTTCAAATGCACAATTAAATACTTTAAAATGTCGATGAATATGTTGTTGCGCCCATTAGAAATTTTTAAAATTTAAACAATTAGATAAATGTTATTTCACTTTTAGACGTGCTACAACTTCAAAATATGATAGATATTTGGGGCATTATTAACCCAATGTGAAAAAGTATAATATTCTTAAAATTGCAAAACTTTTTGTTTTTATTTTTTCATATACGTGGTATTTTGTTATCGTGAAAAAATCGACTTCAAGATCTTGACGGAAATACACGTTTTAGGTGTCCCTGAGTCCATAAAAGTGGTTTTCGCCATGCCGTCTGTCTATGTCTGTTGGTCTGTTCACTGTTCTAGGGTTCAAACGCATACATGAAATCGAAAGATATTTCGTATTTGTCCAATATATAATCATTTAAAGATGCTTTTTTATAAACATGACATTGCTCAAAAACTAAGGGTAGTTTATGTCACAAATAATACTTACTAAGCCACATGTCCCAAAAAATTACTAAATATCGACCAGTGGCATTAAAATATACACTAAACTAAGGTTAACTTTGATTTATAAGAGTTTTTCTTTTATAAACGTACACAGTAGACCAAACGTATATAAATACGTATATGAGAAAGTTTGTTAAAGGTATATTGCGCGGTTTATTTCTAGTCGGTTTTGCACATAATCCTACCTACGAATAAAATTTCGAGTCTCCCACTCATCTGGAAATGCCTAAACATTAGTATCCACCTATATATATGATATATCCTCTTCCTATGTAAGGAACGTCTACATATAATGATATGTTATATATATATTATATATTTTATATATATGTTATATAACCCTCCTCTGTAAGAAGATATGAGGGAGAGAGTATGTAGGTAGGCAAGGAAGGTCGATGAGAGGGTAAAGTAATAAAGGTAAAAATTTCCCAGCCTTGGAATAAGGCGATTCTGGGTAATTTGCCCTCTCACTCGTAAAGTTCGGAAAGTGAATCGTAACGAGTAACGCGAAAGTTTTTTAGTGGCTTCATTTATTGCCGAAAACAACATTTAAAGAGTAAAAGCTTTTTTTAGTACATACGTTGTATATATTTACTGTTGACTATTAAGTCTTCGGTTGGCTCGTTGACTGCTTTTGTGGCAGAGAGATTGATTTTAGCGGATAAAAATAAAATCTCAGTCACTTTCCCGGTCTTATGTGAAATCCAACATTCTGCCGTTCTTTTTGTTCTTACTCAGATTCCATATCTTACATATGCGTAGTAATATTAATCAGGAATTAATTAAACGGACTTTTCGTAAAAGTAAAGTAAGTTTAAAATTAGCAGTTATATAATTTACGATAATAGAATCATCAGTACATAAATTATGTTAGATTTGCTTCGAGGCAAATGAAAACATGCGAAGCAGGTTGAGAAGAAACATTTTCTCTTTAATAAAACACATAGTGGAACAACATTGTTCCAATGCAATTAAACTTTGGTTGTAAGTAAAGTGTTTTTAATAAAAATTAAGCAAAATTTTTACTGTTTCTCTATTCCAGCTTTAAAGCGAATCAAATTCGAGTCTTATGTTATTAGTTTCATGAGAGAAAAACTATTTCAATTATACAAACTTTAATATATCAAACAAAATATTTTATTAAAATGCAATTAAGCTTAAGTTGCGTATGCAAAACATATTTTACTTCTATCTGGGAATATTAATTTTCTGAAAAATTATACTAATGAATAGTTTAATTACCTGGTTTCAACGATATATAAAACCGTCCTCGACGAATAATCACCATCATTATTTATACTCGTTTTCCTAATTCTTCTACGGAAGGAATAGGTTTCATCATTGAATTAAATTTGATTTTCGTGACATGGACACAAAAGTTAACTCGAGAGAGAATTTTAAGTCCCACTTTATAACTTACAAAAATTTACTACCTATATATTTCAAATTGCCATAAAAGGTTGGAAAAACCGGATGCACATGGCTACAAAGCAGCCACCATCAGTGACGATTTGCAGTATTCAAATTTTAGACCATAATTTTATACCTGCTATCGGCGATTCAGCTCTGATAACTGTTGTTTTTTTTGCACGATACCCGCATCTGATTTTCCCAACCTAGATGCAGAGATCTAATTTGGGAATTTACGAAAGAGAGCATGTCCAGTTAGAACACGTTAAACGTAGCTGACATTTCGCTAATAGAAAAAAATAATAAGGAATCAAACAAGGAATCGGGAGAAGATTGCGAGGGATAAGCAAAAGATCCGTACTCACTTAAAAAAATCCTTCTTTCCGCTATAAAATCAGTCGAGCCGTGATAAAGGGAGGCGAGGCAGAGAGAGAGAGAAAGCACACACGTTTCACTTAGCGAAGAATACTCATCGAGGCCATATATCGGGTGTCGGGGAATCGTGCCTTCGGGGTTGTTCCGGATCCCTCGGCGGGCCCCATATAAGTCGACATCTCTTCCCCTATCCCCCAATCCTGTCACTCGCGCACCAGAGTAGTGCTTAGGTGAAAGGCGAGACACGTCTATCAAACTCCTCGCGCACACTCTTTCCCTTTTAAAAGGGTTTCCCGAGGGGTTGCCGGGGAGACGACTCTTCTCTCTAACATAAATATTTGCTCTCTTTCTCTCTCGAGCTAAGGTACGCTTTTTCGCTGTTGTCGACGCGAGTGAAGGATTTGCAGCCAGCATAATTTGACACACGTGGAGTCGAACACTTCTGATGGCATCGAAGTTTTCCTGAGCCTCGTTGTTCAGAAAAGATGAAACCTGCTGACGGAACTTTTCATCGCCATCCAAATAAAATGCGTTAATCTTTCTTTTACTTCCGAAACGTTGGATTGCTTTCGCATGATTGCCTTTTGGACCTGTATGACTTAGTCAATCCGCATTATACTTTATATTAATGTATGTGTAAATACTTATCAAGTTCAATTTTTATGTATGTGAGGTTATCAATATATTCACACCTTTTATGTGCAGAGAACAATTTCCGCGGTTTAATTTGTAGCAGCATGAGTTCCTTCCAGTCACGAAAGAGTTTAGTGAGACCAGATGCATAATATTTGAGAAAGTTTGTGCAATTTATGCTGTGCATATTTTTTAGCCTACTATCCAGAATGAAAGTAGGCTTATTGTTATGTCGTTGTGTCTGTCTGTCCGTCCCCCTATTAACTTTAGAACCAATAGACCGATTTTCATGAAACTTGGTGGAAATCTCTTGCTTTATTGGCTAAGCTCCCAAGGGTAGTTTTCGTTGCGAATATTGAAGTCCCGGGTTCGATTCCCGGAACTATCCTTCCCATTTGATTTACATGGGAAATCCATCGTGCAGGATAATTTTCTCTTGCACATTAAAAAATCTTAGAATTGTAATGCCGGCGCGAGTTTTGTACTGTTCTTTGAGGAATTAAATGAAGATTCTAATTTTAATCGTAGAATTTAGCTTGTCGAATGTACTTCGTAGAATTTTGCTTAAATACTGGCGATTTTGCAGTTTTTATCACTTATTATCAGTGTTGCCTTAGTGTACCCCATTTGGTATTAGCAGGGTTATTTAAGATAATCCTTCAAACATAAAATCAGAACTGCATTCCAGAGTGAAACGTTACCATCTATGGTGTGGTTATAATACTAAATAAACTGTATGTTTATTATTTCTAAAAAACTTAAACGGAGAAAATTGTTTTTGCTCTAGTTATATCATTCGAAACATATAATCATCAGATATAATACCTTCACACTTTTGCTAAGTCCGGCACGAATGTGTTCTCAAGGTGTACAATTTGTATCTTTTGCTCTAGCTGCGAGCAGTACCTGAAAACATTGTTCATGGGAAACGCCAGACGATGGACATCTGTGTCCGTGCCTAGGCCGTCTGTCTCTCTCTCAGTCTATCCCACTCTCACGTTAGAAGCGTCTCTCTCTCATCCTTTCCGCCCCTCATTAATTTCCACTCCCCTACCTCCACCCTCACAATGTGCATCGAAGATTTGCTCTGCAGTTAGCTCCGGAAAAGAGCGTTTCACGAGGCGTAAGAGGTGTTTGTGAAGTGTGAACTCGGCCATCTGGCGGGAATAGACTGGATCTGACTGGATCTAGTTAGCTGCGTGAATGTTTGCGGTTACAATGCTTTTGAAATTCTCAAATTTGATGAATGAAAATGGCCGTAAGAGATAGTTAGCTTTATTGCTCAAAAGTTAAATGAAATTATCACTCGATGTTATTATTTTATAAAGCATTCTGAATAATTTTAGCAGTTACGAAATATCCTTTGTCGTCGATCCGTTGCAGAGAACAATAAGCAATCAGGGTATAAATGATTCTCCCATGGTGCTGCTATTTTTGTAACTTTTATGCGTATATATAAAAAGAAAAAAATCCGTCTGCGGTTATTCCTCGAATTACTTATATTTGCACGCTAATAAATTAATCTGTGTCCGATTGAGAGTACTTTCGGCTGCGTCTTTACAATAGAGAGTCGTTAGTTAGTGGATTGTCGTAAATAGAATTTTAGCTTGCATTCAGTCAGAATGAAAAGAGATTTTTTCCTCAACTTCCGGAGCGTAAAATATTGAATTAATAATTGAGCTTGTAACGAGACCAGACCGATAACGGACTTTGCTGTTCATTTTATTTTGTTTTTGCGCGCAGCCAACAGGGTGCGCGTCAGTTCTCTCCTCTCTTGTGGAAGCTTACGTAGTGTAGTGTGCGCCCCAGGCGATTAAAGGTGTTTGTGTTTTTACGCGTAACTTTCATTTGTGCCCTTTCCTCTCCGAGAAACCCTAGCCCGTCACAAATGGCGCCCAACTCGCGGCTCGGGAGCAGATAAAATTGTGCAAAGGAATATATGCGTTTTAAACACTCATCAGATCTGAGCATCGGATTCCGGAAGCAGCGCAACCAATTCCGTGTTGTGTATAGATACCTCCTCACTTAGTGCCATATACAGCGAAATTAAGTGAGATACTTGTGTCCGCAAATTTCAAATTTGTATTTTGGCCATAATTAGTGTGTGCTGTCTATTTTCTACGTGTTAGTGCTATACATCCTGCCACGTGGTTTTCTTAAGTATCCTTCCGCGAAGCGATACTTCTTCGCCTACTTCCACCTACAGTGAAATTTAGTGTCATACGTGTTTCCGTAAATTTTAAATTTGTATTTTTGGCCATAATTAGTGTGTGCTGTTTATTTTCTACGTGTTAGTGCTATAGATCCTGCCACGTGGTTTTCTTATGTATCCTTCCGCGAAGCGGTACTTCTTCGCCTACTTCCACCTACAGTGAAATTTAGTGCGATACGTGTGTCCGTAAATTTCTTATTTCCACGTGATATTATTCGCTCACTGCGAAAATATTTGTCCTTTCGCCCTGCGATAATTAACTGTCCTTCAGCGCTGCGGCATTGTGTTCTTCCGCGTGGCCATATTGTTTTACTCGCGGCCATATTGCTTTTTTGGCCAAACTGCGTTCTTTCACGTGGTTGTTACTTTGTGCGGCCATATTGCTTTTTCCGCGCTGCGACCTTGGGCCTTGCCGCCTAGCGAATTTTTCCGTATTTCCGCTGAGTGATATTGTTTCCTGCGTGGATTAGTTTAGAAATAGCTACCATGCCTAAATCTAAATCATCACCTACGGAAGGGACGAGTGAATCTCCGCCAGCCTTGACGTTATCAAACGAACAATTTCAGGCGCTGATTGCGCAAATTACGGACTCGGCAAGAATGACTGTTCTTGATAGGCAATTGACGAGCCCCGTCCTTGTTACACCAAGTAGCGGCAATTTTTCTAAATGTACTTCTCGATTTAACGGCAGTGCTTCGTCTGATGTTGACGCATTCTTGGACTCGGTTTTGACCTTTAAGGATTGCGCAAATGTCAGCGAAGAAAATGCATTACGTGGTGTCTCAATGCTTCTGGAAGGCATTGCTGCGACATGGTGGCAGGGTATAAAGAGAGATATTTCGGACTGGGACGGTGCCGTGTGCGCGTTTCGAGACGCGTTCTCTCGCAAATTGCCGCCTCATCTCGTCTTTAGAGAGATTTTTGCACGTGAGCAACACGAAAATGAAACAAGCGAGATTTTTGTATGCCACATTCGTGCCCTCTTGTCACAATTACCGTATACCTTGCCAGAACGCGCGCAATTAGATATTGTATACGGGTTAATGAATAGAAAAGTTAGGAAAAGACTTTCACCTAGCGATTTCGACTCATTCAAGAGTCTTTTGCAATGTGCAAAAGACATTGAACACTCACGGCGTGAGGTTGTGCGACCATCAAAGGATTTCAGTAGTAATGAAGGTAGACACCGACCGGAGAAGAAACAGCGTCCGAGGTGTAGTTACTGTAAATATTTCGGCCACGTTGAATCAGATTGCAGGAAAGCAAAGGCAACTAAGGGTGATGTTGTACAATCAGTAAAATCATCACCCCAAACCCCAAAATCTGATTCGCCAAAACCACAAATAACGTGTTTTGGGTGCGGTGCCCCAGGTTACGTCAGAAGCAACTGTCCTAACTGTGCGCCTCCCATGAAAACTGAAAGTACGATTGTCTCATCCTTCAATTTTACGCAGTCAACCTTCTCTATTGATGATGGTTCATCGCGACCAATGCTCCCGGTCCAGATTTTAGGACTGGATGGTCTAGCTTGTCTTGACACTGGCTCCCAAAGAAGTATAGCCGGTGCACAGCTTTATCATATATTAATTTCTCGAGGGC